>JAVJIF010002499.1:0-372876 GCA_038442645.1 Agave tequilana | reverse complement strand
GTGTGTGTGTAAAAAGGAGAGCTCGTGCATATAACAATGTGCATAGAATAATAACAAATAAACTGTAGACAGAAGATAACTAAATAACATGATAAATAAACAACTGAAGGATACTGCATAACAACATGAACGAAGATATAAGTCAACTATTACAACTATAAACAAACAACTGATGTCAAATGTGTAACCTAGCATATGTCACTAGTCTGGTTGGTTATTATTAACCTAGCTAATGTAGTGCTTAACTGTGTCCCATACCACAGCCGTTTTCCCACATATCAAACAAAGTTATCGTTGCTGTAACTACCTGCCAATGTAGTGCATGTGTTTTGAAGGGTACCGTGTATGCCCGGTATCACGGTCTAATGCCCCTGGCGCTGAACCAGGATAAGCCAGCTTGCAACAAGCTCAGTAGCTCCACTGTGGGCTTATCTTTTAGCTTCGTATGAAGATCTCCTTTTAGCTCCACTGTGAACTTATTCTCTAGCTCCGTTGCGGGCTCGTACGGTCATTTTTTACTATTCAAATCTCAGCATGAGATTAATGTGATGATATCACATTTTTGGCAGTTAATTGTCATAATCTTTTACTCCTTAATTGGTTAGAGAGATCAAGGAAAATCCCTTAATCAGTTGGAGAAGATAAATGGAAATCCATCAATCAGTTGGAGGAAATCAAGGGATTACTGTAACAACCCTGAGCCAGCTGGCTAATTAGCTTTGCCAGTGTGTGCTAGTTTCACAGAAGCTGTGTTTAGCATTGCAGCGAATCTATTCTAGCTTCGCAGCGAAATTACTAAAAATAAGGGGAGCAGTTAACCCCATTTAGCCTATAAATAGCCCACTGCTAGGTAGGCTCTAGGCTGGATTTATTTGAGAGGCTCTAATGGGATTTTTTGAGAACCCTTGGCTAGAAATTTCAGAAGAGGGCTGATCTTCTTAGAGAGAGATTTCACAAAGATCACTCTTCACCTTACGAGCTTTTCTCAGAGAACTTTGCTTCTCTTTTAGGGTGCTAATACCCTTACGATCTTCCTTTTACAAAGGATTTTCAAAACCGGTCGAGAAGAAAATCCTTAGGCAGAGACTCGAAGACTCAATTACTAGCATCATCAACAGAACAAAGTGGTCGTTGTTGGCCCAAAGGCCTTCCACTCTAGTTTTGATGATGATTAACTCATGTAGTTATGTGTACTAATAATCTTGTGATTTTAGTTTCAGATTATTAATCAAGATGTTAGTAGGTGATTAGCTTCAATAAAGATGGTTTGGAAGCTTTCACATAGTGATTCAAGAGCCCGAGCGACAAGATCATATATAGCACTCATTGGAGTCAAGCTCGGTGGATCACGAAGTTTTGGATCGAGTCGGCTTGGAGACGGCGCTCTACAAGAAGACCTCGGTACCTAGTTTAGTTTGAGTTTTAGATCCATTTGTAATGATTAGAATAGTATGATATGCTCAAGTTCACAACACACACGTTTCATGTTTTGAATATTGGTTTTCAGTTTTTTTCCGTTTTGGTTTAACCGATCTTGGTTTCATGAATAGATGATCAAAACAAGTTTAAATTGTTTTATGTATAGTAGATTCATTCTATATACATGCATGCTTAACTTCCTAGATAAACTTAGTTTTGACTTACTTATTCATGTGTTTTATGTTTTGGTACTTTTAACAAAACATATTTTGGAATTAAAGTCAAAACATGGATATGTATATGTCACTTGTATATTGGATTTCCATCCATATGCAACATGCTTCAATTTGTTTAAATATCATGTTTTTGTAATTTCAATGTGTTTTAGGAAAAATCAGATTTCCTATTCAAAAATTCAAGTTTTAGAAAATATAGTTTTTGGTTTTTGGCAAAATTTCTATAACACAAAATGGTTCTTAAATGTTTGAAATTTGTGTTGAAATTTTTAACACAAGTTTACATTTCAATGTAAAATGATAAAACTATTTTGTGTAATTTTAGAGCTTTTATGGGAATTTTTAGGATTAAAAATTACATGTTTTTCTGACCAGAACTGCTGCTGCCAGGCTAGGTCGGTCGACCGTAGCTGTCGACCGACGTGCACGGATACGTGCACGCTGGCTTACCCATAAGCCGGTCGACCGCACGGTCGACCGACTGAGAGCATGTTGCTCTCGGGTTGCTCCCGGTCGACCGAGCGTCGACCGAGAAGAGAGCCATTGCTCTCTGTATCTGGGTCCGGTCGACCGGTAGCTGCCAGCGGTCAAAAAGTGACCGTTGGCCGGACGACCGACCCGTCGACCGGTAGTTCATTTTTGGCAGAATTTGCTGCCAACGGCTATATTTTTCTAGGGGCTATAAATACCCCATTAATGGCCAGTTTTCACTAAGAATTTTTGGACGAAATTTCTGAGCTTTCTCTAGTGTTTAAACAAGTTTTAAAAAGAGCTTCTTTGTGCTAAAAAGATCAATCTTATTGTTTTAAAAGTGTTTTAATATTTCAAAGAAAAATAGTCTTTTGGGAATTTGTTTTGGTCTAATCATTCTATATCTTTGTGGAGATTTCCCAAGTGATTTTTCTTTGTCTTAAACACTTTGTTTTCCACACTTGAGCTTCATTCTATCCTATCTATAAGGACTTTGTGTTTATGGAAAAGAGATTGTTTGTGTCTTTTGATCACCAAGTTGTAAACCCCTTATTTGCTTGGCTTTGTGCCTTTCCCTCATTGTGTTTGAGAAGGTTGTGCAAGTGGGTTGCATCCCTCAAGTTGTGAGGTGATCCTTGTGTAGCTTTGTGCTAATCCCTCAAGTTGTGAGGTGATTGTTTGTTGGCTAGGTGCTTTGCCTCAAGAAGGAGGTTGTGGTTGTAAAGAGAGGAGTTGGGTACTCCTAGTTATTGTATTGCCCCAAATTCTCAGTGGGGTTCCCTGTGTGGGAGTCTTTTGTGGACAAGCAAGTGGATTCGAAATCCTTCTGGGTGAAAGCGGGGATGTAGAGCTGGGTGCTCGAACCTCAAAACAATCTTGTTGTTTGCGCTTGATCCATTGACTCTCTCTCTCTACTTTGTGCATTGTTCATATTGCTATATCATATACTTGCTTGTGTGTTGTTGCAATTAGTTTTTAAATTCCGCATTGAGTTCACTAGATTAGCATTATCACCTATTCACCCCCCTCTAGGTGATTTCAATTGGTATCAGAGCCTACGCTCTTGATTTGATATTTAGGTTTAACCACCTAGGAGTGAGATCTTGGTTTGCTAATCTTCATTTGCATTTTTCATTTGCACACATTTAGTTTGCACTCATGGATAGCCCTCCTATGTTTGATTTTTCTAGACATGATTTTTGGAAGGTCAAGATGAGTAGTCATTTGAAAGCCTTAGGATTTGAAGTTTACAAAGTCATTGCCAAGGAATCCTACCCCAATGATAGCAAGCATAATAAGGCCAATGCACTTGCACTTAAAACACTTAGAGTATCTCTTAATGAAGATCTTTTACATGTGTTTGCTCATTATGATTCGGCTTTTGCAGTTTGGAGCATATTGACTTCTCCCGAGCTACCAAGGATTATCAACAAGTTGAGAAGATCTAGGAGAGACAAGTCCGGCGAGCATTGCCTCATGGTCCAAGGAAAGACTCCCTTGAGGTACAATCGGATTCTCAACTAGATGATAGCTCTAGCTCATATTGCTATGGATGTTTAGAAGTTCAAAACTTAAATGTTGAACTTGCTTCAAAGCTTGAAATTTTTTTGCAAAAACATGACCTTTTAAAAAAGAAGCATTTTGATTTAAAGAAGAAATGAAGGATTTGTGTTCTAGTTTTGAAGTGATTTTGCAAGAGAAGGAAGAGATTACTAGTGAACGTGACTCACTTAAATCTCAACTTGACCTTGTCCTAAAGGAAAATGAATTTTTGAAAAGCAAAAATGATTGTGATGATGTTGTGAAAAACAATGAGGTTTTATCTTCTGATAGGTAGTAAAAAGTGTATATTTATCATCACATTTACTATCACATTTTCATATTTATTCATATAATCATGCACTATTACTAATATTTTATTATTTATTGTGTGCAGGCCTTGAGTAATAAAAATAAAGGAATAAAGCCTTAAAAGAAGCCCAAAAGCCCATGTTTAAAGCCCAATGCGAAAGTTTCAATTATCAAATGTCAAAATTGCAATTACTAGGGCAATAGTTGCAAATAATAAAAGAAGAGGAAAGGATAGACTTCTATTCAACCCTAAATACTTGCAGGATGAGGATAAAAGCCAAAGAAGAGAGTGCAAAGATAACAATTCGTTGATAAAAGATTTGGATTTAGAGTAACTTGCTTCCCAAGTTATCCCGAAAATTCAAAATAAAGAGTCAAGATACAACTTCCAGAAAGATAAACCCAGATGACGGACCAGAGGAGGCCACGCGCGAAAGCGCGTGGCCAGCAGACACCACTTGGCCGCGGAAACGCGGCCCAAGCCGCGTTTCCGCGACAATCAGATAAGACTAGCCAACTATTTTCGTGGAGGAATCGTACTGGCTCTACTTCCTTCTGCACCTATAAATACCCCTGCAGAGCAACAGGGAAGGGCGTCCAGCGCAGTACAGGGCCAAATCTAGGTTTTTAGGCTTTCTTCTAGTTTGTAGTTAGGTTTTTATTTTTTCTTTTGCAATTTTTATTTTTTTATGTAAATAAGAGAGAGAGGCTTATGTTGAGAGTGACACCGATGTACCCTCCTCTTTCTGCCATTGTTTTAAGCAATAAAGGTAACCATTTATTTTATGTTAATCGCTTTACTTTCTTTTTCTTTTTCTTTTCCTTTTCTACTTCACCTCTGTTGTTTTTAATGAGAATACAAGTGAATTCCAAGCACAATTATAACAAAGTCTTTGTGAGTGCCAACGATACTTCATGGAGATATTCTCCTCCTCAAGGTCCGTATCACTTCATTCTTGCCCAGCTTGATGATATAATGCGAATAGGGGACTGAGCTCGATCTTATGACTTATGCGTTGAACGCCTCCAAAACAAGGTAGAACTTGTAAGGTTTTCAGGTAACTCATCAACCAAACTAAGGTAAGTATTTCTTTTTCTTTCTTTTCTTTTATTTTTTTAGATTAAATCACCAAACACTTCAATTCTTTCTTTCCCAACTCATTGTAAATATCGCTTCTATTTCTCCATCTTCTTAACCTATCGCTTTCTTGCTAACCTAACTTTAACCACTATTTTCTTATTTTGCTTTTAATAACTAAAAGAAGACATTTTTAGAGAACTTGCTAAATAAGCTTCCATCGCTAGTCCCTCCCTAAGGATCACGACCCGCATAGCCATTGCTACAGCGGATTAGAATTGAGCACCTTGCACATCTCTATTTCTAAATCTTATATTCTATATTTTGTGTGCAGGAAAATCTCAATCAAAATTTTGGCGCCGTTGCCGGGGAGGGACGGTAAGTATTCTCTAAAAAAAAATAAATAAATAACTAATTCTTTTATTCTTTCTGTTTGCAGGTTTGGAGAACAGAAAACTAACAGCAGCAAGGACATATAGCAACTCTGTGCCTCTGCCCTCGAAGGCAGAGCAGCAGAGCCTACTATAGTGCCGCGCAAACGCGGCAATAGCCATGTTTCCACGGCCTTAGTAGTGAACTACTCACTAAGGTTTCTGCAGTTTGCTGTAAATTGAAAGATTTATTTATTGCTCTGTTAAAATTTGCTCTGTGATAAACCTATATACTGCTAATTAATTAACAGTAACCTATTTGTTGAAAAAAAAATTAGACTCTTGCATCTTAGGCACGTGTCTATTTAATTTTTTTAATTTCTGTTGAAGAGTGCTGGAGACAAGGTATGTTCGCATTGCTTATAGACCAGGAAGAACCCTTGGCTGATTTATTGCTTTTGAGTGAATATTGGTTTATTGCTTTACACGTGCACTAAATTGACTTAAGGGCTTGTCCTATAAATAAGGTAAGGTGGGGATTTCATCACCCTCCTTGGCCCACAAACAATCTCCTCACTCACTAACCCAAGCCTAACTAAAAATGAGTAGACGTTGGCCCTAGGGACATCTCGAACTCAATTAGGAGATTATCCTAAGGGAACGTGTTAGAATTTGACTCCTGCCAAATCAGTGTCTAGGAAGGGGATTGAGGGCCGAAAGCCCGAAGATTGGTGGTTATTTAATTAAGGAACGTCTTTGACGGAAAACCTCCCACCAATCTTGCCCTGACCTGGCTGATTAACTTGTAGTCAAAGTCTACACCCTACCTCCCGTGGACAGTCTAACCAGTTAGGAGTCGTCTAGGTCGTAGGTCTACCCTAACTTAGGTTAAAAAAAAAATTTTTGTTTGCTTATTTGTTTGTTTTCTTTTTCTTTGTTTGTGTTTGTGTGATATGGCATATAACAAATTTTCCAATTTTAATCCATATTACACACAACGTCTTTTTCAGATATTACCAACCCGGCATATCAAACTTTGACCAACCTAGTGTGCCAGAATGGTCTTGTCTGAATGCATATAACCCTTGCCCCCCATCTTATGACCATAATTTCCACAATAATTTCAACTCTTCACAGAGTTCATGGGGTTTCGCTTCCCCCGAGTCCAATTTTCAACCAACTTGTCCTCTGTATCCACCTTGTCTACAATATTCCCAAGATTCATACTCAGATCCACCCATTCAGAATAGAAAACCATCTATCTTGGAAATGATGAGTATGCATGAGTCCAAGCAACAATTACCATCAATATTAGACATGATGATGCGTGAGTCCAAGCAACAGTCACAGAATCTGACCGACTCAACTTCATCACGATTGTCCCAACAACACTTCCTCTTTTCAAGTCCAATCACAAAATGATGCACCAATCGACTATGAAAAGATACTTGAAGCCATGACTCAGGCTAGATTAGCTCGTGATCATGAAATAGATACGATGGTTCAATCTTTACGTTCTCACCGTTCGGCCATTTCTGATATCGCTAACCATTCTGTTAGAGCCGACGAGCCACGTTGTTTTGGACAACAAGCTTCTAATTCAGTACCATCATTTGAACTTGCCGAAACTCCAATTTTTGATAGTTTGTCAAGTTATTCCTTTCCTGAAATAGAACTTGAGCATGAATATGATCATGATCTCCCACTTGGTGATTCAATTCTACTTCCTGATTCAATAATGACTCCGGTGTCTTCACCTGATTTTACTTTTCCCGAGTCAACATTGGATCCTGTGCCAATGAAATTGAATCACCCATTTTTGATGATCATATTGAACTTGACCAATTTTATAATTTTGAAAGTCCCATGGATAAATTGGTAAGTTCTCATTTTTATGATATTGAACTCAATGAGATATGTGACCTAGATTCTCAAATCTGTGATCAAGTTCAAATTCCCGAATTATTATTGACTCCTATTTTGTTACCCAACTTAGGTAATCTTTTAGAGTCAGTTTTGATTCCCACACCTATCATTCCTGAACTTGAATCACCAATATTGAGTCACATTCCATTGTGGGAAAATGATTGTGGACTTGAGTTTCAACTTCTTGACTTGGACACACTTCTTGAACCGAGCTCAACTCCTGAACCCTTACTTGATTTAAGTTTCTTTCCTGAGTCGGTATTCGTTCCCGTACTTATGACGTCCAAGTCAATCATTCCATCTTTTCACACTCCATTTTGGGACAAGGCGGTTGACACAATTGACTCTGAAAATAATTATGAAATTTGAAAATTTGATAGGGTGGAATTGTTAAAAAATGATCATACATACATTTTAGTGGGTTATACAAGAGAAACTTTTGGTGGGTTCCTCCAAATATTACATTATCTTGATTGGGTAGCAACGCTTGGCCCAATTAGACCACCACCGGAACCACCACCTTGAGGTAACTTCTGCCTTCCCTTCTTCTTTTTTCATGCATACATGCATACATTCATATATTGAGGACAATGCATGAGATAAGCGTGGGGGGAGGCTTTACTAACATACTAACATAGGTAGAAACTAACAAAAATTTGCTAATATTAAAAAAAAATGAAAAAAAGGACAATATTTTGACTTATCTTTTGAAAGAAATCTAAGTTAGTCTTAAGAATTAGGAAAATCATGATTAGGATTTCTAAAAACTTGGTCAAAATAAATAAATTTTTGAATTTTTAGGTATAGGAGGAAAAATTGAATAAGTAATTAGTCTTGATTTTTACGTTAATAAAATATGCATACCTAATACATTTACATATCTAGGATTCTAAGACAAAGACTCTTGTGCCCTATAAAAATAAAAAAAATTGAAAAAAAAGAAAGGGAAATTCACTGATTAAGCTAGATACATGTGCCTCAAGAAGTATAAGTATTCACGCCTAAAGTGATTTTATAAATAAAGTCCTTAGTTTTGTGGCCTAGTTCACTCGAATCCTTAAGTCCATGGGGTCTTTTCTCACCCGGTGCCCTAAAAACGACCGGTTTGGGAGCCACCGACTTTAAGTTCGCTACATGGGTGGATTAGAAAGCCTAAGGAAACTAAGAAAAATTACTCATATATGTATTAACACATCTAATAGTCAATTAGTTAGGTATGAAAGCCTCAGAAGCCCTCATGCTTACACGAAAGAAAATTAGATGAGTTATACATATTTTAAAAAAAAAGAGAAAATAATAATAAAGAAGCATGAGAGTCCAAGTTAAGGAATTCCTAGTAAAAATTCACAAGGATGCATATGACTTAGGGTAACGAAAAAGACTATACAAAAATTCAATTTTGACCTTTACCTAAAAGGAAAACAATTTACTTTATAAAGACTAAGTTTAAGAATGAATAAAATGAGGATCCTAAAAACTTATAGATTACTTAGTCTCTTCAAACATATTTCAAATATTTTCCTTTTTATGGATTTTGTGGGTGTAATCTGCTGAAAACCCTCACGAGACAACACTCGTCCCCTAGGGTAACCTAGAGGTTTAACGGCTTGTTGCACGTGCTAAGTGCAATCGTGATTCCTACGAAAGTGAGTTAGCTAGCTTATTTTTTTCTTTTTTTTTTTTGATTTTTACTCGAGGACGAGCAAAAAGATAAGTGTGGGGGTGTGATAAGTAGTAAAAAGTGTATATTTATCATCACATTTACTATCACATTTTCATATTTATTCATATAATCATGCACTATTACAAATATTTTATTATTTATTATGTGCAGGCCTTGAGTAATAAAAATAAAGGAATAAAGCCTTAAAAGAAGCCCAAAGCCCATGTTTAAAGCCCAATGCAAAAGTTGCAATTATCAAATGTCAAAATTGCAATTACTAAGGGCAATAGTTGCAAATACTAAAAGAAAAGGGAAGGATAGACTTCTATTCAACCCAAAATACTTGCAGGATGAGGATAAAAGCCAAAGAAGAGAGTACAAAATAACAAATTTGTTGATAAAAGATTTGGATTTAGGGTAACTTGCTTCTCAAGTTATCCCGAAAATTCAAAATAAAGAGTCAGGATACAACTTCCAGAAAGATAAACCCAGATGACGGACCAGAGGAGGCCACACGCGAAAGCGCATGGCCAGCAGACACCACTTGGCCGCGAAAATGCGGCCCAAGCCGCGTTTCCGCGGCAATCCAGATAAGACTGGCCAACTGTTTTCGTGGAGGAATCGTACTGGGACTCTACTTCCTTCTGCACCTATAAATACCCCTGCAGAGCAACAGGGAAGGGCGTCCAGCGCAGTACAGGGCCAAATCTAGGGTTTTTAGGCTTTCTTCTAGTTTGTAGTTAGGTTTTTATTTTTCTTTTTGCAATTTTTATTTTTTTATGTAAATAACAGAGAGAGGCCTATGTTGAGAGTGACACCGATGTACCCTCCTCTTTTCTGCCATTGTTTCAAGCAATAAGGTAACCATTTATTTTATGTTAATCGCTTTACTTTCTTTTTCTTTTCCTTTTCTACTTCACCTCTGTTGGTTTTTGATGAGAATACAAGTGAATTCCAAAGCACAATTATAACAAAGTCTTTGTGAGTGCCAACGATACTTCAAGGAGATATTCTCCTCCTCAAGGTCCGTATCACTTCATTCTTGCCCAGCTTGATGATATAATGCGAATAGGGGACTGAGCTCGATCCTATGACTTATGCGTTGAACGCCTCCAAAACAAGGTAGAACCTGTAAGGTTTTTAGGTAATTCATCAACCAAACTAAGGTAAGTATTTCTTTTTCTTTCTTTTCTTTTCTTTTTTTAGATTAAGTCACTAAACACTTCTATTCTTTCTTTCCCAACTCATTGTAAATATCGCTTCTATTTCTCCATCTTCTTAACCTACCGCTTTCTTCCTAACCTAACTTTAACCACTATTTTCTTATTTTGCTTTTAATAACTAAAAGAAGAAATTTTTAGAGAAATTGCTAAACAAGCTTCCATCGCTAGTCCCTCCCTGAGGATCACGACCCGCATAGCCATTGCTACAGCGGATTAGAATTGAGCACCTTGCACATCTCTATTTCTAAATCTTATATTCTATATTTTGTGTGCAGGAAAATCTCAATCATCTTCTAAATTAGATTTTATTTTAAAAGATAACCTTTCATTGAAAAATGAAATTGATTTCATTACAAAAGTATTGGATTTTGTTTTAAAGAAAAATGAATCTTTGAAAATTGAATTGTCTTCACATGTTTGCCATGCTAGTGTAGCTTCACCTAGCACATCTTTTGCATGCTCCACTTTATCTTCTAGTATTGAAAATGACATAAATGTTTTGAAGAAAAGTGTAGATTGTTTCGGCTCCACTTTGAGCCAATGTACTTTAAATCATACACGCTTGGAAACCTTGGTTCGTAAGAAACAAGTTCCATCTTTGCATGCACACCATACACGGCATACACATGCTCACACGATCACAATCTTCACACTATGTATGCTCATGTGTACACGTGTACACATTGTGGTCGAAAAAGGCCATCTTGCTAGATTTTGCTATGATCGTATACATGTTGAAAATTTAGCAAATAATTTTGTTTGGGTTAGGAAAGATACTAACCCTTATGGACCCAAAAGAAAATGGGTACCAAAGACTACCCCTATGATATTTGATGTAGGTGTGGGCTCTCGCATCACGTGAGAGTGGCGGTACCTTGAAGTGGATGCGTTCCGTGCTTAAAGAAAACAATTTGGATGCATCACTTTCAAGGGGAGTTTGGTAGAGAGGACCACCATTGGTTTGGAGGACTAGAGAGGTGCCTTCATCGGTTTTGGTATCAATCTCTAACTCTCGTTTATATTTGCATGCTTTTCATATCGTTGATTTATAGTATGTATGTTTTATTGTTCATTATGCTTATGCCATATTTATTAGAATAATAATATACATATTTAGTTATTTTGAGACACCCATGTTTAAAATGGACTTATCTTTGTGTTCTCACTTTATTTTAAACTAATATGTATGCCCTAGATCTAATGCATATGCGTCTACATAATGATCATATGGATGTTTATGATTTTTGTTTTGATGCCTCATGTTTTTTTGATTAGTATGTCAAATGCCATGATTATTAGACCATTGACATGCATGTATAGCCTTTGAGATCACCCATGTTTATATGGATCATTTGTTGTGTTCTCACCATTTGTTTAGCTATTATGCTCATCATAGTTCTAATAACATGTGGATTTACATAATGATCGTTTTATGTTTGTAATGATGATTTATGTCCCGTTTTATGCTACATGATTTGATTACTTGTTTAGATGTTAGTTTTTCATTAAAACTAGGATATATACTTGTACATATTGTGGGCCACAAATAGATCATTATATGTTTGTACTTGAACGCTCTTTTGTACCCATTAGATGTGCTAGTACAGTCTAGTTTTGATGATTCATACATTCTAACTTGTATTCCCCATTTTAAATTTGTTTTATGATTATGTGTTTTCACTTCATGTATATATCTATTTTGTCAAACCTTAGATATACATGTATACGCCTTGAGTCATTTGCTTTTCATGCAAATCTTTATATATGAACTCAACTGTGTTTAGGGATATGTATGTATACTTTTTGTGTTGCCAAAACATACATATGCCTTGAAGTATAAATTTGTTATATTGAAAAATTTAGATTTTCATGTTTCATGTTTAAAGGAATTTAAATTGAGCTTAAATTGTATATTTTCATGATAATATGTCTCACACAACACTTGTACACTCACCTTATTAGTTTTCTCATGACTTTGTTTTCATGAGTACAATATGTGCTATATATAGAGTTTGAGTGTTTTTAGTGATCATGTGATTTACATAGTTTCATGAAAATATTTTGTTTTTATTCCTTGCTTGAAGGATTTCGTATAGTTTACAAGTTTTTTTCATTTAACTAGTTGCGAGATTCTTCATTTTGGTAGAGTTTTCAAACATACTTTATTTTTCAAACCTATTTTTGAAAACCCCTACCTTCTAAGGGAGGTTGGATGGGCGATCATACTCATGTATGCTTTATAGTGAAAATCATTTTAAACTTGAACATGAATGGGTGGTAGGTTATATGAGATATATGATTGAGGTACAACCTGCACAAAAAATACGAGATTATAGAACTTAGAATGAAGATGTTCAAGTGCTCAATTCTTCCGCTATAGCAAGTGGCTATGCGGGTCGTGATCCACAAGGAGGGTTTGCGATGGAAGCTTTACGTTTCTTTATTGAAATCGTTAAGAAGAAAAGCGAAGGTTCTTCTCTGTTTTTAAAGTTATAAAAATGAAAAAGAAAGTTATAGTTAAAGTTAAGAAGAAAATGAAAGATGAAGAAGGTGGACAAATCAGAAAACAAGAAAAGCGACTATGTACAAATGGAGTGAGTGGAGAAGAAAGAGTTGGAAGAGGTGGTGATATAATTTACAGAAATGAGAGAAAGGAAGAAAAGAAGGAATACTTACCTAGGTCGAGTGATGACTTACCTGGAAACCGTTTCATGTTCTACCTTTGCTTCGGAGGCGTTCAACGCATAGATCATAAGCTCGAGCTCAGTCCCCGTGCACATTATATCGTCAAGCCTAGCAAGAACGAAGTGATGCGGATCTTGGAAGAGGAGAACGTCTTCATGAACTATCGCTGGCTCTCACGTAGCTTAGTTATACTTGCTTTGGATTTCACTTGTAAACTCAACAAATACAACCAAGGTAAAGTAGAAGAGGAAGAAGAAAGCAAAACAAAATACGAACATAAAAAGAAGCTTTTATCTTTATTAATTGCAGAGACAATGGAAGAAAGGAGGAGGGTACATCGTGTCACTTTCAACGTCAGCCTCTCTCTCTTACTTACATGAATCTTCTTCTACCCTAAGTTACATACAAATTACATAAAAAAGAAAAGAAACACCTAAACTACAAAGAATGAAAACTAGGCTAAATCCTAATCTGCATTGGCGTCCCTTTTCAGCACAAAGCATGGCCTTTTATAGGGCAAATACCCAGTAAGAAGGATCCCGGGGAGATCGGGGGAGCAAACGCTCCCCCTAACTCCCCAACAAAGCCGCAAAAACGCGGCTTGGGCCGCGTTTCCGCGGCCAGGGTGTGGCCAGATGGCCACACCCTATTGGTGGGTCTCTCCGGGAGTTTCTTCTGTATTTATCTTTAAGTGGTTTCTTCGTTGGAGTCCTGAATTCTGACGAAATAGCCTTGGATTCTTGGCTTTAACCGATCGATCCTGAGAGGATTCTTCTCAACCGGTTTCAACCTCTTAATTTTTCCCTGATTTAGTGAGTGCGAATTAATTCTGATTTAATTCAGAATTTTGGTGGGATTTAGGCTCATTTCTCTTCAACTCCTTAAAGATTGGGCCTGCAAATAAATCAAACAATTAATTAGAACAATGCAGGCTTTTATTCTATAATAAGTATGGAAATATGATATTAAATATGCAACATTAGCGACCAATCACACCCCCATACCTATCTTTTGCTCGTCCTCGAGCAAAACAACTAAACTATACTAAGGATTATTAGACCACTTTCGCAGGTCGCGCGATTGCACTGAGCATGTGCAACAAGCCGTTAAACCTCTAGGTTTCCCCTAGAGGACGAGTTTTGTCTCGTGAGGGTTTTTAGCGGAATGCACCCACAAAATCCATAAAGAAAGGGAAATAAAGAGTTAGTATTTTCGAAAAGCATTTTGAAAGAGAAAAATATTTGAAATATGATTGTAAGATCTAAGCAATCTATAAGTTATAGGAAAACCGAATTTTTCATTCCTAAACTTAGTCTCTAAAAAATTTGTTATCAATCAAAGTAAGGAGTCAAATTGTACTTCTCATCTAGTCTATTATTTTACCCTAAGTTATATGCACCTTGTGACTGTGAAAATTTTGACTAAGGGTTCATTAACTCTAATTCTTATGCCTTATTTATTTTTATATATATACTTTTTTTTGTGGTATTATTCCTTAGTTTTATTAGGCTTTCTAATCTGCCCATGTAACGAGCCTTTAATCGATGACTCCCAAACCAAACGGTCTTAGGGCACCAGGTGAGAAAACACCCCCAAGGACTTAAGGACTCAAGCAAACAAGGCCACAAAACTAAGGATTTTATTATATGAACCTCTTTTAGGCGTGAATACTTATGCTTTATTAGGCACAAATACCCAGCTTAATCAGAGGATTTTTTTTTTCAAACTTATCTAATCATCTTTCGCATAAATACTAAGTCTTGCTTAGGCCAAAGCACCTAGCTAATCAATAATTAGATTTGTTTATTTCTTTCTTTCTTTTTTTATTTTATATATATATATATTTTTATAAGGCATAAGAATCTTTGTTTTTGAACCCTAAGTGTGTAAGTGTATGAGGTGTGCATACTTCATCAAGGTAAAGATCAAGACTAAATTACTTTGACAAATTATTTTCCTAACTCTATAAATCAAACAAATAATCTTATTTTGACCAAGTATAAGAAATCCTAATTTGGATTTTCCTATTCCTTAAAATGAACTTAATTTCTTACAAAAATAAGTCAAAATATTGTTTCTATTTTTCAAAAAGTTTTTAAAAGTAAAGAAAAATGTTATTTTCCTTTTTTTTTTAAAGAAAAAGAAAAGTTATGTTAGACCCTCCCCCACACCTATCTCATGCATTGTCCTCAATGTATGAATTAATGCATAGATGCATGAAAAAGAAGAATGGGAAGGAAAATGGTTACCTTAAGGTGGTGGTTCCGGTGGTGGTCTGATTGGTCCACGAACGAGGCCCAATCAACTTTTCTTGGGTCTTGAAGGAACCCACCATAAATATCTTTAATATAACCCATTAAAAAGATGTGTCCATAAAGGATCTTTATTAAATATTTAACCCCATCTAATTTCCATATTCCTGTTGGCCCAAGGTTACAATCACCCGTTTTTAGTGTGTTTTGATGATTACAAAACATATTAGTTATTTGTACTAATATCAATTGTTGTTTAAGTGTGTTTCAGGTTTCTATCTCAAATAGATGTCTTCTTCCCTAAAGGAAGGTGCTTTGGACTCAAGACAACTCAATTTGGGCTCAAGATACAAAATTGAAGATCATGTAGAGATAGCCCCTCTTGAAGCCTTGAAGTCCCTAGAACATTGTAAGAATAGAATGTTAAAGTTTGAGTGTTGGATATTGGCTCTAGGATACACACACACAATTTGGTTTTTGTTAAAATGTGAGTCTTGTATTTAAGTTTCCATGTTTAAATTAGGTTTCATGCCTTAAAAATATATTTACATGACTATATTTTACAAAAATAAATACCATGTTTAGATCTTGTTTATATACCCCTACTAGCATATTACTTAAGTTTCCTTAAAGTCAAAAATTATTTTGCAAAATTTTTCAAGTCAAAAAAATATACTGTTTTCCTGTTTCAGGCTGACCGGCCGACTGGCCCGGTCGACCGGCCACTGTGCCTGGGCGTGCATGTCTGTGCACGTCCTACAGTCGACCGGCGGTCGACCGTCTGAGAGCAGGAGTGCTCTCGGGTTTTCTAGGTCGACCGTCCGGTCGACCGCTAGAGGAAGACTGAGAGCAGGCTTGTTCTCAGGTTTTCTGGGTCGACCGGCCGGTCGACCGCCAGAAGACCCGAGCCAATGGCTCTTTGGCTAGCTGAGCTGGCGGTCGACCGGCCCGGTCGACCGCCAAGCCTGCTGCTGCCCAACGGCTCTTTCCTCTTTTGTGCAATTCTGAAATCTGTTTTTTGATCTGTTTTTTGGCAGACTTTTACAGGGTTTTTCAGTTCTTTTTCAGAGCATATAAGCTCTAAATAAATTGTTTTAAACCTATTTTTCTCCCTATAAATAGAGGAGAAGACTCTCTTTCTAAATGCCAAGAAAAAATCCTCTAGTTTTCATTGTTTTCAAAGAGAAGAGAAAAATTGTTTTAAAGCTTTCATTCCAAATTCTTTTGAGCTTGTTTTTCAGTTGTGCTTGATTGCTAATATCACTCTACAACTGAAGTTTTCTCACTACACTTCATAGAGCCAAAAATCCTTTACTCATACTATAGAGAAGTTGTAAAAGAGTGAGAGATTGTAAAAGAGTTTGAGAAAGAGTTTAGTGATCTTGTTGTGATCACTCTTGTTCTTGTAATCCTTTTTCTTGTGGAGCAACCTCTTCGGTAGAGGTCCTTGTAAGTTGTGAAGCTTGGTGCTTGGGTCTTCGGTAGACCAAATTGTAAGGCGTCCTCGGTGGATAGTGGAAACCCTTCACGGAGGTGAAGGCGGGGAGTAGAGCGGTGGCTCGAACCTCGAAACAAACTTCTTGTGTTTGCGATTGCCTTGCGTCAATTTTGTCTTTAAATTCTCTTGCACTTTATTGCTTTCAATTACTTGCTTGTGATCTTGTTTCTTTATTTGTGCTTTTATTTCAAGCTTGTAATACTTGTGTGCATCTCACCATTCATCCATCATATCTTGACTTGATCGATCATTATCTCATACATCAAGGTTGCATTGCGCACCTCTAACCAATTTAAAGGGGAATTGGGAGGAAGGAGTTCAGAACCTCTCACGGGGTATTCGGCTCTTAGTCTTGTTTTGAGAGATCGTTGCATCATTCATCATACTAAGTTTTAAAAAGATCATTAGATTAGCAATCACACCTATTCACCCCCCTCTAGGTGTATTTCAATTGGTATCAGAGCTTGGACTCTAGGATTTGGCTTAACAACCTTAGAGAGATCCTAATATTGCTAATCATTTCATTCATACTCACATAGTAAAAATGGCCGATGGTATCAAGACACCCCCTAAGTTTGATGGACTTAACTTTCCCATATGGAAGGTTAAGATGACCGTTTTCTTGCAATCTCTAGGTAGTCGAGTTGCAAAGGCCGTGACCAAACCCTTTAGTGCACCCCCCGGTGATGAATCTACTTGGTCCAAAATAGAGACCAAAGAATTTGATGCCAATGCTAGGGCTCATTATGCACTCCTTCAAGCCCTTAATGATGATGACATAGCTAGAGTTATTCATTGCAAGTCCGCATATGATATTTGGACACATTTACTAGTTACACATGAAGGGACCTCACAAGTGAAGAGGGCTAAGATAGACCTTCTTCGGTCCCAATATGAGAACTTTAGCATGCAAGAACATGAAACCATAGATGATATGGTTACAAAATTTACTAAGATCACTAATGGACTTTCTTCTCTAGGTGATGGTATTGATAATGATCAAAAGGTGAGAAAGATCATCCGGGCTCTTCCTCCTTCATGGGAAGTAAAGGCAACTACCTTGAAGGAACTCAATGACAAAGAAGAGATGGAGCTCATAGGTCTCATTGGGAACCTCAAAACCCATGAGATGGAGAGGAAAGCAAGGGAGGATATGGCTCCTTCCAAAAAGAAGACTATAGCCTTCAAAAGTCAAACCACCCACTCCGACGAAGATAATGAAGAAGAAGATGACGAAGAGCTCTCACTTCTTGTGAAGAATGTCCGGAGGATGTACAACAAGGCAAAATTTCAAGGAAGAAGGAGATGGCAAGGAGGCAAAGAAGAAAGAAAGATAATTTGCTTCAATTGCCAAAGACCGGGACACATTGTTGCGGAGTGTCCGGATAAAGTGAAGCCTTCCACATCCAAGAAGCCCTACAAGAAGAAAGCTATGAAAGCTACATGGGATTCCGAGAGCGAATCCGAAGAGGAGATTGACACCGCCAACATGTGCTTCATGGCTAATGAAAGCACAAGCAAGGTAACCCCTTCCACTTCTCTTAATGATGAACTTTCCATGGATGAATTAGGAGAAGCTTTTGTAGAATTATCACATAATTATGATTCCCTAAAGAAAAAGTTTTTAAAATGAAAAAGGAAAATGAATCTCTTAATCTACAAGTCTTTACTATTTCTAAAGAAAAAGATGAATTACTTTCCACTCTTATTTCCACTCAAAAAGATTTTGACAAGTATAAGATTTCTTGTAAAGGCAAGTCCCCACTAGTTGATTCTAATGAGATTACCATGCTTAAAGAAAGAATTGACTCATTAGGAATTGTTTGAAAAATTGTGAGTTTGATAAGAAGAAGCTAGAGGCCATGTTTCCTAAGAAACAAGCCCCTAAGAAAAATGTTCACCATGCTCATGCTCATGTTCATACCACACAACCTTTACATCGTGGCAAACCCCCAAAGCATGCTCACACTTCACACACACATCATGCATTCATGTATGGTAGAGTGTTCTCATGTTCACATTGTGGGCGGAAAGGGCACTTAGCCAATTTTTGCTATGATAGACTAAGTGCATCTCATCATAATGTTTGGGTTCGAAACACTAACTTCCAAGGACCCAAGAAAGTTTGGGTACCAAAATCAACAAATTTGTTAAATGATGTAGGTACCTTCCAAAGCCCAACGACGTAGAGGATTGTGGTATCTTGATAGTGGTTGCTCAAGGCACATGACTTGGGACATCAACAACTTTGCAACCCTATCAAGATACCATGAAGGTGGCACCGTCACCTTCGGAGATGATGCCAAGGGTAAAATCATCGGTATTGGTAATGTAAATCTCGGCACATCCCCTTTAATTGAAAATGTAGTTTTAGTTGATGGACTCAAGCATAACCTCTTGAGTGTTAGTCAACTTTGTGATAAAGGTTTTGATGTTGTTTTTGATCATATAGCTTGTAAAGTAATTGATAGAATTTCTAATACTTGTGTGTTTTTTCGGTTTTCGTGAAAGTAATGTTTATATGATAGATATGTCTAATATGTCTTGTAATATTACTTGTTTAAAAGCCCTCGATGACGACTCTTGGTTGTGGCATAGAAGATTAGGCCATATTTCTTTTGACCATATTTCTAGGTTAAACACAAAGGAAATGGTGAAAGGTATTCCTTGTTTGAGTTTTGAAATGGACCGAGTTTGTGACGCATGTCAATTTGGGAAACAAACTAAGTCTTCTTTCAAGTCAATTAAGGATATCATGACATCACGTCCTTTGGAGTTAATCCATATGGATCTATTTGGCCCTACACAAACCAAAAGTCTAAGTGGGAATAGATTTGTATTTGTTCTAGTTGATGATTTTTCACGTTTTACTTGGGTTTTCTTTCTTGAACACAAAAATCAAGCATTTTCGTATTTCCAAACTTTTAAGAAAAGAGTTGAAAAAGAAAAAGATGTTTCAATTTTAAGAATAAGAAGTGATAGAGGAGGTGAATTCATTAACCAACCCTTTACCACCTTTTGTGAAGAACATGGAATAAAGCATGAACTATCTTGTCCTAGAACTCCACAACAAAATGGAGTAGTTGAACGGAAAAATCGAACTTTGCAAGAGATGGCTAGGACAATGCTTAGTGAATATGGTCTACCACATTATTTGTGGGCCGAGGCCGTTAATACATCATGCTATATATCAAATCGTGTTTTCTTGTGTAAAAATACTACAAAAACCTCTTTTGAAATGTACTTTTCTAGAAAACCAAATGTTTCATATTTCAAGGTTTTTGGATGCAAATGTTTTGTTTTAAATACAAAAGATAATTTAGGAAAATTTGATCCTAAATCTTATGAGGCTATATTTGTGGTTATTCTAGTACTAGTAAGGCTTATAGAGTCTTCAATAGGTCATCATTGACTATTGAAGAATCTATACATGTTAAGTTTGAGGAATCTAACTTGTTTGTTAAGAATGTTGTAGAAATAGATGCTTTGGATGAAGGCTTGGAGAAAGTGACCTTGGAGGATACTACTACTATGGGAGACAAGCCAAAGGATGATGAAGGAAGTGAAGTTAAAGTAGAAGAGGCTCAAGGAAATGAAAATCAAACAAATGAAGTGGAGCCTACTCAACAACTTCCAAAGGGTTGGGATACAATCCGCATCATCCCAAGGACCTCGTCATAGGTGAAGTATCAAAAGGGGTAACCACTCGCTCTAAACTTCATGACTATTGTGGCCATTATGCATTTATTTCTCATGTTGAACCCAAGAACGTCCTCGAAGCCGAGGCCGATTCATATTGGTTGCTAGCCATGCAAGAGGAACTCAATCAATTTGAGCGCAACCAAGTTTGGCACCTTGTTCCTAGGCCCCACGATAGACCAACAATTGGTACTAAGTGGATCTTTAAGAACAAGTTGGATGAATCGGGTAACGTTGTTAGGAATAAAGCTAGGTTAGTTGCCCAAGGTTACACTCAAATCGAAGGAATCGATTTTGAAGAAACCTTTGCACCCGTAGCACGGCTTGAAGCCATACGGATGACACTAGCATTTGCCTCATATAAAGATTTTAAATTGTTTTAAATGGATGTTAAAAGTGCTTTTCTAAATGGTTTTATTGAAGAGGAGGTGTATGTTGAACAACCCCCCGGGTTTGTTGATCCTACACATCCGGATTTTGTATTTAAATTAGATAAAGCTCTTTATGGTTTAAAACAAGCCCCTAGGGCTTGGTATGAAAGACTTTCTTCATTTTGATTTCAAATGGTTTTAAGAAAGGTAAAATTGACACCACATTGTTTACAAAACATGTTAAAAATGATATTCTCATTGTGCAAATATATGTTGATGATATTATTTTTGGTTCTACTAATGAATCTCTTTGCCAAGCTTTTGAATCATGCATGAAGGATGAATTTGAAATGTCTATGATGGGGGAGCTCAACTATTTCCTTGGACTCCAAATCAAGCAAAGGAAGGATGGGATCTTCATCAATCAAGCCAAGTACACAAAGGAATTAATCAAAAGGTTCGGGCTTGAAGGATCTAAAGTAAGCAAAACTCCCATGGCAACAACTACCAAGCTTGACAAGGATGAACAAGGTAAAAGTGTAGACATTAAACTTTATAGAAGCATGATAGGTAGTTTATTGTATTTGACGGCTAGTAGGCCGGATATTATGTTTTGTTTGTCTTTGTGCATGTTTTCAATCTTGTCCTAAAGAATCTCACATAATTGCGGTTAAACGCATAATTAGATACCTTAAGGGCACTATTGAAATGGGTTTGTGGTATCCTAAAACCGGACTATTTGATATGAAGAGTTTTTCGGATGCCGACTATGCGGGTTGTAGGGTAGATAGGAAGAGCACAAGTGGAACATGTCAATTCCTAGGCAATTGTCTTGTATCTTGGTCTTCCAAAAAGCAAAATTCGGTAGCCCTATCAACCGCCGAGGCGGAGTATGTTGCAGCCGGAGCTTGTTGTGCACAAGTTCTTTGGATGAAACATACTCTCCTTGACTATGATTTACACTTTGATCATGTTAAAATATTTTGTGATAATACTAGTACTATTCACATGACAAAGAATGCAAATCAACATAGTAAAACCAAACACATTGACATTAGGTATCACTTTCTTAGAGATCATTATGAGAAAGGTGATATTGATATTGATTATGTTTCTACCGATTTTCAACTTGCCGATATTTTTACTAAACCTCTAGATTATGCTAGATTTTCATTTATTTGTGGTGAGTTGAATGTTTGCATTATGGATTCTTAAAGATAAATTTCTTCTATTTTGATTGTATAACCTTTTTGATGTATGACAAAAAGGGGGGAAATAGTATGAGTTTGTTTGATTATGTTGGTAGTTTATTGTGTATATCTTGATGCATTTGAGTTTTTGATAAAACTATGTGTTTTGCATTTGAGTTTTTGACAAAACTATGTGTTTTCAATGCCTTATGTATTTAGCTCTTCATTGACATTTTTTTTATACATAGCATTATTTGAGGGGGAGCTTTCCAAGCTCTTCTTCCATTTTTGTTTAAATAACCTATATGTTTTGTCATCATCAAAAGGGGGAGATTGTTGGCCCAAGGTTACAATCACCCGTTTTTAGTGTGTTTTGATGATTACAAAACATATTAGTTATTTGTACTAATATCAATTGTTGTTTAAGTGTGTTTCAGGTTTCTATCTCAAATAGATGTCTTCTTCCCTAAAGGAAGGTGCTTTGGACTCAAGACAACTCAATTTGGGCTCAAGATACAAAATTGAAGATCATGTGGAGATAGCCCCTCTTGAAGCCTTGAAGTCCCTAGAACATTGTAAGAATAGAATGTTAAAGTTTGAGTGTTGGATATTGGCTCTAGGATACACACACACAATTTGGTTTTTGTTAAAATGTGAGTCTTGTATTTAAGTTTCCATGTTTAAATTAGGTTTCATGCCTTAAAAATATATTTACATGACTATATTTTACAAAAATAAATACCATGTTTAGATCTTGTTTATATACCCCTACTAGCATATTACTTAAGTTTCCTTAAAGTCAAAAATTATTTTGCAAAATTTTTCAAGTCAAAAAAATATACTGTTTTCCTGTTTCAGGCTGACCGGCCGACCGGCCCGGTCGACCGGCCACTGTGCCTGGGCGTGCATGTCTGTGCACGTCCTACGGTCGACCGGGCGGTCGACCGTCTGAGAGCAGGAGTGCTCTCGGGTTTTCTGGGTCGACCGTCCGGTCGACCGCTAGAGGAAGACTGAGAGCAGGCTTGTTCTCGAGTTTTCTGGGTCGACCGGCCGGTCGACCGCCAGAAGACCCGAGCCAACGGCTCTTTGGCTAGCTGAGCTGGCGGTCGACCGGCCCGGTCGACCGCCAAGCCTGCTGCTGCCCAACGGCTCTTTCCTCTTTTGTGCAATTCTGAAATCTGTTTTTTGATCTGTTTTTTGGCAGACTTTTACAGGGTTTTTCAGTTCTTTTTCAGAGCAAATAAGCTCTAAATAAATTATTTTAAACCTATTTTTCTCCCTATAAATAGAGGAGAAGACTCTCTTTCTAAATACCAAGAAAAAATCCTCTAGTTTTCATTGTTTTCAAAGAGAAGAGAAAAATTGTTTTATAGCTTTCATTCCAAATTCTTTTGAGCTTGTTTTTCAGTTGTGCTTGATTGCTAATATCACTCTACAACTGAAGTTTTCTCACTACACTTCATAGAGCCAAAAATCCTTTACTCATACTATAGAGAAGTTGTAAAAGAGTGAGAGATTGTAAAAGAGTTTGAGAAAGAGTTTAGTGATCTTGTTGTGATCACTCTTGTTCTTGTAATCCTTTTTCTTGTGGAGCAACCTCTTCGGTAGAGGTCCTTGTAAGTTGTGAAGCTTGGTGCTTGGGTCTTCGGTAGACCAAATTGTAAGGCGTCCTCGGTGGATAGTGGAAACCCTTCACGGAGGTGAAGGCGGGGAGTAGAGCGGTGGCTCGAACCTCGAAACAAACTTCTTGTGTTTGCGATTGCCTTGCGTCAATTTTGTCTTTAAATTCTCTTACACTTTATTGCTTTCAATTACTTGCTTGTGATCTTGTTTCTTTATTTGTGCTTTTATTTCAAGCTTGTAATACTTGTGTGCATCTCACCATTCATCCATCATATCTTGCCTTGATCGATCATTATCTCATACAACAAGGTTGCATTGCGCACCTCTAACCCATTTAAAGGGGAATTGGGAGGAAGGAGTTCAGAACCTCTCACGGGGTATTCGGCTCTTAGTCTTGTTTTGAGAGATCATTGCATCATTCATCATACTAAGTTTTAAAAAGATCATTAGATTAGCAATCACACCTATTCACCCCCACTCTAGGTGTATTTCAATTCCATAATTGATTTCGGAGTCAAATTTGTCAACCACCTCGTCCCAGAATGGAGTATGAAATGGTAGAACGGTTGACTTGGACTCAGGAAGGACAGGAACTAATACCGACTCAGGAAGGTGACTTAAGTCAAGTAAATGTTCAGGAGTCGAAATGGGTTCAGGAATTGTGTCCAAGTCAAGACGTTGAAACTCAAGTCCACATGTATTTTCCAACAATAGAATGTGACCTAATATGGGTGATTCCAGTTTAGGAATGATAGGTGGAGGAATCAAAACTGACTCTAAAATATTACTCAAGTTTGGTAACGAAACAGGAGTCAATATTGATTCAGAAAGTTGAACTGGATCACAGATATGAGAATCTAGGTCACATATCTCATTGAGTTCAATATCAAAAAATGGAGAACTTGTCAATTTGTCAATAGGATCTTCAAAAGTGTATAATTGGTCAAGTTCAATATGATCCTCAAAGATGGGTGATTCTATTTCATTATGAATTGGGGCAGGATCCAATGTCAACTCCAGGAAAAGATTGAAGTCAGGTAAAGATACTGGAGTCATTATTGAATCAGGAAGAAGAATTGAATCACTAGGTTGGGGTTCAAGACCATATTCATTTTCAAGTTCTATTTCAGGAAAAGGATAACTTGCTAAGCTATCAATATCTTTTTCAAAATTTGGAGTTTGGACAAGTTCAAATGGTTGTTCTGAAATAGAATCTTGATTTCCAAAACTACATGACTCATCGGCTCTAACAGAATGGTTAGTGACAGCAGGACCGTGGGAACGTAGAGATTCGACCATCATATCTATGTCACGATTTCTAGCATTTTGAGCATGAGTCATGGCTTCAAGCATCTTTTCATAATTGATGGATTCATTGTTTTGATGAAAAGATGAAGAGTTGTCTTGGAAGTGGCAGTGGAATTGTGAGTCCATCAGATTTTGTGATTGTTGTTTGGACTCACGCATACTCCTTTCCAAAATTGATAGTTTCCTATTTTGGACTGGTGGAACTGAGTATGACTCTTGTGGATATTGTGGACTAGGTGGAGAAGAAGGACAAGGTGGTTGGAAATAATGCTCGGGGGAGGTGAATCCCCACTGACTTGGTGAAGAGTTGAAATCATTATGGAAATTATAGTTATTAGATGGGGGGTATGGGTCATATTGATTCGGATAAGACCAATCCGACACACTAGGTTGGTCAAAGTTATGATATGCCGGGTTGGTAATATCCGAAAATGAAGTCGGTGTGTAATATGGATTGTAGTTGAAAAAATTATTATTATAGTCCATATCACACAATAGAATACAAACAAAGAAAAACAAACAAATAAACAAACACAAAAGAAAAAAATTCTAGCCTAAGTTAGGGTAGACTTAGGACCTAGACGACTCCTAACTGGTTAGACTGTCCACGGGAGGTCTAATGTAGACTTTAACCACAAGCTAATCAGCCAGGTCAAGGCAAGGTTGGTGGGAGGTTTTCCGTCAAAGACGTTCCTTAATTAAATAACCACCAACCTTCGGGCTTTCGACCCTCAATCCCTTTCCTAGACACTGATTTTGCATGAGTTAGATTCCAACATTTTTTCCGCTTAGGATAATCTCCTAATTGAGTCCGAGATGTCCCTAGGGCCAACGTCTACTCAATTTTAGTTAGGCTTGGGTTAGTGAGTGCTTGGAATGTGATTTTTGGGCTAAGGAAGGGTGATCAAACCCCACCTTATCTTGTTAATGGGTTAGTGCCCTTAAGATCAATTTGTGCAAGTGTATAGGATATGTAAGATTCACTCAAAGCTATAAATCAACCAAGAAGTGAGTCCTATGCTAAATGCAATGCATACGTATCTTGCTCTAGCACTCTTCAACAGTAAAAGTAAATGAATTGAAAAGACACGTGCCTAAAATGCAAACGTCTAATCAATTTTTAACTTTTGCAACAAACTTTTTACTGTTGATTATTAGCAGGTTTTTGTGATGGCATATAAGAAATAAATAATTGCAGCAAACTAGAATTTGCAAAGCTAGCAGCCCTGCAAAAACCTGTTAGTAGTCAGCTCTTTATTACCGCGGATCCGCGGCTTTTGCCGTGGAAATGCGGCAATTCAGAGGGCAATGGGTCTCTGCTTTCTAGAGCAGAGTCCCAATACCACTTGTATGTCACTGCAAACTTATTTTCCTGCTTTGCTTGCCCTGTAACCTGCAACAGAGAAGAAAATTCGTTTAGTTCTAAAAAATTTTCAATAAAAATTCAGATTTCAATAAAAAAAACATGTTACCCTCCCCGGCAACGGCGCCAAAATTTGATTGAGGTACAACCTGCACAAAAAATACGAGATTATAGAACTTAGAATGAAGATGTGCAAGTGCTCAATTCTTCCGCTATAGGAAGTGGCTATGCGGGTCGTGATCCACAAGGAGGGTTTGCGATGGAAGCTTTACGTTTCTTTATTGAAATCGTTAAGAAGAAAAGCGAAGGTTCTTCTCTGTTTTTAAAGTTATAAAAATGAAAAAGAAAGTTATAGATAAAGTTAAGAAGAAAATGAAAGATGAAGAAGGTGGACAAATCAGAAAACAAGAAAAGCGACTATGTACAAATGGAGTGAGTGGAGAAGAAAGAGTTGGAAGAGGTGGTGATATAATTTACAGAAATGAGAGAAAGGAAAGAAAAGAAGGAATACTTACCTAGGTCGAGTGATGACTTACCTGGAAACCGTTGCATGTTCTACCTTTGCTTCGGAGGCGTTCAACGCATAGATCATAAGCTCGAGCTTAGTCCCCGTGCACATTATATCGTCAAGCCTAGCAAGAACGAAGTGATGCGGATCTTGAAAGAGGAGAACGTCTTCATGAACTATCGCTGGCTCTCACGTAGCTTAGTTAAACTTGCTTTGGATTTCACTTGTAAACTCAACAAATACAACCAAGGTAAAGTAGAAGAGGAAGAAGAAAGCAAAACAAAATACGAACATAAAAAGAAGCTTTTACCTTTATTAATTGCAGAGAAAATGGAAGAAAGGAGGAGGGTACATCGGTGTCACTTTCAACATCAGCCTCTCTCTCTCACTTACATGAATCTTCTTCTACTCTAAGTTACATACAAATTACATAAAAAAGAAAGAAACACCTAAACTACAAAGAATGAAAACTAGGCTAAATCTTAATCTGCATTGGCGTCCCTTTTCAGCACAAAGCATGGCCTTTTATAGGGCAAATACCCAGTAAGAAGGATCCTGGGGAGATCGGGGGAGCAAACGCTCCCCCTAACTCCCCAACAAAGCCGCGGAAACGTGGCTTGGGCCGTGTTTCCGCGGCCAGGGTGTGGCCAGATGGCCACACCCTGTTGGTGGGTCTCTCCGAGAGTTTCTTCTGTATTTATCTTTAAATGATTTCTTCGTTGGAGTCCTAGATTCTGACGAAATAGCCTTGGATTCTTGGCTTTAACCGATCGATCCTGAGAGGATTCTTCTCAACCGGTTTCAACCTCTTGAATTTGTCCTGATTTAGTGAGTGCGAATTAATTCTGATTTAATTCAGAATTTTGGTGGGCTTTGGGCTCATTTCTCTTCAACTCCTTAAAGATTGGGCCTGCAAATAAATCAAACAATTAATTAGAACAACGCAGGCTTTTATTCTACAATAAGTATGGAAATATGATATTAAATATGCAACATTAGCGACCAATCAATATACATTTGATATTATTGTTGTTTCAATTGGTATCATTGGATTCTTTCAATTGGTATCAATATTGACATTTTTGTATACTCATATATTTTTTGTATATGTATGCTTGCACTTCAAAGAGTATCAATTTCAGTTGGTATCTAATTTTTCATACATATATATTTTTTTGTTTGTGCTTATTATATTCATATATCTTAGAGCACAAATTTTGATCATGATAAAGCTTGTTTTATAATGACTATCTTGTTTCAATTGACTAGTTTTCAATTGGTATCCATATACAAGCTTATTCATTGTTTCATTTGGTATTTCATAAAGGGAGAGAAAACTTGTATTTCATCTTTCAATTGGTATTTGATTTTCACTCCCATACTTTATGATTGAAAATTTCAGTTTGGCATCATATGTTCAAAACGAAAAATATTTACAATTGGTATCAAAATTTTTATTTAGAAATTCAAATTTTGTTATGTTTAATTTCAATTGGTATCAAGATTGTTTTCTTACAATTGGTATGTTATTTGTTTACTTATCAATTGATATCAAGATTTTTGTTTTCATTTGATATATGTTTTCATATAAACATGTTTAACTTGAAACAAATCTCAATTAAAACAATTTGTTACTATGCCTCGTTTACCTTTATTTCAATTGGTATCATTTGATATAGGCATTCCTTAAAATGTATTTATACTCATTTCAATTGATATCATTTATGCACTTCATTGACATTTTTTTATTGGTATCATGTTTTATATCACCCCTTTATTGATTCCTTGTTTTGAACAAAAAAGGGGAGAACATTTTGTACCCCTTTGTTGATGATTGACAAAAAGGGGGAGAAGTATTTGAGTTTATATGCATGTTTTATATGAGTTTATATGCATGATTTATATGCATGTTTTGTTTTTATTTATTAGTTTATCGTTTAATTGGTATCAAAAGCATTTCATTACTATTAGGAGCATGTTTTTATTGGTATCAAGAGCACGTTTTATGCATGATGCATTTCATATGTTTGGTATCAAGAGCATGTTTTTATGTTTGGTATCTTGTTTTATGCATATCTATGCATACATGTTTATGAGCTTTCATTGTATATTTATTGCTTATTTGTTATGCATGAGTTAAGGGGGAGCTTCTTTGAAGCTTAACTTTAATCCATGCATATATAACTCCATGAGTTTTGTCATCATTAAAAAGGGGGAGATTGTTGGCCCAAAGGACTTCCACTCTAGTTTTGATGATGATTAACTCCTGTAGTTATATGTACTAATAATCTTGTGATTTTAGTTTCAGATTATTAATCAAGATGTTAGTAGGTGATTAGCTTCAACAAAGACGGTTTGGAAGCTTTCACATAGTGATTCAAGAGCCCGAGCGACAAGATCATATATAGCACTCATTGGAGTCAAGCTCGGTGGATCACGAAGTTTTGGATCGAGTCGGCGTGGAGACGGCGCTCTACAAGAAGACCTCGGTACCTAGTTTAGTTTGAGTTTTAGATCCATTTGTAATGATTAGAATAGTATGATATGCTTAAGTTCACAACACACACGTTTCATGTTTTGAATATTGGTTTTCGGTTTTCCGTTTTTGGTTTAACCGATCTTGGTTTCATGAATAGATAGATCAAAATAAGTTTAAATGGTTTTATGTATAGTAGATTCATTCTATATACATGCATGCTTAACTTCCTAGATAAACTTAGTTTTGACTTACTTATTCATGTGTTTTATGTTTTGGTATTTTTAACAAAACATATTTTGGAATTAAAGTCAAAAACATGGATATGTATATGTTACTTGTATATTGGATTTCCATCCATATGCAACATGCTTCAATTTGTTTAAATATCATGTTTTTGTAATTTCAATGTGTTTTAGGAAAATCAGATTTCCTATCCAAAAATCCAAGTTTTAGAAAATACAGTTTTTGGTTTTTGGCAAAATTTCTATAACACAAAAATGGTTCTTAAATGTTTGAAATTTGTGTTTAAATTTTTAACACAAGTTTACATTTCAATGTAAAATGATAAAACTATTTTTGTGTAATTTTAGAGATTTTATGAGAATTTTTAGGATTAAAAATTACATGTTTTTCTGACCAGAACTGCTGTTGCCAGGCTAGGTCGGTCGACCGTACCAAGTAGCCGGTCGACCGTAGCTGTCGACCGACGTGCACGGATACGTGCACGCTGGCTTACCCATAAGCCGGTCGACCGCACGATCGACCGACTGAGAGCAGGTTGCTCTCGGGTTGCTCCCGGTCGACTGAGCGGTCGACCGAGAAGAGAGCCATTGCTCTCTGTATCTGGGTCCGGTCGACCGGGCGGTCGACCGGTAGCTGCCAGCGGTCAAAAAGTGACCGTTGGCCGGTCGACCGGTAGTTCATTTTTGGCAGAATTTGCTGCCAACGGCTATATTTTTCTAGGGGCTATAAATACCCCATTAATGGCCAGATTTCACTAAGAATTTTTGGACGAAATTTCTGAGCTTTCTCTAGTGTTTAAACAAGTTTTAAAAAGAGTTTCTTTGTGCTAAAAAGATCAATCTTATTGTTTTAAAAGTGTTTTAATATTTCAAAGAAAAATAGTCTTTTGGGAATTTGTTTTGGTCTAATCATTCTATATCTTTGTGGAGATTTCCCAAGTGATTTTTCTTTGTCTTAAACACTTTGTTTTCCACACTTGAGCTTCATTCTATCCTATCTATAAGGACTTTGTGTTTGTGGAAAAAGAGATTGTTTGTTGTCTTTTGATCACCAAGTTGTAAACCCCTTATTTGCTTGGCTTTGTGCCTTTCCCTCATTGTGTTGAGGAGGTTGTGCAAGTGGGTTGCATCCCTCAAGTTGTGAGGTGATCCTTGTGTAGCTTTATGCTAATCCCTCAAGTTGTGAGGTGATTGTTTGTTGGCTAGGTGCTTTGCCTCAAGAAGGAGGTTGTAGTTGTAAAGAGAAGAGTTGGGTACTCCTAGTTATTGTATTGCCCCAAATCCTCAGTGGAGGTTCCCTGTGTGGGAGTCCTTTGTGGACAAGCTAGTGGATTCGAAATCCTTCTGGGTGAAGGCGGGGATGTAGAGCTGGGTGCTCGAACCTCGAAACAAATCTTGTTGTTTGCGCTTGATCCATTGACTCTCTCTCTCTTTACTTTGTGCATTGTTCATATTGCTATATCATATACTTGCTTGCGTGTTATTGGAATTAGTTTTTAAATTCCGCATTAAGTTCACTAGATTAGCATTATCACCTATTCACCCCCCCTCTAGGTGATTTCAATTGGTATCAGAGCCTACGCTCCTGATATTTAGGTTTAACCACCTAGGAGTGAGATCTTGGTTTGCTAATCTTCATTTGCATTTTTCATTTGCACACATTTAGTTTGCACTCATGGATAGCCCTCCTATGTTTGATTTTTTTAGACATGATTTTTGGAAGGTCAAGATGAGTAGTCATTTGAAAGCCTTAGGATCTAAAGTTTACTAAGTCATTACCAAGGAATCCTACCCCAATGATAGCAAGCATAATAAGGCCAATGCACTTGCACTTAAAACACTTAGAGCATCTCTTAATGAAGATCTTTTATATGTGTTTGCTCATTATGATTCGGCTTTTACAGTTTGGAGCATATTGACTTCTCCCGAGCTACCAAAGATTATAAACAAGTTGAGAAGATCTAGGAGAGACAAGTCCGACGAGCATTGCCTCATGGTCGAAGGGACAGACTCCCTTGAGGTACAATCGGATTCCCAATTAGATGGTAGCTCTAGCTCATATTGCTATGGATGTTTAGAAGTTCAAAACTTAAATGTTGAACTTGCTTCAAAGCTTGAAAAATTTTTGCAAAAACATGACCTTTTGAAAAAGAAGCATTTTGATTTAAAAGAAGAAATGAAGGATTTGTGTTCTAGTTTTGAAGTGATTTTGCAAGAGAAGGAAGAGATTACTAGTGAACGTGACTCACTTAAATCTCAACTTGACCTTGTCCTAAAGGAAAATGAATTTTTAAAAAGTAAAAATGATTGTGATGATGTTGTGAAAAACAATGAGGTTTTATCTTCTAAATTAGATTTTGTTTTAAAAGATAACCTTTCATTGAAAAATGAAATTAATTTCATTACAAAAGAATTGGATTTTGTTTTAAAGAAAAATGAATCTTTGAAAATTGAATTGTCTTCACATGTTTGCCATGCTAGTGTAGCTTCACCTAGCACATCTTTTGCATGCTCCACTTTATCTTCTAGTATTGAAAATGACATAAATATTTTGAAGAAAAGTGTAGATTGTTTGGGCTCCACTTTGAGCCAATGTACTTTAAATCATACACGCTTGGAAACCATGGTTCGTAAGAAACAAGTTCCATCTTTGCATGCACACCATACACGGCATACACATGCTCATCACGATCACAATCTTCACACTATGTATGCTCATGTGTACACGTATAAACATTGTGGTCAAAAAGGCCATATTGCTAGATTTTGCTATGATCATATACATGTTGAAAATTTAGCAAATAATTTTGTTTGGGTTAGGAAAGATACTAACCCTTATGGACCCAAAAGAAAATGGGTACCAAAGACCACCCCTATGATATTTGATGTAGGTGTGGGCTCTCGCATCACGTGAGAGTGGTGGTACCTTGAAGTGGATGCGTTCCGTGCTTAAAGAAAGCAATTTGGATGCATGACTTTCAAGGGGAGTTTGGTGGAGAGGACCACCATTGGTTTGGAGAACTAGAGAGATGCCTTTATCGGTTTTGGTATCAATCTCTAACTCCCGTTTATATTTGCATGCTTTTCATATCGTTGATTTATAGTATGCATGTTTTATTGTTCATTATGCCTATGCCATATTTATTAGAATAGTGATATACATATTTAGTTTTTTTAAGACACCCATGTTTAAAATGGACTTATCTTTGTGTTCTCACTTTGTTTTAAACTAATATGTATGCCCTAGATCTAATGCATATGCGTCAACGTAATGATCATATGGATGTTTATGATTTTTGTTTTGATGCCTCATGTTTTTTTGATTAGTATGTCAAATGCCATGATTATTAGACCATTGACATGCATGTATAGCCTTTGAGATCACCCATGTTTATATGGATCATTTGTTGTGTTCTCACCATTTGTTTAGCTATTATGCTCATCATAGTTCTAATAACATGTGGATTTACATAATGATCGTTTTATGTTTGTAATGATGATTTATGTCCCGTTTTATGCTACATGATTTGATTACTTGTTTAGATGTTAGTTTTTCATTAAAACTAGGATATATACTTGTACATATTGTGGGCCCCAAATAGATCATTATATGTTTGTACTTGAACGCTCTTTTGTACCCATTAGATGTGCTAGTACAGTCTAGTTTTGATGATTCATGCATTCTAACTTGTATTCCCCATTTTAGATTTGTTTTATGATTATGTGTTTTCACTTCATGTATATGTCTATTTTGTCAAACCTTAAGATATACATGTATACCCCTTGAGTCATTTGCTTTTCATGCAAATCTTAATATATGGACTCAACTGTGTTTAAGGATATGTATGTATACTTTTTGTGTTGCCAAAACATACATATGCCTTGAAGTATAAATTTGTTATATTGAAAAATTTTAGATTTTCATGTTTCATGTTTAAAGGAATTTAAATTGAGCTTAAATTGTATATTTTCATGATAATATGTCTCACACAACACTTGTACACTCACCTTATTAGTTTTCTCATGACTTTGTTTTCATGAGTACAATATGTGCTATATATAGAGTTTGAGTGTTTTTAGTGATCATGTGATTTACATAGTTTCATGAAAAATATTTTGTTTTTATTCCTTGCTTGAAGGATTTCGTACTAGTTTACATGTTTTTTTCATTTAACTAGTTGCAAGATTCTTCATTTTTATAGAGTTTTCAAACATACTTTATTTTTCAAACCTATTTTTGAAAACCCCTACCTTCTAAGGGCGGTTGGATGGGCGATCATGCTCATGTATGCTTTATAGTGAAAATCATTTTAAATTTGAACATGAATGGGTGGTAGGTTATATGAGATATACATTTGATATTATTGTTGTTTCAATTGGTATCATTGGATTCTTTCAATTGGTATCAATATTGACATTTTCGTATACTCATATATTTTTTTGTATATGTATGCTTGCACTTCAAAGAGTTTCAATTTCAATTGGTATCTAAATTTTCATACATATATATGTTTTCGTTTTTGCTTATTATATTCATATATCTTAGAGCACAAATTTTGATCATGGTAAAGCTTGTTTTATAATGACTATCTTGTTTCAATTGACTAGTTTTCAATTGGTATCCATATACAAGCTTATTCATTGTTTCATTTGGTATTTCATAAAGGGGGAGAAAACTTGTATTTCATTTTTCAATTGGTATTTGATTTCCACTCCCATATTTTATGATTGAAAATTTCAATTTGATATCATATGTTCAAAATTAAAAATATTTACAATTGGTATCAAAATTTTTGTTTAGAATTCAAAATTTGTTATGTTTAATTTCAATTGGTATCAAGATTGTTTTCTTACAATTGGTATGTTATTTATTTACTTATCAATTGATATCAAGATTTTGGTTTTCATTTGATATATGTTTTCATATAAACATGTTTAACTTGAAACAAATCTCAATTAAAACAATTTGTTACTATGCCTCGTTTACCTTTATTTCAATTGGTATCATTTGATATAGGCATTCCTTAAAATGCTTTTATACTCATTTCAATTGATATCATTTATGCACTTCATTGACATTTTTTTATTGGTATCATGTTTTATGTCACCCCTTTATTGATTCCTTGTTTTGAACAAAAAGGGGGAGAACATTTTGTACCCCTTTGTTGATGATTGACAAAAAGGGGGAGAAGTATTTGAGTTTATATGCATGTTTTATATGAGTTTATATGCATGTTTTATATGCAAGTTTTGTTTTTATTTATTAGTTTATCGTTTAATTGGTATCAAAAATATTTCATTGCTATTAAGAGCATGTTTTTATTGGTATCAAGAGCACGTTTTATGCATGATGCATTTCATATGTTTGGTATCAAGAGCATGTTTTTATGTTTGGTATCTTGTTTTATGCTTATCTATGCATACATGTTTATGAGCTTTCATTGAATATTTATTGCTTATTTGTTATGCATGAGTTAAGGGGGAGCTTCTTTGAAGCTTAACTTTAATCCATGCATATATAACCCCATGAGTTTTGTCATCATTAAAAAGGGGAGATTGTTTGCCCAAAGGCCATCCACTCTAGTTTTGATGATGATTAACTCATGCAGTTATGTGTACTAATAATCTTGTGATTTTAGTTTCAGATTATTAATCAAGATGTTAGTAGGTGATTAGCTTCAACAAAGATGGTTTGAAAGTTTTCACATAGTGATTCAAGAGCCCGAGCGACAAGATCATATATAGCACTCATTGGAGTCAAGCTCGGTGGATCACGAAGTTTTGGATCGAGTCGGCTTGGAGACGGCGCTCTACACGAAGACCTCGGTACCTAGTTTAGTTTGAGTTTTAGATCCATTTGTAATGATTAGAATAGTATGATATGCTCAAGTTCACAACACACATGCTTCATGTTTTGAATATTGGTTTCGGTTTTTTCCGTTTTTGGTTTAACCGATCTTGGTTTCATGAATAGATAGATCAAAACAAGTTTAAATTGTTTTATGTATAGTAGATTCATTCTGTATACATGCATGCTTAACTTCCTAGATAAACTTAGTTTTGACAAACTTATTCATGTGTTTTATGTTTTGATATTTTTAACAAAACATATTTTGGAATTAAAGTCAAAAACATGGATATGTATATGTTACTTGTAAATTGGATTTCCATCCATATGAAACATTCTTCAATTTGTTTAAATATCATGTTTTTGTAATTTCAATGTGTTTTCAGAAAAAATCAGATTTCCTATTCAAAAATCCAAGTTTTAGAAAATACACTTTTTGGTTTTTGGAAAAATTTCTATAACACAAAAATGGTTCTTAAATGTTTGAAATTTGTGTTGAAATTTTTAACACAAGTTTACATTTCAATGTAAAATGATAAAACTATTTTTGTGTAATTTTAAAGATTTTATGGGAATTTTTAGGATTAAAAATTACATGTTTTTCGGACCAGAACTGCTGCTGCCAGGCTAGGTCGGTCGACCGGACGGTCGACCGTACCAAGTAGCCGGTCGACCGTAGCTATCGACCGATGTGCACGGATACGTGCACGCTGGCTTAGCCATAAGCCGGTCGACCGCACGGTCGACCGACTGAGAGCAGGTTGCTCTCAGGTTGCTCCCGGTCGACCGAGCGGTCGACCGAGAAGAGAGGCATTGCTCTCTGTATCTGGGTCCAGTCGACCGGGCGGTCGACCGGTAGCTGCCAGCGGTCAAAAAGTGACCGTTGGCCGGTCGACCGACCGGTCGACCGGTAGTTCATTGTTGGCAGAATTTGCTGCCAACGGCTATATTTTTCTAGGGGCTATAAATACCCCATTAATGGCCAGTTTTCACTAAGAATTTTTGGACGAAATTTCTGATCTTTCTCTAGTGTATAAACAAGTTTTAAAAAGAGTTTCTTTGTGCTAAAAAGATCAATCTTATTGTTTTAAAAGTGTTTTAATATTTCAAAGAAAAATAGTCTTTTGGGAATTTATTTTGGTCTAATCATTCTATATCTTTGTGGAGATTTCCCAAGTGATTTTTCTTTGTCTTAAACACTTTGTTTTCCACACTTGACCTTCATTCTATCCTATCTATAAGGACTTTGTGTTTGTGGAAAAAGAGATTGTTTGTGGTCTTTTGATCACCAAGTTTATGCCTTTCCCTCATTGTGTTGAGGAGGTTGTGCAAGTGGGTTGCATCCCTCAAGTTGTGAGGTGATCCTTGTGTAGCTTTGTGCTAATCCCTCAAGTTGTGAGGTGATTGTTTGTTGGCTAGGTGCTTTGCCTCAAGAAGGAGGTTGTGGTTGTAAAGAGTAGAGTTGGGTACTCCTAGTTATTGTATTGCCCCAAATCCTCAGTGGAGGTTCCCTGTGTGGGAGTCCTTTGTGGACAAGCTAGTGGATTCGAAATCCTTCTGGGTGAAGGCGGGGATGTAGAGCTGGGTGCTCGAACTTCGAAACAAATCTTGTTGTTTGCGCTTGATCCATTGACTCTCTCTCTCTCTCTCTTTACTTTGTGCATTGTTCATATTGCTATATCATATACTTGCTTGTGTGTTGTTGCAATTAGTTTTTAAATTCCGCATTGAGTTCACTAGATTAGCATTATCACCTATTCACCCCCCCTCTAGGTGATTTTAGTCGTGCGTTGACCAGACTTCCACTGGCACACTTTCTTAGAAATCTCAGTAGAAGATTCTTGTAATTTTCTTTTTTACTTGTAATTTTCTACACTTTCTATGAAGTTTTCCAATTTCAAATCAATGGAAAACATCTGGTAGCAAACAAACAGATTGCTAAGGCCATGAAGGTGGGAGGACATGAAGACATTGTTCCCAAAGAGGATGACGGGGAATACAAGTGAGCGGATACCTTCTTGAGCTTTCATCGTGAGGCTGAAAAACCAATATCCCAGAAGGCTTTGTTGGCTGGCTTTCTATCTGCTTGGCTAAAAAGATGTGTGATCCTGTCTCTGCCTCATGATGGGATTACACCCTCGGTAATTCTCCCGACCATTTAGCTGGTATATAGACAATCACTTGGTCTGCTTTTCGCCATAGTTTGTCGAATCCAGAACGGGCTCAGGACATTAACAGAGTAATTTTGCAGGTGGGTGACCATCATTAAGGTGGGAAAGGAATTGATCTTCCCACGTGATGGGCCTTCTCTGAGAGTAGAGATACCATTCGCGTATCTGATGGCCTGGTTCACGCTTTATTATCCGATCTTGATCTAACCGGGAGAAGAAGCACCATAGGGTATTCACTTTGCTCACCTCCACCGTTTCGAGAACTCTTAATGGGAAGGCAAATATTTGACGAGAGTTAGGAGAATGGTCGTGTGTCAAGATTCACATAGTCTGTTCCAGTGCTTCCCATATATCCCAGGCACCAGATACGGTGAGGGGTTCTGAGATGTTAGAGATGATCACTCTTTGCTTGGAGAAGGTATATTCAAGTGGTTGGTCAGTATCAAGCCTTCCCACCTGGTGTATTGGAGCGGGACATTTGCCACTTAGAGCCATACTTGCCCTGTCACTTTGCTTATCAGTTTGGTTATGACCAACTGTACATCGGTAATCCTACTCCTTGGATCGGCTACATAGGTAGTCTGATTGACGGTGCCAGGGCTTGGAGACATTTCATTGTTTGGTGTAAGGTCCTGATTTTGCATGCCGCACCAAACTCCTAATCTTCTCACAAACCTATGTTTTGCCAATGGTACAAAGTGTCCAATGCGTGTCCATCTTTGTACAAAGTAAATTCTACTGGAATCAAATGGATCGTAACTCGTCTGAGAGGGAAGGTAGAAGAGCAAAAACAAGAGAAGAAAATCTAGATATCTCAACTAGAAGAGTTTCTGGCCGAGGTAGAAAGTGAAACCTTAGTTGTATCAAGTCATGCTTCGGTGAAGTGGGTAGTGAATCGGTCCAGGAAGTTGCTGCTACCGTTGCCCTTGAGGAAGGAGAAGATAAGGAAAAAAGAAGAGAACTCTGACACTAACTTTAAGAAGAAGAAGAAGATTGTCAGGCCATCGAGTTGTCATCTGGAACCCTGCAGATTAAAAAGGCAGAAGCATCGGCGGCTTATGTCCCTCCGCCCGCTCTACTATTGACCGAGCATACTATCAGTCAGGAAAATTTGTACTGGTTACAGGTAATTCTATCTCTTTATATTCTCAACGCTTATTTCTGTGACTAACTCTAAGTCTTGGAGTGTAAATGAAGAGGATGATCAAGAATGGGATGACCTTTTCGTAATTAGTGCAGAAGATGTGGGCGATTATCTCAAACCAGAAGGCCCCAAGGGAGAGATGCAAGACATCAGGTCTTTTGACCGCATTGAAGTGACCACTCATGGGGACGAGATTGAGGAAATGGAAATCCTCGAGACTCCTGAAGCCCCTACAGAGAACATTCCTCTCCCAGTTGCTCCTGTGGATAAGCCGGCTACTGAAACAACTTTTACAGAAATGCCTGCTTCTGAGGTTCCTCCTCCGATTGAAGTTGACGCTACCGAACACACCACCTTTGGGCATGTCTCTATTGAAACTATCCAAGGTGAGGCTATTGGCTCTGAGGTTACCATCACAACCTCAATCTCTACAGGAAATGACTGAAATATTTTGAATTCAGCCAACATTTCTCATATTTATTGTTAACTCTAGAAATTTTGTAGAAGCTCCTGCAAAAATTGCATCTCCAATGATGTCAGAACCTGAGCAAGAGGAAGACGTTGTTCTACTGGCGATTGATCCTGTGTTGTTGAGCCTTGTATATCAAAGTGTAACCCAGCAATAGGGCACATTGGGAGACTTGCAAGTGATGACTGTCGAGATAGAGTCTGCTCCTTCTGTTCAGATAGCACTGAAGCAGGGTGAAGGCCAGCCTGAACCTGAGATGGAGTCATCTTCGATTCCGCCAACTCCTCTGGCCTCTTCGTCCACAGGCTTGGTGGTGGTCCCTGAGCCAATTCATTAAGAAATAAATGTTGACTTTATGTCTCAGACGACTGCTCCTGCGAAGACTCACTTTCCATTAATTGCTTCAATAGCTATGACTGCAGCCACTCCAGAGTCATTTACAATGGCCTTGCCTCAGCAGAGTTCTCCTTCAGCCATTGCCCCTCCATCGCTCAGGTCGATTTTAAAGACAAATTCATTGAAGAGCTCATTAAAGGCTTCTACAAAAGCTTGAAATGTTGTCTCTCCATGATATTCAAAAGTACCCGCACTTCCTTTGCCTCTTAGGGACTAATATTTTCCCGGGCGATAGAAAGCATCTGGGATGTTGGAGGGGCCACTGAAACTGAGTCCTTTGAAGCGTTGATCAACAATCTTGAAAAGGACATCAATAAATGTGTTGAATCTAACTACCCCTACATGTTCATTACATGATTACATATAGGTTTTGATGATAACAAACCTATGATTATTTATATCCTTGTGTATATATTTATTTTGTACCCACATATATCTTGTAGATCAAAAGGAGGATATCTTGATTAAGACATAGCACATACATGGTGATCAAGGAGTACAAGACATATAAGGCTTTTTCATATTTTTTGTAATTTTTTAATATTTTTAGAAATTTATCAAAAGCCTTGAATATACACTTTTTACACATCCCTAGTCAACTAACCCTTTTCCCGTAGTCGACTAAGTTAATTCTGACATTCTATTTTATCAACTCATGTATATTCTAGTCAACTACCCCTATATACTAGTCCACTTATAGAAATTTACAGAGACCAATTTGTTTATAGTCTAGGTTGTTTAGTCGACTAATAGATGACTGACACACAAACCAAGTTGACTACCCATAGACCTAATCGACTATAACTAATTTTACATAGATATGAAATTTGTTTCTGTATCAACTATTGTCGACGACCCCCATTGATTAGTTGACTAAATGAGAAATGTGATACCTAGTCGACTATGTCCAAACTCTAGTCAACTATACAATCAGTTTCTGACTGTTATATTGGCCCAAGGTTACAATGACCGATTTTTTGTTTCGACGATAACAAAGCATATGTGGTTATTTAATACTAATCAAGTTCAAGTGTTTAAGTGTGTTTCAGGATTCAAGAAGATTCAATGAGTTTTCTTCCTTTAAAGAAAGTTGTTGAAGGCTCAAGGGTATTCAAGTATGGGATTGAAGCTCAAATGCGCTTGATGTCGCTATTGGAGAAGCCTTCTTGAAGACACTTGTAGTCACCAAGAACCTTATATGAAAATAGTATGTAAAAGTGTAGCATATAGATTTGATGCTCAAGAAGTTACACACACAAAAATACACATTTTCGAAATACAAGTTTTTATCGTATTGGTATTTTTCATGTTACGCACTTAACATGTTTTCAATTTTTTTTTCAAAATTTTATATCCTGTTTAGAACATGTATTTCATTGCCTATACATTGCTATTTCTTTTAAAACTAATATAAAATATCTCAAAAATTGTTTGCTATTTAAAAACTATCAGAAAAATACATTTTCGCCAAGGTTGGCCAACCGAACAGTCGACTGTAGCCTATTACAGGCCAAGACGGTAGACCGAGCAGTCGCCTGATCCTCAGGCAGGGTTTGTGCATATTATTCATGTTAGTCGGTTGACCGGTCGGTCAATCGCTAACCCTGGCAGTCGACTGATAGATCGACCGACTGGCATACCAAATGTTTCTGTTGGGTGCCGGCGACCAAGCGGTCCACCGACCCTCTGAGAAAATTCGGTCAACCGACCCCTCTGAGAAAATTTTTTGGGCAGAAGTCTGGTCGACCGAGCCCAACTGCTAGTTCATGGAAATTACCAGCCGGTCACCGGCCGATCAGCCGATGTTCTGACGAAAAGCCATAACGGCTAGTTTTCAGAATCTCTCTTTTGTTCTGATTTTTCCAACGGGCATTTTTACTTTTTCTTGGTCAAATCTCTTCCCAAATGACCTTGTGAGCTAAACTAATAGTGTTTATGAGTCTGCTATATATATGGGTCATGGGGATAGGTTTTAGACAAGAAGTTTGAACAAGTTTACAAGAAGTTTTACAAGTTTTGAGAAATACATTGAATATTAAGTTTTCAGGTTTCTAGTTTTCAAGTGCTTTCATTTTCAAAGCTATTTTAATTGGTTTTTCAGCTCTTAAATTCTCTCAACTGAATTTTTACTCTCACAAACTCCTTGAACTTCAGTTTATATATACTCTGTAGGAAGTTGTAATGAAGAGAGTGTTTGTGATCTTGTTGTCACCAAGAGCTTTGTAAAACTTTATTGGCTTTCTGCTACCTCTTGTGTATATGATTGAGTGTTGGAGCTGTGTACTCAGGTCTTGTGCAGACCATTATAATTCTTTATTGTAAGGTTTCTTTGTGAAAGATCTTTTTGTGGATAGTGAAATCCTTCACGGTGGTGAAGGCGGGGACGTAGAGTAGTAGCTCAAACCTCGAAACAAATTCTTTGTATTTATGATTGCTTGTCTCTTGATCTCTATCTCTTTACATTGCTTACACTTGTGTTGTTGCTTCACTGCACATTCTATTTATTGCTTGCATGACCTTCGTCATTGCATTACTTTCATCATTCTCATTTATCGGTCCTTACTCATCTCAATAAGAAGGCAATTGCGCACCTCAATTTATAATCTAGAGGAATTTTAGAGGAGAAGTTCTAGAGCCCTTCACGGGGAATTCGGTTTCAATTCTTATTTTGAGTGACTGATTTGCATAATTTACCGTAGTTTGTTGTTATTCCGCATTTGATTAGCATTACACTTGTTCACCCCCCTCTAGGTGTATTTTTAATTGATATCTGAACCTTGGTCTCTAAATTTTGTTTAACCATCTTAGAGAGATCCTTTTGCTAATCACTTCATTTACATTTTTCTTTGCTATCCACACTAGTTAATATGGCTAAAGGAACTAAGACCCACCAAAGTTTGATAGCCTTAACTTCTCCATATGGAAGGTTAAGATCACCATTTTCTTGCAATCCCTAAGAAACTGGGTTGCAAAGGCGATGACCAAATCATTAAGTGTACCCATTGGTGATGAGGACACATGGAAAAATATTGCCACCAAGGAATTTGAAGCCAATGCAAAAACATACTATGCATTGCTTCAAGCCTTGAATGATGATTACATAGCTAGGGTCATTCATTGCAAATCCGCCTATGAGATTTGGTCACACCTAGTTGTCGCATCGAAGGGAACATCACAAGTCAATGGAGTCAAGATTGATCTCTTGCGTTCCCAATATGAGAATTTTACCATGCATGAAAATGATTCTATTGATAACATAGTCACAAGGTTTACTAAAATCACCAATGGTCTTACTTCTCTAGGTGATGCTATTGAGAATGACCAAAAGGTGAGGAAGGTCATTCGTTCTCTACCACCATCATGGCAGGTCAAAGCTGCAACATTAAAAGAGCTCAACGACAAGGAAGAGATGGAGCTCATAGGTCTTATCGGCAACTTTAAGGCTCATGAGATGGAGATGAAGGTTAGAGAAGAAATGGTGCCTCAAAAGAAAAAGATGATTGCCTTCAAGTCCACTCCCACCATTTTCGATGAAGATGAAGAAGAAGAAGATGATGAAGACCTCTCCCTCCTTATGAAGAATGTGAGGAGGATGTATAACAAAGCAAAATTCAATAATAGAAGACATTGGCAAGAAAGGAGGAGAAAAAGATCATTTGCTTCAGTTGCCAGAAGCCGAGATAGATTGTTGTGAAATGCTCGAAAACCAAAAGCAAGCCATCTACCTCAAAGAAGTCCTACAAGAAGAAGGCTCTCAAAGCTACATGGGATTCGGAGAGTAAATCTGAAGAAGAGGTGGAAACGACAAATGTGTGTCTCATGGTTAATGACAATACACCTAAGGTAATATCTGAACCATCTCTAGACAATTGTTAATTAATAATGGATGAACTGGGTGAAACTTTTGAAGAACTTTTTCATAACTATGATTTTCTCAAAAAGAAATATTTAAAAATGAAAAAAGAAAATGAATGTCTTCAAAATCAAATTATTATTCTCTCAAAAGAAAAAGAAGTTTTGTCTTCCACACTTATTTTTACACAGAAAGATTTTGATGCACACAACTTTTTTGTAAAGCAAAATTTCTTTTGATTGATGAAAAAGAGATTCTATTTTAAAAACCAAAATTAGCACTTTGGAAAATGTTTTGAAAAAATGTGAGTTTGATAAGGCTAGATTAGAGGCCATATTTCCTAAGAGACCACTCTAAGGAAACATGTCATGTTTCTCATGCTATACATGCTGACACTCATCAAACACAACATGCCCACACACATCATGCTAAATATGCCGTACACACTAAGCATACTCATGTTTCATATGCTCATCACACACATACACATCATGCATTTATGTATGGTAGAGTATATTCATGCACCTATTGTGGCTGGAATGGTCCCTTAGCTAAGTTTTGTTATGATCGTATTAATGCTTCAAATAATCATGTTTGGGTTCGAAGAACTAACACCATAGAACCCAAGAAAATATGGGTACCAAAATCAACAACTTTTATACCCGATATAGGTAGCACCAAGGCTTCAAGACGTAGGTAGCGGTGCTACCTTGATAGCGGTTACTTAAGGCATATGACTTGGGATATCAACAACTTTGCAACCCTATCAAGGTATCATGAAGGTGGCACCGTCACCTTCTGAGATGATTCAAAAGGCAAAATCATTGGTATAGGTAATATCCAAATTAGCTCATCTCCTTTAATAGAAAATGTTATTTTTGTTGAAGGTCTCAAGCATAAGCTCTTGAGTGATAAAGATTTTAAAGTTGTTTTTGATGATTCTACTTACGATGTTTTAGATAAGAAATAAATATTTGTTTTCTTTTCAGTTTTTGTGAAAATAATGTTTATATGATTGATATGTTAAATTTTAATTGCAATGCTACTTATTTAAATGCTTTTAATGAAGATTTTTGGTAATGGCGTATGAGACTAGGCCATGTTTTATTTGACCATCTATCTAGAATTAACTGTAAGGAATCGGTGAAGGGTATTCCTTACTTGAAGTTTGAAAAGAATCGCATTTGTGATGCGTGCCAACTTCGAAAAAAACCAAGTCCTCTTTCAAAGCAATCAAGGATAGCATGACATCTAGATCATTAGAGTTGATTCACATAGATTTATTTGGTCCAATAAAACTAAGAGTCTTAGTAGTAATCATTTTACTTTTGTTTTAATTGATGATTTCTCTATATTTACATGGGTTTTCTTTTTTGAACATAAACATGAAGGTTTTTCGCATTTTTCATGTTTTTAAAAAAAGAGTTAAGAAAGAAAAAGATTTTTCAATTTTGCGCATAAGGAGTGATAGAGGTGGTGAATTCATTAACCATTCTTTTATCGCTTATTGCGAAGAAAATAGAATTAAACATGAACTATCTTGTCCTAGAACTCCACAACAAAATAGAGTCGTTGAAAGGAAATCGTACTCTTTAAGAGATAGCTAGGATAATAATTAGTGAATACAGGCTCCCTTAATATCTAAGGGGTGAGGTTGTAAAAACTTCATGTTACATATCGAATAGAATTTATTTTTGCAAAAATACTTCCAAAACTTCTTTTGAGATTTACTTTTTGAGAAAACCAAATGTTTCATGCTTTAGAATTTTCGATTGAAAATGTTTTGAACACCAAGGATAATTTTGGTAAATTTGATGCCAAGTCTTATAAAGCTATATTTGTTGGGTATTCAAATTCTAGTAAGGCCTATAGAGTTTTCAATAGATCTACTTTGACTATTGAAGAGTCAATGCATGTCAAGTTTGGGGAATCTACTGTTTTGTGAAGAATGTTGTAGAAATTGATTACTTAGGTGAAGATATGAAGAAAATATCCTTGAAGGATTCACCAATGCAAAAAGACAAGATAAAGGATGAGGAATATGGTGAAATTCAAGATGTTGAAGTGGAGCTAACACAACCACTTTCAAAGGATTGGAGATATGCTACAAATCATCCCAAGGACCTCATTATAGGTGATGTATCCAAGAGGGGAACTACTTACTCCAAACTCCATGATATTTGTGGTTATTTTGCATTCATTTCACATATTGAGCCCAAGAACATTCTCGAAGCTGAGGGTGACTCATATTGGTTTCTAGCAATGCAAGAAGAGCTCAATCAATTTGAGTGCAACTAAGTTTGGCACCTTATTCCTAGACCCCATGATGGACCAATCATTGGTATTAAATGAACTTTAGGAATAAGTTTGATGAATCAGAAAATGTTATTAGGAATAAAGCTAGATTAGTGGCTCAAGGTTACACCAAAAACGAAGATATCGATTTTGAGAAAACTTTTGCACCGGTAGCACGGTTTGAAGCCATACGGATGACACTTGCTTTTGTTTCATTCAATGATTTTTAAACTTTTTTAAATGGATGTTAAAAGTGTATTTTTGAATGGTCTTATCGAAGAGGAGGTGTATGTTCAACAACTCACTGGGTTAGTTGATCCTACACATTTGGATTTTTTTTATAACTTGAAAAGGATTTATATGGTTTAAAACAAACCTCAAGAGCTAGGTATAAAAGACTTTCTACTTTTCTTATTTGAAATGGTTTTGTGAAAGGCAAAGTTGACACTGCATTGTTTGCAAAGCATGTAGATAGTGATATCCTTACTGTGCAAATATTTGTTGATATCATTTTTGGATCTATTAATGAAATGCTTTGTAAGGATTTGAATCATGCATGAAGAAAGAGTTTGAAATGTCTATGATGGGAGAGCTCAACTACTTGCTTGGACTCCAATTCAAGTAAAGGAGTGATGAAATTTTCATACACCAAGTCAAATACAGAAGAGCTTATCAAGAAATTTGGGCTTGAAGATGCTAAGATAAACAAAATTCTCATGGCTATTGGCCCAAAGGTTACACTCTCCATTTTATGTGTTTTGATGATAACAAACCATATAAAAGCTATTTGGTACTAATAGAGATTCTAGAATAAATTTCAGGTTTGTACTAGTCTTGATGGCTCAAGCGTTCTAAAGCATGTTGCGAGTTTGATGGCGCAAGAGGACTTACTCATAGGAGAGGAGACTCTAGCTAAGCAACGCGGTTCAGAGACGCCTTCCTATAGAATTTTATGTTGTTAGTTTGTTAAAGAATAGTATATAGTATTGAAACTGAAAATGCCCTACACACACAAAAAATTTGCACGTGTTTTCAAACGATTATTTTTTACTCTCGTTTAAAATACTTTGTAGTACTATTTTAGTATGCATATACTTAGTCTATTGTATTTTACAGAGCCTTTACAAGATTCCTTTTAAATATAAACATATCTTCAAATCATATCTTACTAAGATTTTAGCTTTTGACCTGTTGCGGTCGACCGGGCGGTCGACCGGCACTATTACAGGTCAGAACGGTCGACCGCGCGGTCGATCGCAGTTCTGACCCATAGGGGTGTGCATGTGTGCACGTTCCACGGTCGATCGGGCGGTCGATCGGACCCCATGACGGTCTACCGAGCGGTCGACCGACCAACTGACCCAAACTCTTGGTTTGGGACGGTCGACCGGGCGGTTGACCGGTGTCAGCCAACGGTCAGAAAATTTTGAAAACCAGTCGACCGGCTAGTCGACCTGAGTAGTTTTTCTGCCAAACGACTAGTTTTTTTAAACATGTTTTAATACGTGATTTTAAACTGGTTTTTGGTCATATTCTTCCTGATCAGTTAAAATAATCATTTACCCTTTAATCCCTACCTAAATCCTATAAATAGGGGTGGTTGGGGTTGAGGAGAAAAACAACAACATTTGCAAAGAAATCAAAGTTTGAGTATTCTTGAAAGAAGTTTTTACTCTCAGTTTTTATGCTCTAATCTCTCATTTTTCCTCTGAAGTTTTTGAATCAAATCTCTCTTCTATTTTTTTTTATTTTTTTTACTTACAAACCTTGAGCTTCAATCCTATATATTATTCTTTATGGTTTTGTAAAAAAAAGTTTTTCAAAAGAGAGTTTGTGATCTTTTGATCACCAAGTGATTATTGTATTTGTGGCTACACTACCTCTGCACTAGAGGAGTGTAATTGAGGAGTTGGGTACTCCTTAGTGATTGTAATCCTTTATGAAATTTCTAGTGGATCGGAAATCTTTCTGAGTGAAGGTGGGGACGTAGAGCTGGGTACTCGGACCTCGAAACAAATCTCTGTATTTGCGATTGGTTTACTTGTGTTTCTTACTCTTTATTCATTCATTCTCATATTGTCGATCTATACTCTCACAACAAGATTGCCTTGCACACTTCAAACTCTTATTTAGAGGAATCACGAGGTAGGAGTTCAGAGCCCTTCACGGGGTATCCGGCTTCTAATCTTGCTTTAAGTGATCGTTGCATCATCTCATTTTTAAATCGTGCATTGATTAGCATTTTCACCTATTCACCCCCCCTAGGTGATTTCAATTGGTATCAGAGCGAGAACTCTAGTTTTTGACTTTACATCCTTAGAGAGATCTTATAATTTGCTAATCACTATTTTCATATCTTCATTCATACACTAGTAAAGATATTAAGCTTGAACCTGCACACAAATACAGTATTTCAGAACTTTTAAGATTAAAGAGTGCAAGTGCTCAATTCTACCGCAATAGCAAGTGGCTATGCGGGTCGTGATCTACAAGGAGGGACTAGAGATGGAAGCTTATTTAGTAAGTTCTCTTTTATGTTACAAAGAATGGTTAAAATTCTTCTTTAGTTCTTTAAAAGAAAAAGGAAAAATTAGGTTAAAGTGAGTTAGGAAGAAGATGGTAGATTAAGAAGATGGGAAAATGAAAAATGGATTATATACAAAGAAATGGAAAAGGGTGATAAAAATGGTTGGAGATTGTGATATTGAAACTAAAGAATAAAAAGAAATGAAAGACAACCTAAAAATTACTTACCTCTTCAGTGCTCATATACCTTGGGTCCGTTGCGACGACTTACCTTGTCTTTGAAGGCAATCAAGCATGGCGTATAGGATCTTCCCCATTCTCGATCTACACTACGAATAAACGGGCAAACTATACTAGCAAGAGAAGGGTTGTTCATCACCATAGGCCATCAAGGGCACTTACAACGGCTAAGCAGTCTCGAGGCTATCGGATTCTCTTGGATTGCAACACATCAGAGGAGAGTAAAAGAAAACAAGAGTAAAGAAAAAAAAGAAACTTTGATTCAATTCAAATAATAATGAAAGAAAAGACTCACTTACACCGATGTCACTCTCAGTACAAGCTTGATCTCCTTCCTCCATGAAACTTGTATCTCCTCTCCGTTACATAAAGAAAAGTAAAAATTACATAAAAGAAAACTAAAAACCTAAGTTACAAACTACAAATTATCCTAAGTTCTATTCTCTGCTTGGTCGTTCCTCCTTGCATTTGAAATTGCAGGTATTTATAGAAGAAATGCAGAGATTAGAGGAGTATGAAGATAGGGAAAGCTGGCTATTTCTGAATTTTGAATTCTCCCTCATCTCCAAACTTGATTTGATGTGGATATTCAGTTCTGATTTGCAGTTTGTTGGCATATTGATTGCTGAATATCACTTATCAAATGACAGAATTAGAAATAGAAATCAACATAAGAGTTGTAGCTCTGTAAGTCCTCTTTCTGGATCATCTTGAATCATCAGATTTGAGATTTGGTAGCGAAAGTTATGATTCAAATACTGAAATGTATCCAGTCAGAATCTGAGTCAAACTTGCTTCATCTCATATGTTGATCTTCTCTCTATCCATTTATCTCTCTGTATTTGATATTATCCTCGATTGATCTTTAGCTAACCAAAATGGATTTATAAAAATTTGAATTTTACTAGTTTCCATTTGGTGTTATCTTTCTGTTTTGCTCTGATTTTCAGCTGAACATTTGCCCCAATCCTTGATTTGTTCTAACTAGATATGGGATCATCCTTAGCTAACCAAATAGATCCAGTTAAATCTGATTTTAACTGGTATTTATTTAGTTTAATCCTCTTTCTCTTCATTATTATCTTCTACAAAATAGACATTTAAAACAAAGAAATTAGCAGATTTATTACACGATAAATGTAGGAGTGTAATGAAAAGAATGCAAAATATGTGTACGATCACACCCCCACACATATCTTTTGCTCGTCCTCCAGCAAAACAATAAAACTAAACTAAAGATTATTAGACCAATTTTGCAGGTCACGCGATTGCACTGAGCTTGTGCAACAAGCCGTTAAACCTCTAGGTTACCCCTAGAGGACGAGTTTTGTCTCGTGAGGGTTTTCAGTGGATTACACCCACAAAATCCACAAAGAAAGAGAAACAAAGAGTTAGTATTTTCGAAAAGCATTTTGAAAGAGAAAAATATTTAAAATATAATTGCAATATTTAAGTAATCTATAAGTTATAGGAAAACTGAATTTTTCATTCCTAAACTTAGCTTCTATTCAAAAATTTGTTATCAATCAAAGTAAAGAGTCAAATTGTACTTCTCATCTAGTCTATTACTTTACCCTAAGTCATATGCACCTTGTGACCGTGAAAATTTTGACTAAGGATTCATTAACTCTAACTCTTATGCCTTATTTATTTATATATATATTTTTGGTGGTATTATTCCTTAGTTCTATTAGGCTTTCTAATCTACCCATGTAATGAGCCTTTAATCGATGACTCCCAAACCAAACGGTCTTAGGGCACCGGGTGAGAAAACACCCCAAGGACTAAAGACTCGAGCAAACAAGGCCACAAAACTAAGGATTTTATTATATGAACCACTTTTAGGCGTGAATACTTATACTTTATTAGGCACAAATACCCAACTTAATCAGAGGATTTTTTTTATATTTTTCTCAAACTTATCTAATCATCTTTCCATAAATAATAAGGCTTACTTAGGCCAAAGCACCTAGCTAATCAATAATTAGATTTGTTCATCTTTCATAGATATATATATATTTTTTTATAAGGCATAAGAATCTTCGTTTTTTGAACCCTAAGTGTGTAAGTGTATGAAGTGTGCATATTTCATTAAGGTAAAGATCAAGACTAAATTACTTTGACAAATTATCTTCCTAACTCAAAAAATCAAACAAATAATCTTATTTTGACCAACTTTAAGAAATACTAATTTTGATTTTTCTATTCCTTAAAATTGACTTAATTTCTTACAAAAAATATGTCAAAATATTGTTTCTATTTTAAAAAAGTTTTTAAAAGTAAAGAAAATGTTAAAAAAAATTTTAATAAAAAGAAAAACCTAAGTTATGTTAGAACCCTCCCCCACACCTATCTCATGCATTGTTCTCAATGTATGAATTAATGCATATATGCATGAAAAAGATAACAGGGAAGGAAAATACTACCTTAAGGTGGTGGTTCCGGTGGTGGTCTGATTGGTCCACGAAATGCGGCCCAATCGACTTTGCATGGAGTTCGGAGGAACCCACCAGAAAACTCTCTAATATAACCCACTAAAATGATGTATACATGAGTTATTTTTATTACAAATTTAACCCCATCTAATTTCCAAATTTCATAATTAATTTCGGAGTCAATTTTGTTAACCGCCTTGTCCCAAAATGGAGTTTGAAAAGATGGAATGATTGACTTGGACTCAGGAAGTACTGGAACTAATACCGACTCAAGAAAGTGACTTAAGTCAAGTAAAGGTTTAGGAGTCGAGATTGGCTCAGGAAGTGGGTCCAAATTAAGAAGTTGAAACTCAAGTCCACATTCAGTTTCTCACAATGGAATGTGACTTAATATTGGTGATTCAAGTTCAAGAATGACAGGTGTGGGAATCAAAACTGACTCTAAAATATTACTCAAGTCGGGTAACAAAACAGGAGTCAATATTGATTCGAGAATTTGAACTGGATCACAAATTTGAGAATCTAGGTCACATTTCTTATTGAGTTCAATTTCATAAAAATGAGAACTTGCCAATTTGTCAATAGGACTTTCAAAAGTGTAAAATTGATCAAGTTCAATTTGATGATCATCAAAGATGGGTGATTCAATTTCATGATGAATTGGCACAGGATCCATTGTTGACTCGGGAAAAAAATTGAAATCAGGTGAAGACACCGGAGTCATTATTGAATCAGGAAGTAGAATTGAATCACTAAGTTGAGGTTCAGGATTATATTCATTCTCAAGTTCTATTTTAGGAAAGAAATAATTTGCCAAACTGTCAATATCATTTTCAAAATTTAGAGTTTGGGTAAGTTCAAATGATTGTGCTGAAATGAAACCTTGTTTTCTAAAACAACATGACTCTTCAGCTCTAGCAGAATGGTTAACGATATCAGAATTGGCCAAATGGTGAGAACGTAGAGTTTGGACCATCATATCTATGTCATGATTACGAGCGTTTTAAGCCTGAGTCGTGACTTCAAGCATCTTTTCATAGTTGATAGGTTCATCGTTTTGTTGCGATTGGTCTTGAAAAGATGAAGTGTTATTTTGGAATTGGTGGTAAAATTGTGAGTCCATCAGATTTTGTGATTGTTGTTTAGACTCACGCATACTCATTTTCAAAATTGATGGTTTTCTATTTTGGACTGGTGGACTGAGTTGAATCTTGAAAATATTGTGGACAAGGTGGATAAGGAGGACAAGTTGGTTGAAAATTGGACTCGGGGGAGGTGAATCCCACCTGACTCTGTGAAGAGTTGAAATTATTCTGGAAATTATGGTTATAAGATTGGGGGCATGGGTTATATTGATTCGGATAAGACCAATCCGGCACACTAGGTTGGTTAAAGTTATGATATGCTGGGTCGGTAATATCCGAAAAAGAGGTTGGTGTGCAATATGGATTATCATTAAAATTGGAAAAATTGTTATTATAAGCCATATCACACAATAAAACACAAACAAAGAAAAAAACAAACAAATAAGTAAACAAAAAAAGAAAAAATTCTAACTTAAGCTAGGGTAGACCTTTGACCTAGACGACTCCTACCTGGTTGACTGTCCATAGGAGGTATAATGCAGACTTTGACTACAAGCTAATCAGCCAGGTCAGGGTAAGATTGGTGGGAGGTTATCCGTCAAAGACGTTCCTTAATTAAGTAACCACCAACCTTCAGGCTTTCGGCCCTTAATAATGCCCTTCCTAGACGCTGATTTGGCAGGAGTCAAATTCCAATACCTTTCCCCCTTAGGATAATCTCCTAATTGAGTCCGAGATGTCCCTAGGGCCAACGTCTACTCAATTTTAGTTAGGCTTGGGTTAGTGAGTGAGGAGATTGTTTGTGGGCTAAGGGAGGTTAATGACTTTCCCACCTTATCTTGTTTATAGGACAAGCCCTTAAGATTGATTTAGTGCAGTGTACAAGAAAAGCAACACTTAAGCGATGTAAACAATCCAAAAGTGTTCTTATACTAGATGCTATGCACACGTACCTTTGCTCCAGCACACTTCAACAGTAATAGAAAACGTAAACGAATTAGACACGTGCCTAAATGCAAAGTCTAAACCGTTTTTAGCATTTAACAAACATCATTTTACTGTTGAGGTTAGAAAGGAAATACAGTAAGACAAATAAGGAAATAGATAGCTGCAGATATGAAACTTTGCACTACAGCCAACCTGCAGAAAATACAGGTTAGTAGTTCACTCAGATTGCCACAGGAATGTAGCAAATCTGAGGGCTTCTTGGCTCTGCTTTCTTGAGCAGAGTCCAAGGCCACTTATATGTCCATTGCAGCAAAAATTCCTTGTTGTCAAACCTGTACTTCAAGAACAAAGAAGAAAGTTAACAAAAAATGTAAATCTAAAAAGAGAAAAGCTTACCGTCCCTCCCCGGCAACGGCGCCAAAATTTTGATTGAGCTTGAACCTGCACACAAATACAGTATTTCAGAACTTTTAAGATTAAAGAGTGCAAGTGCTTAATTCTACCGCAATAGCAAGTGGCTATGCAGGTCATGATCCACAAGGAGGGACTAGCGATGGAAGCTTGTTTAGTAAGTTCTCTTTTATGTTACAAAGAATGGTTAAAATTCTTCTTTAGTTCTTTAAAAGAAAAAGGAAAAATTAGGTTAAAATGAGTTGGGAAGAAGATGGTAGATTAAGAAGGTGGGAAAATGAAAAATGGATTATATACAAAGAAATGGAAAAGGGTGATAAAAATTGTTGGAGATTGTGATATTGAAACTAAAGAATAAAAAGAAAAGAAAGACAACCTAAAAATTACTTACCTCTTCAGTACTCATATACCTTGGATCCGTTGCGACGACTTACCTTGTCTTTGAAGGCAATCAAGCATGGCGTATCGGATCTTCCCCATTCTCGATCTACACTACGAATAAAAGAGCAAACTATACTAGCAAGAGAAGGGTTGTTCATCACCATAGACCATCAAGGGCACTTACAACGGTTAAGCATCTCGAGGCTATCGGATTCTCTTGGATTGCAACACATCAGAGGAGATTAAAAGAAAACAAGAGTAAAGAAAAAAAAAAGAAACTTTGATTCAATTCAAATCACAATGAAAGAAAAGACTTACTTACACCGGTGTCACTCTCAGTACAAGCTTAATCTTCTTCCTCCATGAAACTTGTATCTCCTCTCCGTTACATAAAGAAAAGTAAAAATTACATAAAAGAAAACCAAAAACTTAAGTTACAAACTACAAATTATCCTAAGTTCTATTCTCTGCTTGGTTGTTCCTCCTTGCCTTTGAGATTGCAGGTATTTATAGAAGAACTGCAGAGGTTAGAAGAGTATGAAGATAGGAAAAGCTGGCTATTTCTGAATTTTGAATCCTCCCTCATCTCCAAACTTGATTTGATGTGGATATTCAGTTCTGATCTGCAGTTTGTTAGCGTGTTGATTGCTGAATATCACTTATCAAATGACAGAATTAAAAATAGTGATAAACATAAGAGTTGTAGCTCTGTAAGTCCTCTTTCTGGATCATCTTGAATCATCAGATTTAAGATTTGGTAGCGAAAGTTATGATTCAAATACTGAAATGTATCCAGTTAGAATCTGAGTCAAACTTACTTCATCTCATTCGTTGATCTTCTCTCTATCCATTTATCTCTCTGTATTTGATATTATCCTCGATTGATCTTTAGCTAACCAAAATGGATTTATAAAAATCTGAATTTTACTGGTTCCATTTGGTGTTATCTTTCTAATTTGCTCTGATCTTCAGCTGAACATTTGCCCTAATCCTTGATTTGTTCTAACTAGATCTGGGATCATCCTCAGCTAACCAAATTGATCCAGTTAAATCTGATTTTAACTGGTATTTATTTAGTTTAATCCTCTTTCTCTTCATTATTATCTTTTACAAAATAGACATTTAAGACAAAGAAATTAGCAGATTTATTACACGATAAATGTAGGAGTGTAATGAAAAGAATGCAAAATATGTGTACGATCAATGGCCGATAACATCAAGACCCCTCCCAAATTTGATGGACTCAACTTTCCCATATGAAAAGTTAGAACGAACATATTTTTGCAATTTTTAGGTAGCCGAGTTGCTAAGTCTTTGACCAAGCCCTATAGTGAACCTGTAGGTGAGGAGGACACTTGGTCTGATCTTACCTCCAAGGAAGTTGATGTAAATTTGAAGGCTCAAAATGCCTTTCTTTTAGCATTAAATGTGGATGACTTAACACGAGTTATCCATTACAAGTCCACCTATAAGAGTTGGCAACACTTATTGGTCACTCATGAGGGAACATCACAAGTCAAGAGAGCTAAAATTGATCTCTTACGTTCTCAATATGAATGTTTTAGAATGCAAGAAAATGAATCTATTGATGATATGATTACTAAGTTTACTAAAATCATAAATGCTCTTGCTTCTCTAGGTGATGAAATCAACAACGACCAAAAGGTGCGTAAGGTGGTTCGTGCATTCCCTTCATCATAGGAAATCAAAACACCACCTTAAAGGAATTGAACAACAAAGACAAGATGGAGCTCATAAGTCTTATTGGTAACCTTAAGACTCATGAGATGAAGAAAAAGGCTAGAGAAGAAGCGGCGCCTCAAAAGAAAAAGTCTATTACTTTCAAGTCTACCTCCACCATCTACGATGATGAAGAAAATGAAGAAGATGATGAAGAGCTATCTCTTCTTGTACGAAATGTAAAAAGAATGTACCACAAGAAAAAGCACCATAAAAGGCGATGGGAAGGGAAGGAGGAGAAGAAAATCACATTCTACAACTGTCGGAAACCTAGACACATCATGACCGAATATCCAGATTTCAAAAACAAGATATCTTCCTCCATAAAGTAAAAGAAGCCATTTGTAAAGAAGGCATTCAAAGCCACTTGGGATTCAGAAAGTGAATCCGAGGATGAAATTGACACGGCTAACATGTGTTTCATGGCAAACACACCTAAGATATCTTCCGAACCATCTTATGATGATAGTGAAATAAGCAAAGAAGTGTTATTACAAGCTTTCATTGAACTTTCAGAAAGTTTTGATTCTAAGAACGAAGATTGTTTAAGATTGAAAAAAGAAAATGAAATGCTTAAAAATCAAATTGCTATTTCTTCAGAAGAAAAGGATGAATTATCTTCTACTATTATTTCAACACAAAGATATTTTGATGCCTATAGAGTTGCATGCAAAGCTAAATATCCTAAAATTGATGAAAATGAGATTTCTATGTTAAAAACTAGAATAAATGATTTGAGAAATGCTTTAAAAGAATGTGCTTTTAACAATACTAAATTAGAAAAAATGTTTTCAAAGAAACACATGCATACTCCACATGTTAAACATGATAAACCATCTCATGCTAAAACTCCACATGTTCATCATGCTAACACATCACATGTCAATCATGCTAAAACACCCCTTGCTCACAAATCATATGTTCATAAACCACATGCTCATTATGCTTTTAAACATGGAAGAATTTATAAATGTACTTATTGTGGCCCGAATGGTCATGTAGCCAAATTTTATTATGATCATATAAATAGTATAGATAATCATGTTTGGGTTCGAAACACTAACATATTAGGACCCAAGAAAATATGGGTACCAAAATCAACCTTTAAATTATTTGATATAGGCACACGCCAAGACTCCAAGACGTAAGGAGCGGTCATACCTTGATAGTGGTTGCTCAAGGCATATGACATGGGACATCAACAATTTTGCAACCCTATCAAGGTACGTTGAAGGTGACACCGTCACCTTCGGAGATGACTCCAAGGGTACCATCATCGGTATAGGTAACATCAACATTGGTAGATCTCCTTTTATTGAAATTGTAGTTCTTGTTGATGGGCTTAAACATAATTTACTTAGTATTAGTCAACTATGTGATCGTGGTCTCAAAGTTATTTTTGATGAATCTTCTTGCAAAATTTTTAATTGCAAAACCAATGAATGTATTCTCACTGGATTTCATTAAAATAATGTCTACATTATTGATATGCTTAATTTGGATTGCACTACAAAATGTTTAAATGCTTTTGATGAGATTTCATGGTTATGGCGTAGAAGATTAGGCCATGCTTCTTTTGATTATCTTTCTAGAATCATTCTAAGGAATCGGTGAAGGGTATTCCTCATTTGAAGTTTGAAAAGGACCGCATTTGTGGTGCGTGCCAACTTGAAAAACAAACCAAGTCCTCTTTCAAATCAATTAAGGATATCATGACATCTAGGCTATTAGAATTGATCCACACAGATCTTTTTGGACCAACTAAAACTAAAAGTTTAAATGAAAATAGATATGTTTTGGTTTTAGTTGATGATTTATCTTGTTTTACATGGATTTTCTTTTTGGAGCATAAAGATAAAACTTTTTCGCATTTTAAGATTTTTCGAAAAAGGGTTGAAAAAAAAGGATTTTCGATTTTATGCATAAGAAGTGATAGAGGTGGTGAGTTTGTCAACCAACTCTTTATGATTATTGCAATGATAATGGAATTAAGCATGAAATGTCATGTCCTAAAACTCCAGAACAAAATGGAGTAGTCGAACGGAAGAATAGAACTCTTCAAGAAATGGCTAGGACTATGATAAGTGAATACGGGCTCCCTCAATACTTATGGGCCGAGGCCGTAAGCACCGCATGCTATATATCGAACCGAATTTACTTATGTAAAAATACTTCAAAAACTTCCTTTGAAATCTATCATTTGAGAAAACCAAATATGTCGTATTTTAGAGTTTTTGGATGCAAATGTTTTGTTTTGAACAACAAAGATAATTTTTGGCAAATTTGATGCTAAGGCTTTTGAAGCAATTTTTGTTGGTTATTATAGTACTAGCAAAACATATAGAGTATTCAATAAATCATCTCTTACAATTGAAGAATCTATGTATGTTAAATTTGAGGAATCTAATGCATTTGTTAAGAATGTTGTAGAGATTGACTCTTTAGGTGTGGACATGGAGAAAATATCCTTGAAGAACTCACCCATCCAAGAAGACAAGCAAGAACCTAATGGCGAAGTTCAAAAGGATGAAGTGGAATCATCACAACCACTTCCTAAAGATTAGAGATACGCCACAAATCATCCCAACGATCTCATCATAGGTGATGTATCAAAAGGGGTAACCACTCGCTCCAAACTCCATGATTTGTGTGGGCATTATGCATTCATATCTCATATTGAACCCAAAAACATCCTCGACGCCGAGGGTGACTCATATTGGTTCCTTGCTATGCAAGAAAAGCTAAATCAATTTGAGTGCAACCAAGTTTGGCATCTTGTTCCTAGACCCCATGATAGACCAACAATTAGTAATAAGTGAATTTTTAGGAACAAGTTGGATGAGTCAGGAAATATTGTTAGGAATAATGCTAGGTTAGTGGCCTAAGGTTACACCCAAGTTGAAGGAATCAACTTTGAGGAGATCTTTGCACCCGTAGCACGGCTAAAGCCATACTGTAAGATCCCTAGTTAAAAGTACTGTATTTTTATTTCGTAAAGTATTTACTTTAATTTACCGATTTTTCTTATTATTATTTAGCTTGATTCATAATTATTACTATTAAATATACAAATTTCTTTTTAAAGATAGTAAATGACACTTTGGCTTTATATACTATTGCCATTATTTCTTATCAGTATTTTTAATTACTTATTACTGTTAGTATCATTATTATTAATATTGTTAGTGTTTATTTATTTATTAATAGTGTTACTAATATTATTATTTATTATTATTATTGTATGGTTAATTATTAAGATTATTATTATTAGTGTTACTAATTACAATTAATATTACTAATTATGATTCTTATTTTTATTATTAGTTATTACTACTATCACTTTTATTATTGTTAATTAATATTATTATTTTGCTAATATCGCTATTTTTATTTGGTTAACTAATACTAATATTACTATCATTATTGTTACTATTATTTATTATTATTAGTGTGGTCATGTAATGTTATCGGCATTATTATTATTAATATTTTGGTTAAGTATTGTTGTTGTTAATATTAGTATTATTATTATTTTTGTAGTGGTATTTATAGTATTTCTTTTCCCTTGATTTCTATTCATGCCTTATTCCTTGATCCATACCCAATAATCCTTGATCCTATATCCATTTTCAACTCAATCTGGGACCCTTTATCCCATTACACATTCCTATTTTCTAGACCAAACCCATTATCTAATCCATACCCAAACCCGCTACCCGTTAACCCGTAACCCATCCTATATAATCCTAACCTAAACCTAATCTCTAATCCCCATCTCCATCTTCCACATCCAGCCGCCGCCACCATCAACGCACACTCCCAGACCCAGCAGCGCCTCCTCCCCATGGCCAGCGCACAGTCCACGGCAACCCAGACTCCTCCGCGGTGGCCCGTGCTTCTCCGCGAGTTTTCCGGCGAGACTCGACAACCTCGATGATTCTCGACAGCACACCCCACCACCGTTCGTCCCCATAGAAGCCCCAACATCTTTTAGCGCCAAACAAAGCAGCAGCAACCCACCAACCTGCGCATGTCCTTCTCTTCCAAGGACGACAACAGCACACCACATCACTTCCCTTGCTGAGTCTGTGCCCCCTCTCCCCCGGCGCGAGTAACCAACTCTGGCAGCACCCTCTCCCATTCCCATCTGTTGATTAGCCCACAGCCCATGCGCATCTCCTTCAACCACGCATGGCCGCAACATCACCGGAGCACCCCCTTGCTGCTCTCGGCTGGCGCCCAGACCGGAGCACCTCCCTCTCGTCTCCAGCGAGATCTGCACCCCTCCCTGTTCTGTCGAGCACAGCAGGCCGCTGCCCACCAACAGCAGCTCCACCATGGCCGCACCCTCCCCATTTCCATTAGCTGTGAGCTCCCTCCCCCTTCCCTGTTCATTTTTCATATAGGTATTTATATTCATGCATGGGGGTAGTATTTATTAATGTGCACTTCATGTTAATGTGAGTTGTGAAATTGGATGCATGAGGGGTGTGTTACATGAGTGTCCTTAATTGTGTGATTATATTTATAATTTAGTGAATGGGTATATATGTATATTTCATGTAGGTAATTCTTGTGTGTAGGATGTCATTTTTGGCTCTCCGTGGGTCGCCATTGATCACCATCGACGAGTGTGAACGCATCCACGCCCTTCAAGGCGAGATGCTCTATCTAACGACATCCTCCGCGGTCCCCAATGCCTCCGCCAGAGCCTCCGTCGGTTCGCCGCAAGTTGCCTCGAGGTTAGTACATTTATATGTGTGTGTAGGGTAAAAGTGTAATAATGTGAAAGTTTATTAAATGTGTAAGGGTAAACTTTTAAATATTGGGAAGTGTATATATGTTTGTGTGTGCGCGCGAGTTTGAATGGTGTTAATTAATGTGTACGTGGTAATTAGTGTGTGTTTGTTATAGTGGGTTTGAGTATATATTAGTGTGTGCTTGCATGGATGGGTGTGTATGTATATGCATGTGTGGGATTATTTCATGTCATGAGTATATAAGTATATATATATATATGTATGTATATACAATATATGGGTGTATACGCGTGTGTATGCATGTGTACATGTGTATGTCTTATGTGCGTATGTATATTATATGTATATATATAAGTGTATGTATTTATATTAATGTGTGTTGGTATTTATTTAAGTGTGCATGTATTTTGGTGTATGTGTATACTTGTTGGATAGCATCAAGAAGAGGCACATTCAATTTGACCTGGTTGAACATCTCTAGCATCTTTTCCATGTGCATATTCTTATTGTTGTTCCTAAGCCTATTAAGAAAGGGTGCTACAGGCTTATGAACTTGTTCAACAGCTTTGTCCTCGTCAGATGTTTGTGGAGCAGATTGGGAGGAACTAGCAGAGGTGGAGGCTGGAGTAGGATCAAGATGGACTGGACTTTTCTGTTGGTAGACCTGGCTGTCTACCTTCTTTCTAGATCGAAGTGTGTGAACAGCATTGCACTGGTTGATTGATGGATCCTGAATTTCATATGCTTGATTGGAGTTTTTTGGGTTAACTAGCGGCTGACTAAGTAAAGTACCCTTTGGTCTTTCACTTAGGGACTTAACTAATTGGCTCATCTGCATTTCCAATCTCGATATAGCCTGTGAATGGTTGTTCAACGTTTGTCCTTGGTTTTGCATGAAAGTGGTTTGGGACTTAATAAAAGCATCCATGCTCTCCTTTAACTTACTAAATTTCTTTTCCATTGGTGAAGTTTGAGAGGAGGAAGATGGAACTTGACTGGGGAAATTTGGCGGAGGACTAGGATGGTGAAAATTGTTAGAGAAATTAGGCCTAGGAGGATTGTTCTAGACCCAGGAGAAATTTGGGTGATTCCTCCAACCTGGATTGTATGTTTGTGAGTAGGGATTATGCAGCGGCCGTGAGTAGGCCGCATTCAGGTGTTCCGGTGGCACTTGTTGGGCATGAAAAACAGGGCACTCTTTAAAGACATGGTTTGGTGCCTGACAGTATGAACAACCCAGATTGTGAATTGGTGGTGGGTTGATTTGGTTGACATTGGCTGGCTCTTTTGTCTCTAAAGCATCTATTCTCCTCATTAGGGTTGCAATCTTAGCTTCTGCAGCTATGGATGATTCTAGAGATAGAGCCCTTCTCTTGAAGTTATAGATTGTGAATTCCTTGATTTTTCTGAGGCTGGCTCCTATTGTAGGGTTTCTCAACTAAATCCTCAAATAAATCCAAACCCTGGTTCTCATCCTTCTGCAAGAACCCTCCCTGACACATGATTTCTAGAAGGGTTTTCGTTTGATAATCTAATCCATCGTAGAGAATCTTGTACTGACGCCATTTCTCCACACCATGATGAGGGCACTGAGCTAGGAGATCTTTGAATCGCTCAAAGTATCTCCAAAATGGCTCGCTCAGTTCTTGCCTGAACTGCATGATGTTCTTTCTAATGAGGACAGTTTTGTGAAGTGGGTAGAATTTCTTCAAGAAGGCCTTGACGAAATCATCCCATGTCGTGACAGAATCTACAGCCAAACTATACAACCATTTCTTCGCTAGGTCCTTTAGAGAAAAGGGAATGAAACGTAACCTAATGGCATCGTCTCCTAGCTGGGGTATACGCATCATGAGGGACACTTCTTCAAATTTTCTAACAAAAAAGTATGTGTCCTTCGATTCTAAACCATGAAACTTTGGGAGAGTGTTGATGAATTGAGGCTTTAATTCAAAATTATTTCCATTTGCCTCAGGCAGTTTTATACAAGATGGTAATGAAGTTCTGATCGGGTAAAATCTGTCCTGAAGTGACGCCATCACAGGTTCTGGATGCAAGGGTAAGGAAGTGTTTCTGGTTAATCTGGAAGATACAGGATCTCTTACCCACTCTTGCATGCAGCACACCACAAACAACGTAAAAATCACAAACAAACGAAAAGAGTAAAATAAACAAACAAAAGAAAGAAAAACAACCACCAAGCCTTAGTCTAAGGTTCCTGGACCTAGAGGACTCCTAACTGGTCGATTCTCCGGGGGAGGTTGTTGTAGGAACTCGACTACAAGCTAATCGGCCAGGAAAGGGCAAAGCTCGGGGGGAGGTATCCGGGCTGAGCCACGGGCCTAATTACGTCAAACCACGGAGCTTTCGAGGCTTTGCATCTCAATCCACTTTCCTTAGACACCGATTTTGCAGGAGTATAGTTCTCACAATTTTCAACCTTAGTTAATCTCTTAGTGAGTCTGAGATGTCCCTAGGGCCAACGTCTATCAATTTTTAGTTAATGCTTGAGATAGTGCGAGTGCACTTGGAGATAGTTTTTGGGCTGAGGAAGGGTGATGAAATTGCCACCTTATCTTATTTATTTGAGATTTTGCCCTTAATGTCAACTGTGTAAGTGTACAGTTTATTCACAACAAGGTAACACTCAAAGCAATAAATCACTCCAAAATGTTGGCCCTATTCTACATGAATGCACACGTACCTTTTCTCAAGCACTCTTCAACAGAAATTGAAATGAATTGAAATAGACTCGTGCCCTAAATGCAAAAGTCTAATCCAAATTTCAATTAAGTAATAAGTGAATTTCTGCTGAGTTTATTGCACATGTATAGAGTGAAGCATTCAATGGAACTAAAAAAAAAATTTAGAAAGCAATTTAGCGGCTTTCGGCAACCCTGCAAACGAGTTTGTTAATACTTCAATCGGGAAAACTCACTTTACATGAATTTTTCCGAGGGCAAATGAATACTCGTGCAACGTCCTTGGCCACCACTTTCGCTTCCTGTGATAATAAGCTCCTTGGTACTTCTCTTACACACAAAACAAAGAAAAATCTTTAGTATTGAATAATAAAGCCGTCCCTTCCCGGCAACGGCGCCAAAATTTGATCGGTAAAAAGCAAGTACAAGAATAAGTAAAGAGAGTGTGGATCGATGTTACTGGTTTTGCGATTCTTCCGTAGTAATGAAGTGGCTATACAGGTCGTATCCACAAGGAGGGAGAGCGATGGAAGCTTGATGCGGCTTCTTTGTTCAAGAAAAGAGAAAATTCTTTATTTTTAAATAAAGAATTGGAAAATAAAAAGAACAAGTTTTAAGAGTTGTTTGAAAATGATTTGGTGGTTTGTAAAGTTGGATTTTCTTAATGGAAAGAATGCATGGTTAACTTTCTACTAAGTGCTCCCACTAATCCCTAACTTCTTAAAGATGTATCCCACGATAGATCATAGGCAAGTAAAATCTTTAAGCATAGGAACTATTCACGTTGGGAACAAATGAAAGTCCTTCTTTAACTTAGCTTTACACGGCAAAAACTTAGACATTCCCTTATCAAGATCCAATAGAAGGCGAGAATAAGGGAAGACAAAAGTGCACTAATGGTATCGGTAAAGTTAAAAGAAAAATCTCTAACTTACATCAACAAGTAAAGCACACAACCCATAGATCATAAAAAACCCGTTAAGCATGAAATATAAGAAAGTTAATACTTGTAGGTAAGTTAGAGTTAGAACCCTCATCTTAAGATGTCATAGCTCTCGTTTGCACAAGGCTTGTTTGACACTATTGACTCATTTAGGTTATCAATCAAGTGTTAGAGATTAGTGGGTTAGTAGTTAGTTAGCCATGCTATGGAGGAGTTAGTTAGACATGGTAGTAAAAGAAACAACAAAAGAAAAAGGGTAAAGAGAAAGGGAGTTACACTACAAGAAAGTAAAAGAAAAGAAGTTAAGAGAAAGGAAGTTACACTACAACAAGGAAGTAAAAGTAAATGGCAAAGACAAATAAATGGTAAGAAGAAAGACAAGTAGTTACTTGTATTAGCCTGTCACCTTCAAATATAACACTTACACACTCTCTCTCTTTCACTCTAATGGCTAAAGCTAAAACTAGAAGAAGAAAGAAACAACAACTACAATTCCTAACAACAAAGTAACAAATACAACTCAATTCTCTGGATATCTCCCAACTGAAGACCCCTGGGGGTATTTATAGGCACCAAGGAAAAGGGGGCTAGGGGGAACCCGTGGCCCAAAGCCCGGGCGCGCGCGCACCAGTATGGCCGCAGAAACGCGGCCCTGGCCGCGTTTCTGCGGCCATGTCAGGGCCGCGCGTGCCAGTGTTTGGGCAGCGTGCTGTCCTGACTGTCTCATGTTCACTTGATCTCCTGGATTCGTGATTTGATGCCCTGGGCTGACAAAATCTCCCCCTAAAGTCAATGGCTACTTGGTAGGCCTTTAATCACCCCTTAATTGGTGATTTAGGGTCTTCTTCTTCATATGCACACCATGGGCCTAGGATCAAGCAAGCAAAGCTTTATTAGCAGAATTTTACATGAAATAAATATGAGAATGTGATGAAAATTATGCAAAATTAGAGACTAATCAAGATGCGGCTCTCAATTGCTGTTGAGACGCGGCTCTCAGCTTGAAACGTGAAGGTCGCGTTAAATGCTTCCAGATGCGAACGTGAGTACCACATCGGACGTGTGTCTGGTTCAGATCGAGCTCGAGATACGCGCCGTATATCTCGGCCACTGAAGGGCCTATAAAAGACCCGGGTCTTTCAACAGTCAATTCACTTTGACTGTTTATCATCTTCATTCAGACCTGTGTTTGAACAGAGCTCTTGAGCTTTTTTGAACCCATAAAACTTCAAGCTTTTTCTAATCATCTTCAAAGATTTCACCATCAAGATGGTTAAAAAACCCAAGCAGACCGTTGTTTCTTCGAGCGCCACCACCGCGCCGACTACTGTGGGTGGTTCTGCTTCTCAGGAAGCCCCCATTTCTGGTGAGTGGAATGGCTTTCGCCATTAAGAACACGTAGAGACATTATCTCTTAACTTTATTTTGATGTTTCAAAACTACTATTGAAGTTGAACAGTCGTCGCGGATCTCGCAGGTCCGCGTTTGTTTTGTGAACGTAGTACTCGCGTTGTTGAACAGAACGCAGGTCTGGTGATCCTGGCATTTCTTTGCTTTGTCAACGCGACCCTCGCATCCGTGAATTGAACGCGAGTCTGGTGGGCTCTGTGTCTTGAGACTTTTGAATGCGGGACTTGTTTATGAGACTCACGTTTGGGGCTCTAGACATGGAAATTTTATTAAGTGTTGAGTCTAGATGCAGGCTCCTTGGCGGCCTCGCATTTTAGTCATAGAAGCTGGTCTCATATGTTGAGCCCCCCATTTGAACTCCAATATTTTAGTGCAACTTCACCATTTTCAGAGTACTAACTTTGTGTTCTCCTCTTTGCAGTGAGGTACTCCTCGAATCCTGTAGTGAAGAGATGTCATTTTGGTCATGTGGGTGGACCAGATCCGATTTTCATCTCAAAACTCGGCAAGACTGTGCTGGCCTTCATTGGAAAGAATCGAGAATGGCAGGCCAAGTTAAGTCAGGCTAGATCGCAGACTTTCTGAGAACTTATCACCGATGGAAGACTTGAATCATAGGCCCATTCGCTAATGAAAAAGTCAGATTTTTTATTCGGAGACTACATTAATGAGGATGCGGATGTGATGCTTGACGGTAGTTATAAATGGCTTCGTCAGCTGGGAGAGTCTTGCTTCTTTCTCCCAAACATGGGAAGGATGTTTTCCTTGTCATCCATCTAGCCGCTATCTCTTCATCGATTGATGGAGTAGGACCTAACAGGAGCAATCTGAAATTTCTGTCGGGCAGAATTTTCATCACACGGCAGTCCCGGTGGATCATGACAAGAATGTAGTCAGAGTATTGTCAGGTTCTTTGGAGGCAGAGTATCCCATAGGTCAGACTCCCTATCATGCATTCATGTTCATTAACTAGTTTATGGACGTGGAGGGTGATTTCCTATATGGCAAGTTCCGAGCATTAGGATGGGTCCATTCCTTGGACAAATACTAGTGGTCGAGGATGGTGGGCTTCGTCCTCGAAGATTTGAAGGATGAGCTATTACAGACCGACCTCTATACCACGGTCCAGGCTGTTCAATATGGCATCACACAAAGCAGTCATCACTTCTTTGCCATGTTGTTACATTACAATCTGGAGACGTGTACATTCTTCACCCCAGTCGAAGAGATGGGGCTCGTTCTTCATGAAATGAACGAAGTATCTGGATTAGGATGGGGGACATTCTATATAAAGAATATGTCCCATCGCCCAAAGAACTACACTTGATAGAGGATAATGCTCCTTTAGTATATGCGACCTATTGAGAAGTGTTATGTCATTTCCATATATGCGCTAAGATCACCGGTTTGAGGTCCGGAGGGGTCAGACAGATGGCCTGTGCAGATTACCTCTTCAATGGTTTAGGGGACAAGGCTGATCGATTAACTCTCCTAGCTCCAAGCATAAATGCAAAAATTAAGGAGAGGATCAGAGCTTTAATGCCCTCCTATACAATGGAATCAGTTGAAGATACTTTCAGACCGGGCACAATCTTTGAAAGTTTTTATTATCAGGCCAAGACCCCCATTTCAACAAGGCCCTGTTAGCTGGACTTTTAATGCTATGGTCGAAGCGGTGTGTCATGCCGACACTTTCTCACAAAGTTATAGTGGCCGATGTGCTATACTCCGCTGTCCTACTGACGTTTGGCCGGGGTGCTGCCCTTCTTCCAACGATAGTAGGATGCATTCAGAGCGGACTTCCGGTATTAACCAAGATATTCTGCAAAGTGGAAGCTCTGGTGGATGGTAATGGCAATGCGCTCACTGATCAACATGGTAATCCTAAGGTTAATGTTCCCAATCTTAGAATTGAACTTTAGTATACCTATTTGGTGGTGTGGTATGTCATGCATTACCCATCTTTGATGACAGCTGCGTACACATCAGAAGACTTCGTGCCATTCTTGCAGAAGTTAGAGCACTCGACCGGCAGCATACCTATATTTTCTACATCTGGAGAGCCATTCAGAGCGACTTAAACTATCAGTTAGTCTGATACCTCCCTAACATTCAGGATGCATCGTATGGAGACCGGTTCCGGGACAATGCAGGGCCAGATGGTTATACCACCCTTTTGACTGGTGTCTTTTGTTGATTAATGAGTATTCGACAAGGATATCTCATTTTTCGTCAGGGTGACACATATATGATTGAACCTTATCTGCCAAGCCGATTTACCCATCAATTTGCATATGATCAGCTGATGAGCATAATTTTTACCACATTTTCATACTCTTATTAATCTTTTATTTGTATATAAATAATGCAACTCGGGTATATTTGATTGTATTTTGCAGGGAACAGGTAAAAGAAAGAGAAAGAGGAATCCAGTTACTTTCAACAATTAAATCACTCAATTTGTAAAGATTGAGGGTTATCTTCCAAGCATGTTATTGTATTTTAACCATAACTTTGGTTACGGAATTTCAGAAGAGGTCATCTAGGTGTCTACTGAAAGATAATTCAAAGAGCTAGAACTTTTCTATTGATGATTTCTTCTAATTCAGCCATTTGTTGACTCAAAATTGTCAAAGAAAGTCTACTTCTGCATTTGGCCTGAACTGAAATACAAGTTTGGAAAACTCAGGGAGATAAAGATAATTTTACAAATATTTTATTGAAAGAGGAAATGCTGGATTGATTGCTCGTTTGTTATTTTCACTCCCATTATCCATTGTATGGATTAAAAGTGGTATTATTAGGAGAAGTGGTTTTGTAAAAATAGTGTGAAGATATTAAGTATTAAATGTTATAAAGCTTTAGAACTCTAAGTTTCAGAGGGGATGCGGGGGCCGACTTTGGCCAGGCTTGGAGCCATTTTTTTTGTTGTTTTGTGTTTTGTTTTTTTATTTTTTATTTTTTGGAATCATTGAAGGAAGAAGGTAAAATAATTCTCTGTTTGGTAAAATAATTCTGAGCTTGTATCTTATATGATCTTCCCAATTATAAGTTTCCCCCTATGATTTTTCTATAATTTCTCTATTTGAATTTGCCACAAGTTATGTCCCAGATTGGATCTAATTTGAAATATACCTCCTTTTCTTGATTTTGACAATTTTGGGATTTTTTTCTTGATTGGGCGTGGAGAAAGTTAGGTTTTTGATTGGTATTTTTGCAAGAAAATGGTGCCTTGGCCAAATATGGGTGCGGGGTCAGCTCGAACCCACAGAAGCAATTGTGGCATGAAGGTAATTAGTAATTACAGTTTAGTTTCCTTAATTATTTTTATTTGTTTAATTAATTTCTTTTGTAATGAATTAATTTTATTACTTTTGTTATCTTAGTTAGTTTAGATATTTGAATTGGTGTAACAAATAGATTAGAAATTTGTTAATGTTTTATTTGATTGTTAGTTTAACTATGAGTAGCTAAGCTCCTCGACATCTAGGAGAGATGAATCTAGGCTAGATTATCTTGTGGTCATCCATTGGATCTCCTATATAGAGCTATTTGCACATCAATTGACCGACAACTCTTAAGAGATTAATTTCTAGAATAACTGGATATTTGACAGGCTATGTAACGGGGGTTAATGGTCTATGCTTAGGTTTTGTTGCCTTTATACTATTTGTTTAATTTATTTACCTTTAATGGATCATGTAACTGGATAATATCCTGTGCTTAGATCTAGTGTTCAGACTTAGTTTGCCTATTAGAAGTAGAAATTTTTGTAAGTAATAATAGACTGATTGGAGATCAAAATTAACTGATTGATGCCAATTTAGGGAGATTCAACTCTAGGTGCTTGATTTCTTAGATTGACATTTAGCTTAGAAACTCACTCAAAACACACAAATCTTTTGATCAATTCGCCTAGAGTATTGAAACCAAAAGAACCACTTCTTCCTGTGGATCGACCCTTAAGTGCTACACCGAATACCATGCACTTTGCGGTTAATTAAAATAGGAGAGTAAAATCTCTCCATCATCCGCTCAACATGGGGAATCCCAAAACCGGCCTTCACTTTAGTGGGAACCTATTTGAAGGGGCACGGGCATGGTACTTCCACGTGGCTGGAGGGACGAGGGCAATGTTCAATCTTTCTTAGAGATTACCCAACGCGTATACCAGCCTTAGCTTTTGTACTTGGTATATTATTGCCAATACGGTGCCGGATTATGAGATGAATGCCTCATGCATTAAAGCCATCAAGTCCACCTATAGTGCCTATAAAGGATCCAAGACTGGTCGTAAGAAGGAAATGAACGAGTACTTAGAAACTGAGAAAGAGGCCGGCGCATATGAAGCGGCAGAACGCGTTATTGGAAATGCAGAGGAATACTTAGTAAGAAGGTCTCGCCAAGCTCGAGTCGGAAGAAAGCATGAAGGGAGCCTGAAGCTGAAGTTCCATTGCAAGGAGCTTCTCAGCCATGGTTAGGTTCTGTGAAATCTAAGGAAGAGGAAGAGGTAGCAGCTCTGCTCATTTGGAGTCGGGTGGTATGGGCCCTATCACTTCAGAAGGAATAAAGGTTGCGGAAGGGCCTCAGTCAGAAGCTTTGTTAGCTTCCTTAATGACCTTAGGTGAAGGAGCTGAAATTTAACCGAGTTCTTCAAGCATTATGATACGACCTTGAAGGTTGTTGAATCCAGTCTGACTATTGAACCAGTCGGTGGAAAAGCTCCAGTTGCTGAGGCATCCTTGGTCCAAGTGTCATCTTCATCGTCTGAAGGTAATGAATACGATATTGGACCTGAGTTTGCTCCTCATGATGCCAGTAAGTCTTTGCATGTGGTAGCAGAGGAGATGCAAGTGGCTCCCCCAGAGACAGAGTTATCATTTAAGGAGATTGCTACCGCCGAAGGTATCTTTTCTTTTCCGCCTATGTCTCTTCCAACCAAAAACATAAATAATATCTTGATCATCTGCTTGAGTAACCTTTTGCATGGGCTACCACTGCCACTGAAGGCGAAGCCACCTAAAACATCGCTAAGATGATTGAAGAACAGACTCAGCCTGAAGTCACGGGAGTTTTCAAGATCAGCAGCGAGGTGTCCTCTGTAGGTACAACATCCTTGGCTGAGGAATCTTCTAAGCCAGAAGAACTACCGGAGGATTTGCCTTCTATGTCTCCCTAACCTAGTAAGATATCAGCATTCAATAATCTCCCTCTTGGTGTTATCACTGACATTGTTGTAATGGTTGTAGGTGACATTGCCCCAATTCAAGTAGAAGAACCTCTTATGGGCATTGGTGTGGAGGACATTCATTCCACTTCTGATCGTATCTCTATTGCGGTTGTAGATACTGGATCAGGAAGTACTCTGCCAATTCTAACACTAGCTATGGACATTCTGGAAGAGTTGTCTCTCCAAATGGTCAAGCAATTCTTCATAATAATGGAATATTGCACTGAATTGGTGCTTTCTAGGCGAAGTTCCTTCGAGTTCGTACGAACACTCCTTAAGAGCCAGGTCAAAAATATTTGGCAGACTGGTGGTTCTGATAAAGTAAGAGTGCATCAAGGGTGAGTTGAGCAACTCGGTGTGTACTCGAGGGACTTAGAGTGAGCCAGTCTGGTTGCTGATGCTCAACGGGTGTCCGAGAATCTTCACGCCAACCAGGAATGGGAGCGAAAGGAGTTTGAGGAGCAGATAGCTGAGGAAGTTCGTTGTCTCGATGATTTCAAATCCCATTATCAAAATTTGATAGATGACCTTCAGAGATCCAAGATCGTCATCAAGAGCACAGAAGGTGTGATAGTGAGTGTTGATTGGCAAAAAGCATGCACAAATATAAGTACAGGAATGTGGGTCGATGTTACTGTTTTTGTGATTCTTCCTTAGTAGCAAAGTGGCTATACGGGTCATATCCACAAGGAGGGAGAAGCGATGGAAGCTTTTATGCGCATTATTGTTCAAAGTAAAGAAAAAGCTCTTTGTTTCAATAAAGAATAGAAAAGATAAAAAGTATTGTTTCAAAGATTTCTTTGATTGGTTTGTTATTTGTAAAAGTGAATTTTCTTAAGGGTAAAAACGCATAGCTAACTTTCTATTGAGTGCTCCTACTAATCTCTAACTTGTTGAAGATGTAGCCTCACGATGGATCATAGGCAAGCATAACCTTTATGCATATGAACTATCCATGTTGGAGGCCGAATGAAAGTCCTTCCTTCAATTTAGCTTTACACGGTAAAACTTGAATATTCTCTTATAAAGATCCAATGAAAGGTGAGAATAAGGGAAGAAACAAGTGCACAAATGGTATCGGCAAAGATTAATAGGAATATCTCTAACTTACAAAAACATGTAAAGTTTACAATCTATAGGTCATCAAAAACCCGTTAAGCATGAAATATAAGAAAGGGAATACTTGTAAGTAAGTTAGAGTTAGAACCCTCGTCTTAAGATGTCATAACTCTCGTTTGCACAAGGCTTGTTTGACACTATTGACTCATTTGGGTTATCAATTAAGTTTTTAGAGATTTGTGGGTTAGTAGTTAGTTAGCCATGCAATGAAAAGAGTTAGTTAGACATGAGTAAGAAAAGAAAAACAGCAAAAGAGAAGAAGTAAGAGAAGGGGTATTACACTAAAACAAGAAAGTAAAAGCAAATGAAAACAAGTAAAGGAAAGAAGAAAGAGAAGTAATACTTGCATAAGCTTGTCACCTTCAAATACAACTTGTACACATTTTCTCTCTCTTTCACTTTAATAGCTAAACTAAACTAGAAGAAGAAGAGAACACAACAACTATAACACCAAAAACAAACTAACATAAAGAACCTAAACTCTCTGGATCTCCCCCTGAAGAACCCCCAAGGGGGTATTTATAGGCACTAGGGAAAGGGGGCCAGGGGGCAACCCCTGGCCCAAGGCACTGGCGCAGCCGCGCTAGTACGGCCGCGAAAACGCGGATCTGTGCCAGTACAGCCGCTGATTAGTTTCTAAAACTGCTTATTTATACCACATCTTCACATTTATTTCATATTAAATTCTGCTAATAAATATCTCTCTTGCATGTTTCTAGGTCCATGATGTGCAATGAAGAAGAAGACCCTAAATCACCTTTAATAGGTGATTAAAGGCCTATAATCTAGCCATTAACTTTGGAGAGGTGTTTTATCAAAACTAGGGGCTGAAAACCAGAAACCGGGCACTGACGCCGACAGGGGATAGACGGAACAACGTGCGACCCGAAGCGCCGCGCGCGCGGCTCTAGAAAAGCCATGAAAACGTGACAAAAAGCTGCATTTTCGCGGCCGTACGGGCGTGGGCCAGGGTTTTCCCCCTGGCCCTCCCTCTCCCTGGTACCTACATATACCCCCCTGGGGTTCTATATTGAACATATGCAGAGTTTAGGATAGTTTTCATCTCCATTTTGTACTTTAGGGTAGTTTAGGTTAGTGTTCTTCTTCTTCCTCTTTTGTATTTTCTGTTTCATGTAGATCTTGTAATAGGGAGAGAGAGAGAGAGAGTGGTACATGTTGGGAAGCAAGAGTGCTTGTAATAGAAGGTGACAATCTATGAAAGGTGCTCTCTTAACTTATCTTTATTTTCTTCTCTCTAATCCCTCTTACATGTGTAGCTAATTATCCTCTCACGGCAACTAACTACTAACCACTAACTAGTCTAACTTCTTAGTTGAAAATTCACATGAATCTAATAATCTCTACTTCGCCTTGCTCTTGCAAGAGCCATTGATGGCTCATGATGATGGATCTAACACTCTAATATCTAAATCTCTAACAAGCTAACATTACTTTATTTCATGCTTGCTCTTATTTGGTTTTGATGATTTAAGTGTAGCTTGCACTTGTTGGTTGAATTGGATGTGAAAGTTAACATATGAGCCATGCTTTGTAACGCTCTTGAACCAAGGACTAGTGATGGCCAATGATACATGTGAGCAACTATCACTAAGAGGTTAGCATGTTGGTGGAGTGATCAGTAGTTAGTAGCCATGAGTTTTCTTTATCTTTTCACTTTGTTGTAGATATATCTCAAAAATCACAAATATCTTATCTTCTATATTTTCCACTTCTTTGTGTTTCACCGTACTTCTCCTTTAGATTCTTTGTTTTCCTTTCCTTTCATTCTTTGAAACATTGAAGAACCGTTAACACACACGTGAACATACGGTATAAGCTTCTATCGCCTCCCGTCCTTATGAATTCAACTCGTTTTAGCCTCTATGCTATAACGAAAGTATCGAGAAAGCCAAAGCACACACACTTTAACTCTTAATTTTAAAATATACACTTTTCGTGTGCAGTTTTACCCTGATCAAATTTTGGCGCCGTTGCTGGGGATGGGAACGGTTTGATTTCATGTTTTCATTAACTTTTCTTTTTATTTTTTGGTGTGCAGGTCAAATTCTTTAGCATTGCAGAAGTTCACACTTTCTCTTGTGTGGTTGGATAAATTCTTATATTCTGCTGCTAATTTTTGTTTATATTACTTGTGCGCTGTAATTATTTTAATAACTAAAATATGAAAATTGGATGTTTTAAAACAGTTTAGACATTTGCATCTTGGCACGTGCCAATTTTATTCAAATATACTGTATTTTGTTCTTGTGTTGTGATCTTGAAGGAGGTGTACATATTGCATTGCATATAGTTAGGACAAACACGTGGGTGCTTTACTCTCTTTGTGTGTTCATTCTTATCTATATTGCACACTTGCATAAATTAAACTTAAGGGCAAAACCCAATACAACATAAGGTGGAAAGTCATTACCCTCCCTTAGCCCAAAAATCACCCCCACTCACATAACCCAAGCCTTAATAAAATTTGCTAGACGTTAGCCCCTAGGGACATCTCGAACTTATTTAGGAGATTGACCTAAGGGGGAAGTTGTTAGAAGTTGACTCTTATCAAATCGGTGTCTATGGTTGGGGATTGAGATGCGAAACATTGAAGAACAGTGGTTTGGCATAATTAAGCCCGTTGTTCCGGCACAGATACCTCCCACTGATCTTGTCCCTACCTGGCCAATTAACTCATGGTCAGATTCTGATAATACACCCCCCGTGGACAGTCTAACCAGTTAGGAGTCATCTAGGTCTAAGTCAACCATAGCATAGGCATGTTTTCTTTTTCTTTTTGTTTGTTTGTTTGTTTGTTTTCTCTTTTGTAAATTGTGATATGAATTTCGGCAACAATAATTTTTTCAATCCTAATATGAATCCATATTTCACCCAACCTCATTTGGCTCGGATAACTCCGACCCGGCTATGTACAACATGAACCAACTATATATGCCGGATTGGGATTATCTGACTCAATATGTCCCATATCCCCAATCCTATGAATATAATTTTTAAAATAATTTTCACTCTTCACAGAGTTCATGGGGATTCACCTACCCCGGGTCCAATTTTCGCCCAATTTGTCCACAATTTTCACAATATTCACTACCTAATTTTAATTTATATATTCCTCTTTCAGAACCACCAATTGAAGAAAAATCATCATTGGAAAGGAGTTTAGAAGAAGTGATGAGGCCCAAAAACAATTTGAAAAAATAGTAGCCTCATAAGGTCCACCAAATTTCCAAAATTCATGTAGTTCTTTTTCAGAATGACTCAAAGGAAAATCATTGTGGGAAAAAACTATAGAATTCGTGCAAGAGACCGAGCGCATAATGCAAAATATAATTGACTTACCATGTCCACCAAATGTTCATACGACTCACGAATCATGTCATTTTAGAAATTCAGCTTCAATTTCATCATATCAACCTGAACTTGTCCAACATCGACCTCTTGATAGTTTGGCCAATTATTCATTTCCTGAAATTGAACTTGATGATGAATGTGAACCTGAGCTTCAAGTTAGCGATTCGAGTCCATTCATTGAATCAATATCGACTCCTGTCGTGTAACCTAAACTGAGTGACGTTTTTGAGCCAGTTTTGATTCCCATACTTCCTGAACTTGAATCGATCATTTCACCCATTCACATTCCTTCTGTGGACAAAAATCAAGACTCAATTTTATTACATCCATTTGAACTTGCCCAAAATTTTGAAAACCACCTTGATATTCTGGCAAGTTATCCTTTTCTCAAAATTGAACTTGAGCTTGAAAGTGATCCTGAACCTCACTTGGTATTTCCATTTTACTTTTTGGTTCAGTAATGACTCCGGCATCTTTACCAGATTTTTTTCTCTATTCCAGAGTCAACATTGAATGCTGTACCAATACACCGTGAAAAGGAATCACCAATCTCTTATGATCACACTTCATTGATGGGGAAACTGTGTGAACATCAATTCTTTGGCTTGGATCCCATTTTTGAACCAATTTTGACTCCCCTTTTTGAATCTAGACTTGATTTGAGTCAAATTCCCGAGTCGGTATCAATTTTTATTCCTTTTCCATTTGAGTCCAAATCAATCATCTTCCAAAATCACACTTCATTGATGAACAAGGATGTTGAAGAAAATGACTCAGTAATTATATTTGAAAATTGAAAATTAGATGGGGATAAATTTTTAAATAAGACCATTCATTCAATTATTCTTTTATTGGGTCGTATTAGAGAGGTCATTGGTGGGTTCCTTCAAGATTGGGTAGCAACGTTTGGTCCAATCTTGTCCCAATCAGACCACCACCGGAGCCCCCACCATGAGATAATTTTCCTTCCCTTCTCATTTGTTTCATGTATATACACATTCACGATGCATTGAGGACAATGCATGAGATAAGTATAGGGGAGGGTTTACTAACGTAGGCTAATTTTAAATTTTCTTTCTTTTACACTTCTTTTCTTTTTTCATTTTTTTTACAAAACTTTTTGACATAAGGAAAATAGTTTTGATTTATTTTTAAGAAAATTAAGATTATATTAGGAATTAAGAAGACCTAAAATTATGAATTTTTAAACGAAGTCAAAATAATAGATCTTGTTTAAATTTTAGGATAAGAAAGTGAGATTGGAAAGTTAATTTGATCTTGAATTTTTTGCCTTAGATTTATGCACTCCACACTTACACAATTTTTTGGGATTGGAACAAAGACGGATAAAGCCATAAAAAAATAAAATAAAAATGATGCTAATAGAAACAACTTATTAAAGTTGGCTAATTATGCCTCAGAAAGCATGATTATTCACACCTAAAATGGTGGACAAAATAAAAATAATCTCCTTTAATTTTGTGGCCTTGTTAACTTGAGTCCTAAGCCCGAGGGATGTTTTCTCATCTGGTGCCCTAAGATCATCTGGTTTAGGAGTCACCGGCTAAAGGCTCACTACACGGGTAAATAAGAAAGCCTAAGAAAATTAAGGGAAGAAAAAAAATGAAGAAAAAAATAATTATACAAAAATCAATGGCATGAAAGTTTGAGTCGATATCCCAAAACACATTTCACAAAGTGCATATTTTTCTAAGAGTTTTATGAAAGGTCAAAGAATCAATTCAATTTTAAATTCTTACATATAATTTATAACAACATTTTGCATTTCGACTTAGTTTAAGGAAGAATAATTTCTTGTTAACCTATGACCTTAGATAACTTATATTTTCGTAAAAATACTTCAACACTTTCTCTATTTTAGAAATGCGCTTTCAAAATACTAACATTTGATTTCTTTCTTTATGGATTTTGTGGGTATAATCTGCTAAAAACCCTCAGGAGACAAAACTCCTCCTCTAGGGAAAACCTAGAGGTTTAACGGCTTGTTGCACATGCTCAGTGCAATCGCGTCACCTGCGAAAGTGGTATAATAATTCCTTTAGTTTTTTTTTTTGCTCGGGACGAGCAAAAAATAAGTGTGGGGGTGTGATTAGTCTCTAAAACTGCATATTTATACCATATCTTCACATTTATTTCATATGAAATTCTGCTAATAAACACCTCTCTTGCATGTTTCTAGGTTCATGGTGTGTAATGAAGAAGAAGACCCTAAATCACAATTTAATGGGTGATTAAAGGCCTATAATCTAGTCATTGACTTTGGAGAGCTGTTTTATAAAAATCAGGGGCTGAAAATCAGAAACCGGGCGCTGACGCCGACAGGGGACAGACGGGACAGTGCGCGGCCCGAAGCGCCGCATGCGCGGCTCTAGAAAAGCCAAAAAAACAGGGCAAAAAGTCGCGTTTCTGCGACCGTACCGGCGCGACTGCGCACGTACTTTGGGCCAAGGTTTGCCCCCTGGCCCCCTTCCCTGGTGCCTATATATACCCCCATGGGGTTCTGTATTGAACATATGCATAATTTAGGGTAGTTTTCATCTCCATTTTGTACTTTAGGGTAGTTTAGGTTAGTATTCTTCTTCTTCCTCCTTTGTATTTTCTATTTTTTGTAGATCTTGTAATAGGGGGAGAGAGTGGTACATGTTGGGAAGCAAGAGTGCTTGTAATAGAAGGTGACAATTTATGAAAGGTGCTATCTTAACTTATCTTTGTTTTCTTCTCTCTAATCCCTCTTACATGTGTAGCTAATATTCCTCTCATGGCAACTAACTACTAACCACTAACTAGTCTAACTTCTTAGTTGATAATCCACATGAATCTAATAGTCTCTACTTGGCCTTGCTCTTGCAAAAGCCATTGATGGCTCATGATGATGGATCTAACACTCTAACATCTAAATCTCTAACAAGCTAACATTACTTTATTTCATGCATGCTCTTATTGGGTTTTGATGATTTAAGTGTAGCTTGCACTTGTTAGTTGATTTTGGATGTGAAAGTTAACATATGAGCCATGCTTTGTAACGCTCTTGAACTAAGGACTAGTGACGGCCAATGATACATGTGATGCAACTATCACTAAGAGATTAGCATGTTGGTGGAGTCATTCGTAGTTAGCAGCCAAGAATTTTCTTTATCTTTTTACTTTGTTGTAGATATATCTCAAAAACAACAAATATCTTATCTTTTATTTTTCCCACTTCTTTGTGTTTCACCGTTCTTCTCTTTTCCATTCTTTGTTTTCCATTCATTTCATTCTTTCAAACATTGAAGAACTATTAACACACACGTGAACATACCGTGTAATCTTCTATCGCCTCCCGTCCTAGTGGATTCAACTCGTTTTAGCCTCTATGCTATAACGGAAGTATCGAGGAAGCCAAAGCACACACACCTTAACTCTTGATTTTAAAACATATACTTTTTGTGCGCAGTTTTATCCCGATCAAATTTTGGCGCCGTTGCCAGGGATGGGAACGGTTTGATTTCATATTTTTGTTAACTTTTCTTTTTTATTTTTTGGTATGCACGTCAAATTCTTTAGCATTGCAGAAGTTCACACTTTCTCTTGTGTGGTTGGATAAATTCTTGTATATTCTTATATTCTGCTGCTAATTTTTGTTTATATTACTTGTGTACTATAATAATTTTAAGAACTAAAATATGAAAATTAGATGCTTTAAAATAGTTTAGACATTTGCATTGGCACATGCCAATTTTCATTCCAATATGCTGTATTTTGTTCTTGTATTGTTGTGAACTTGAAGGAGGTGTACATATTGCATTGCATATCGTGAGGACAAACATGTGGGTGATTTACTCTCTTTGTGTGTTCATTCTTATCTATGTTGCATACTTGCACAAATTAAGCTTAAGGGTAAAACCCAATACAACATAAGGTGGGGAAGTCTTTACCCTCCCTTAGCCTAAAATTCACCTCCCACGCACACAACCCATGCCTTAATAAAATTTGCTAGATGTTGGCCTCTAGGGACATCTCAGACTTATTTAGGAGATTGACCTAAGGGGGAAGTTTTTAGAAGTTGACTCTTGTCAAATCGGTGTCTTAGGTTGGGGATTGAGAGGCGAAACATCGAAGAACAGTTGTTTGGCTTAATTAGGCCCATTGCTCCAGCAGATACCTCCCACTGATCTTGCCCCAACCTGGTCGATTAACTCATGGTCAGATTCTAACAATATACCCCCGTGGACAGTCTAACCAGTTAGGAGTCGTCTAGGTCTAAGTCAACCCTAATATAGGCTTGTTTTCTTTTTCTTTTTGTTTGTTTGTTTATTTTCTCTTTGTAAATTGTGATATGAATTTCAGCAACAATATTTTTTCAGTCCTAATATGAATCTATATTTCACCCCGACCTCATTTGACTCGGATAACTCCGATCCGGAATAATCATATATGTCGGATTGAGATTATCCGACTCAATATGCCCCATATCCCCAATCCTATGAATATAATTTTCAAAATAATTTTCACTCTTCACAGAGTTCATGGGGATTCACCTACCCCTGGTCTAATTTTCACCCAACTTGTCTAAAATTTTCATAATATTCACTCCCCAATTTTGATTTATATACTCCTTTTAACTGAACCACCAATTGAAGAAAAATCATCATTGGAAAGGAGTTTGAAAGAAGTGATGAGGCCCAAAAACAATTTGAAAAAATGGTAGCCTCATCATGTCCACCAAATTTCCAAAATTCATGTAGTTCTTTTTCAGAACGACTCAAAGGAAAATCATTGTGGAAAAAACTATGGAACTCGTGCAACAGACCGAGCGCATAATGCAAAATACGATTGACTTACCATGTCCACCAAATGTTCATACGACTCACGAATCATGTCATTTTGGAAATCCAGCTTCAATTTTATCATATCAACCTGAACTTGACCAACATCGACCTCTTGATAGTTTGGCCAATCATTCATTTCCTGAAATTGAACTTGACGATGAATGTGAACCTGAGCTTCAAGTTAGCGATTCGAGTCCATTCATTGAATCGATATCGACTCCTATAGTGTAACCTATACTGAGTGACGTTCTTGAGCCAGTTTTGATTCCCATACTTCCTGAACATGAATTGATCATTTCACCCATTCACATTCCTTTCGTGGACAGAAATCAAGACTCAATTTTATTACATCCATTTGAACTTGTCCAAAATCTTAAAAACCACCTTGATATTTTGGCAAGTTATCCTTTTCTCTAAATTGAACTTGAGCTTGAAAGTGATCCTGAACCTCACTTGGTAATTCCATTTCACTTTTTGGTTCAATAATGACTCCGGTATCATTACCAGATTTTTTTCTCTATTCCAGAGTCAACATTGAATCCTGTACCAGTATACCGTAAAATGTTATCACAATTCTCTTATGATCACACTACATTGATTGGGAAATTTTGTGAACATCAATTCTTTAGTATGGACCCCATTTTTGAACCAATTTTGACTCCCCTTTTTGAATCTCGACTTGATTTGAGTCAAATTCTCGAGTCATTATCAGTTATAATTCCTTTTCCATTTGAGTCCAAATTAATCATCTTTCAAAATCAAACTTTATTGATGGACAAGGATGTTGAAGAAAAGGACTCAGTAATTATTTTGAAAATTGAAAACTAGATGGGGATAAATTTTTAAATAAGACCATTCATTCAATCATTCTTTTATTGGGTCGTATTAGAGAGGTCATTGGTGGGTTCCTTCAAGATTGGGTCGCAACGCTTTTTTCAATCTTAGCCCAATCAGACCACCACCGGAGCCCCCACCATGAGATAATTTTCCTTCCCTTCCAATCTGTTTCATGTATATACACATTCACGATGCATTGAGGATAATGCGTGAGATAAGTATAGGGGAGGGTTTACTAACGTAGGCTAGTTTTAAATTTTCTTTCTATTACACTTCTTTTTTTTTCTTTTCTTTTTACAAAACTTTTTTACATAAGAAAGATAGCTTTGATTTATTTTAAGAAAATTAAGATTATATTAGGAATTAGGAAGACCTAAAATTATGAATTTTTAAACGAAGTCAAAATAATAGATCTTGTATAAATTTTAGGATAAGAAATTAAGATTGGAAAGTTAATTGATCTTGAATTTTTTTCCTTAGATTTATGCACTCCGCACTTACACAATTTTTTGGGATTGAAACAAAGACGGATAAAGCAATAAAGAAATAAAATAAAAATGATGATAATAGAAACAACTTATTTAAGTTGGGTAATTATGCCTCAGAAAGCATGATTATTCACACCTAAAATGGTGGACAAAAATAAAAATAATCCCCTTTAGTTTTGTGGCCTTGTTAACTCGAGTCCTTAAGTCCGAGGGATGTTTTCTCATCTGATGCCCTAAGATCATCTGGTTTAGGAGTCACCGGCTAAAGGCTCACTACACGGGTAAATAAGAAAGCCTAAAAAAACTAAGGGAAGAAAAAAATGGAGAAAAAAATAATTATACAAAAATCAATGGCATGAAAGTTTGAGTCGATATCCCAAAACACATTTCACAAAGTGCATATTTTTCTAAGAGTTTTATGAAAGGTCAAAGAATCAATTCAATTTTAAATTCTTACATTTAATTTATAACAAGATTTTGCATTTCGACTTAGTTTAAGGAAGAATAATTTCTTGTTAACCTATGACCTTGGATCACTTATATTTTCGCAAAAATACTTTAACACTTTTCTCTATTTTCAAAATGTGTTTTCAAAATGCTAACATTTGATTTCTTTTTTTCTCGATTTTGTGGGTGTAATCTGCTAAAAACCCTCAGGAGACAAAACTCCTCCTCTAGGGGAAAACTTGAGGTTTAACTGTTTGTTGCACATGCTCAGTGCAATCACGTCACCTGCGAAAGTGGTACAATAATTCCTTTAGTTTTTGTTTTGCTCGGGATGAGCAAAAAATAAGTGTGGGGTGTGATTAGTCTCTAAAACTGCATATTTTATACCACATCTTCACATTTATTTCATATTAAATTCTGCTAATAAACACCTCTCTTGCATGTTTCTAGGTTCATGGTGTTTAATGAAGAAGACCCTAAATAACCATTTAATGGGTGATTAAAGGCCTATAATCTAGCCATTGACTTTGGAGAGTTGTTTTGTAAAAATCAGGGGTTGAAAACCAGAAACTGGGTGCTGACGCCGACAGTGGACAGACGGGACAGCGCGCGGCCCGAAGCGCCGCACGCGCGGCTCTAGAAAAGCCGAAAAAACAGGGCAAAAAGTCGCGTTTCCGCGGCCGTACGGGCGCGACCGCGCCCGTACTTTGGGCCAGGGTTTGCCCCCTGGCCCCCTTCCCTGGTGCCTATATATACCTCCATGGGGTTTTGTATTGAACATATGCATAATTTAGGGTAGTTTTCATCTCCATTTTGTACTTTAGGGTAGTTTAGGTTAATATTCTTCTTCTTCCTCCTTTGTATTTTCTATTTCTTGTAGATCTTGTAATAGGGAGAGAGAGTGGTACATGTTGGGAAGCAAGAGTGCTTGTAATAGAAGGTGAAAATTTATGGAATGTGCTATCTTAACTTATCTTTTTTTTCTTCTCTCTAATCCCTCTTACATGTGTAGCTAATATTCCTCTCATGGCAACTAACTACTAACCACTAACTAGTCTAACTTCTTAGTTGATAATCCACATGAATTTAATAGCCTCTACTTGGCCTTGCTCTTGCAAAAGCCATTGATGGCTCATGATGATGGATCTAACACTCTAACATCTAAATCTCTAAGAAGCTAACAATACTTTATTTCACGCATGCTCTTATTGGGTTTTGATGATTTAAGTGTAGCTTGCACTTGTTAGTTGAATTTGGATGTGAAAGTTAACATATGAGCCTTGCTTTGTAACGCTCTTGAACCAAGGACTAGTGACGGCCAATGATACATGTGATGCAACTATCACTAAGAGGTTAGCATGTTGGTGGAGTCATTCGTAGTTAGCAGCCAAGAATTTTCTTTATCTTTTTACTTATCTTCTATGTTTCCCACTTCTTTGGTTTCACCGTACTTCTCTTTTCCATTCTTTATTTTTCTTTCTTTTCATTCTTTCAAATATTGAAGAACTATTAACACACACGTGAACATACCGTGTAATCTTCTATCGCCTCCCGTCCTTATAGATTCGACTCGTTTTAGCCTCTATGCTATAACGGAAGTATCGAGGAAGCCAAAGCACACACACTTTAACTCTTGATTTTAAAACATACACTTTTGTGCGCAGTTTTACCCCGATCAAATTTTGGCGCCGTTGCTAGGGATGGGAATGGTTTGATTTCATATTTTTGTTAACTTTTTCTTTTTATTTTTTGGTGTGCACGTCAAATTCTTTAGCATTACAGAAGTTCACACTTTCTCTTGTGTGGTTGGATAAATTCTTGTATATTCTTATATTTTGCTGCTAATTTTTGTTTATATTACTTATGCAATGTGATTAGTCACATATATTGCATATACATTGTCACCTTACCATACTTTTTAGCTAATAAATCTTATTAATAAGTCTTCTTTTTCTTTGTTAAATGTAGGCCCAAGTGCTAAAAGAAAGAAAAGAGAAACAAGCCCAAAAGCCAACCAAATTCTGATTTAATTCAGAATAAATTCGAAATCAAGGAATCAGGGTAAAATCTTGGCATATCAAGAGGGTGAGAAGAATCCTCCCTGAATCAAGCGGTTGAAGCCAAACAATGAAAGACTGTTTCGTCAACTTTTGGAGCAGAAACAAGAAAACCAGAAAAAGATACGGGAAATACACCAAACCAGGGGAGCCAGCCAACCGGGTGTGGCCACCTGGCCACACCAGGGCCGAGAAAACGCGGCCCAAACCGCGTTTTCGTGGCTTGTTGGGCTCTGTTGGGGGAGCGTTTGCTCCCCCAATCTTCCCGGGATCTCCCCCCTCTGGTTTTTCCCTATAAATGCTAGTTTCAACAGAGGAAAAGGGAGCGAAGACTAGGATTAGAATTTGTGTTTATTTTCTAAGAATTTAGGCTCTTTGTTAGCTAGCACAAAAGTTGTATTCTTGTTTTTTAATTTGTAGTCCAGTATCAATACTTGTGAGAGAGAGGAATTGAGTGCTTGTACTTGAAGATTGAAGTGGCATCAATACAAGAATCAAGCTGCTTTTTCTTCCACTCGTATTACGGTATAGATTGCATTATTTATTTGCTTTCTTCTTTGTTTTCTATGAGTAACTAAAACGGTTTTTTGGGCTCACTATTGTAACTCTCCCTAGTTCTTCTTCTCTTCTAGTTTTAAAGAAAAAGACCCAATGAATAATTTGTATGCCTTACTTAAAGCCTTTCTTCTTGAAAGTGTTCTTGAAGGCACATGAGGATGGGTTTGGATTGTTGAACTCTCACTTCTTTCATAAACGTTTCTTGAACTATTTTTACTTCATTCTTGCTTCTTCGCGCTTGATGATTTAATATTCGATTCTAAACGATTTTTCAAAGAAAAGATTGAACTCTTCCAACCATCTTATGTGCTTTACTTCAACTTTGTAAAAATCAACTTTAAGTTTTGCCTATGATCAATTTGAGGCACTTAGAATTTCAATAGAAGAATGAACAATTGAGTAGTGAGATAGTGAGCCCAGATTTTCTTCCTTATTATAATCAACAAAATAATTTTCAAGCTTTTTAAATCACCTTCTCCTAAGCCTTTTCTAAAGTTGCAATTTCTCTTTGAATCATCTCTTTCTTTCCATTCGCTTTTCCATTAAAAAACGAAAACAATTCTTTGTTTTTAAACGATTCACCGAAAAGCTTCCATCGCATTCCTCCTCGTGGACACGACCCGTTAGTCACAAGCTACACGGTAAATACTTAAACTCTTTGATTGTTCTTTCATTTAAGCAATCAATTTTTGGCGCCGTTGCCGGGGAGGGAACGGTGTATTTGTTTTCTAACAAGGTTTGTGTGTTGTTTCAGGGACTTGAAGATTCAGATCTAGCATTCAAGCTTTGCAAGAGAGGACTTGCAAATTCTGTGCCCCTACTCTCGAAAGTAGGAAACAGAATTTCAAGAAATTGCGTTGTAAAAATTGAAAAAATCATTGGACTACTAAAATTCTTTTTTGCAGGACATATTGCTTGCAAAAAAATTAAGTTTTTGTATGTTATATTCATGCTATATCTGCTATCCACCATCCCTGTTTTAAACCAACAGTAAAACACTTGTTGAAAAGTTTAAAAAATTGATTAGACGTTTGCATTTTAGGCACGTGTCTTTTAATTCATTTACTTTACTGTTGAAGAGTGCTGGCGCAAGGTACGTACAAATTGCATTCAGAATAGGACTCATCTCTTGGTTGATTTATATCGCTTTGAGTGAATCTTGTTTATCTTGTACACTTGCACAAAATTGATTTTAAGGGCAACACCCAATAACAAGATAAGGTGGGGATTTAATCACCCTTCCTTGGCCCGAAAATCAGATTCCAAGCACTCACAATCCAAAGCTTTTTAATAAAATTTGATAGACGTTGGCCCCTAGGGACATCCGGACTCGTTAAGAGATCAGCTGAGGTTGGAAATTGTTTTTGGTTCACACTCCAGTCAAATCAGTGACTAAGGTTGGGGATTGAGGGGCAAAACCCCGAAGGCTGGTGGTTTGGCTTAATTAGGTCTGTCGCTTCTGCGCGGATACCTCTCACCAATCTTGCCCCCACCTGGCTGATTAGCTGTGGTCTGACTCGAGCAATAACCTTCTTCGGTTCATCGAACAGTTAGGAGTCGTTTAGGTCCAGGAATCCTAGATAGCTGGTGATTGTTTTTCTTTTTTCTTATTTGTTATTTTCTTTTTTGATTGCTTGGTGAACTTGTTTGTGATTGTGATTGTGTATGCAAGTGTGGTCAAGAGACCCTAATTCATCTAGGTTAACTAGAAACACATCACCACCCAAGTTCGAAACAAGACTAGATTCGGTTATGGATTGACTGACATCTTTGCAGGATAGGTTCTATCCCATTAGAACATCACTTCCATCCTGCATCCAACTTCCATCGGTTAGTGAACACAACTTTGAGCTTAAGCTACAGTTCATCAATACACTCCCTAAGTTCCATGGCTTAGAGTCCGAAGATGCTTATTTCTTCATAAGAAAATTTGAGGAAGTATGTTTAATGATGAAAATCCCACACCTTACAGATGATGCTATTAGGTTGAGATTTGTCCCATTTGCTCTTAAGGACCTAGCAAAGAAATGACTCTATAGCTTAGCGGCCGGCTCTATCACATCTTGGGATGGTTTCATCAATGTCTTCTTGAAGAAATTATATCCAATCCACAAGACCACTCTCGTTAGGAAGAACATCATGCAGTTCAAGCAAGAACCTAGTGAACCATTTTGGAGGTACTTTGAATGCTTCAAAGACCTCCTTGTCTAATGTCCTCATCATGGAATAGAGAAATGGTGACAATGCCAAATTCTTTATGACGGTTTAGACTACTCGACCAAGACCCTCTTAGAAAGCATGTGCCAAGGGGGATTCTTGCAGAAGGATGAGCATGAAGGATGGGATTTATATGAGAATCTAGCTGAAAAGACCATCCAATAGGAATCTACTAGTGAAAGCTCTAGAAATCCTAACCCTATCTCTTCAAAAGGAGGTCTCCATTCGGTTGAATCATCCATAGCTAATGAGGCTAAGTTAGCTAACCTAGCGAGAAGACTGGAAGCTCTAGAAACTAAGGAACCAAGTCCAGTCAATCAAGTCAGCCCGAACCAAGTTCCAACTCCGGGTTGTACTTACTGTCAGGCCATGAATCATGCGTTTGAGGAGTGTCCTATATTTCAAGCTCACCAACATTTTTCTGAACCGATGAATGCGGCCTTCTCAAGGCCGAGCAATGATCCTTACGCTCCAACGTACAATCCTGGCTGGAGAAATCACCCCAATTTCTCATGGAGCCATCAAAATAATGACCACCCACGGTCAAACCGTGCAAACCACTTCCATCATTCCAATAATTCTTCCAATCATCCACCAAACTTTTCCAATCACCCGCACAATTCTCCCAACAATTTTGCAAATTATCAACAAAATTTTTCCAACCAAGCTCCAATATCTTCCTTCCAGAATCCTCAACTTGAAAGGAGAATGACTGATTTTGAGAAAAACATGGAAAGGTACATGAAGAACCAGGATTCCCTCATGCAAACAATACAGAGACTAGAGGGTCAAATGAGCCAGTTAGCCAATCCACAACAGGAGAGGCAAAAGGGTACCTTGCCTAGTCAACCAATTATGAATCCTAGGAATTCACAACAAGCTCATTTGGTTGAGGATCAGTCATTGAATCAATGTAATGCTGTTCATACATTGAGGTCGGGAAAGAAAGTTGATAACCAAGTGTCAACACCACCTAATCCTAGTCAGCACAATCACACTTCAGCATCCACCTCATCTAATCCCACTCCTAAATTTGATGAATCTAAAAAAGATAAGTCACCCAGTCATATGCACCAGCCTATAGCACCATTTCCTAATAGGCTGAAAAATAAGCAAAATCCACACATGGATAAGTTAATTGAGATCTTTAATCAAGTGAAGATAAATGTGCCACTTCTTGATGCCATCCAACAAGTCCCATCTTATGCTAAGTTTCTTAGGGACATGTGCACCAAGAAGAGAAAGACTAATGTACCTAAAAAGGTCTTCTTAGCCACTAACATTAGTGAGCTACTATCGGGTCCGATCCCTGTCAAGTACAAGGATCCAGGTAGTCCAACCATTGCCTGCACAATAGGACAAGCCGAGATTAGTCGTGCACTTCTTGGCTTGGGGGCAAGTATCAACTTGCTTCCATTCTCAGTTTATCAACAATTCGGGTTGGGCGATCTTAGTCCAACTCGAGTCACTATCCAACTGGCTGACCGTTCAGTGAAAGTTCCAAAAGGGGAGATTAATGATGTCCTTATCCGGGGTGGGGAGTTTATTTACCCTGTTGATTCATAGTTCTTGAGACACAACCTGTGTCTAACTCCAATCATAGGGCTCAAACTCCTGTTATCCTAGGGCGACCATTCCTTGCTACTGCCAATGCCATCATCAATTGTAGGAATGGATCCATGAGGTTAACTTTTAGGGACATGACTAGAGAAGTCAATGTCTTCAACCTAGAAAAACAACCTCGTAAGATAAGAGATCAAACATTTGAGGTGAACTTTGTTGAAAACAATTATGATGAAGAGAGTGAAGATTTAGAAGATGAGTCGCTGTTTTTTAATGAATTATTTAAAATGAATGTGATTATCTTAATGTCGAAGATCCTAATGTTAGAGTACCCTTTAAAAAGGGGAAAATTGATTTGAATATCTTCACTTTCGATGAGCCAACCAATAATGTATCGCATGAGGATATAATTCAAGAACCTCCGATTGACATACTCTTTGAAAACCTCTTCGAAGAAGAACTCATGTGTTTGGATGAACCAACTAGGAATCTTTTGGTTAATTGCACATCTCTAGGGGAAAGTGTTGACTTAAGCTTTGAGGAGATATATGGAACTGAGTTAGAATTCCTAGGCATTCATAATGAAGAAGTTACAAATGAGAAGGGTGGTGGTGACAAATTTTTGAATAATGATTGTAACAATATGAGGAGGAAACACCTAAAGAAAGTGAGACTGGAGAGGCAGAAAGCTAAAATGACAAAACAATTGGCCTCCCCACTGTGCCCTATAAAGAGGACCCATTGGAATGATGGGAAGAGAGCTAGAGGGATAAGACCGAAAAAGATCTAGGTGTGGGAGAAACTTGATGTTGTACATATTTCTGTATAATATATGCACCTCTTTTGCATTTCATTTCATGCATGTATACATTTCTTTCATACATTGGGAACAATGCATGAGATAAGTGTGGGGGAGGGTTCTAACATGATGACTACTATAACTTGAAAGAAAAAAATTTGTATATATATATATATATATATAAAACTTTTTGAAAGGTTAGAACAATATTTTGATATATTTTTTTGTAAGAAATTAAGTCAATTTTAAGTAATAGGAAAATCATAATTAGGATTTCTTACACTTGGTCAAAATAAGATGACTTGTTTGATTAGGGTTAGGAAGAAAATTTGTGAAAGTAATTTAGTCTTTATATTTACCTTGATGAAATATGCACACTAAATACACTTACACACTTAAGGTTTAAAAACAGAGACTCTTATGCCTTATAAAAAAATTATATTATGAAAAAGAGAAAAAAAAACAAATCTAATTATTGATTAGCTAGGTGCTTTGGCCTAAGAAAGCCTTGGTATTTATGCAAAAGATAATTAAGATAAGTTTGAAAGAAAAAAAAAGTATATATATAAGTCCTCTGATTAAGCTGGGTATTTATGCCTCACGAAGCATAAGTATTCACGCCTAAAAGGGGTACATCTTATAAATAAAAACCTTAGTTTCGTGGCCTTATCTGCTCGAGTGTTTAAGTTCTTAGGGGTATTTTCTAACCTGGTGCCCTAAAACTATCCGGTTTGGGTGTCACCGACTGAAGGCTCGTTACATGTGCAGATTAGAAAGCCTAATGAAATTGAGGAATAAAATCCACCAAAAAATAAATATAAGGCATAGGAGTTAATGTTAAAGAACCCTTAGTCAACTTCACAGTCATGAGGGTGCATACGACTCAGGGTAAATTAATAGATTAGATGAGAAGTACAATTTGACTTCTTACTTTAATTGATGGCATGTTTTTGAATAAAGACTGAGTTTCGGAATGAGAAATTTGATATTCTTGTAACTTATAGATTACTTAAAACCTTACAAATATACTTCAAATATTTTCTCCTTTAAAAACGCTTTTCAAAAATACTAACTTTTTTCTCTTTCTTTATGGATTTTGTGGGTGCAATCCGCTGAAAACCCTCACGAGACAAAACTCGTCCTCTAGGGGTAACCTAGAGGTTTAACGGCATGTTGCACATGCTCAGTGCAATCGAGTGACCTGCGAAAGTGGTCTAATAATTGATTAGAATTAGTCTGATGTTTTGCTCGAGGGGGAGCAAAAGATAAGTGTGGGGGTGTGATTAGTCACATATGTTGCATATACATTGTCACCTTACCATACTTTTTAGCTAATAAATCCTATTAATAAGTCTTCTTTTTCTTTGTTAAATGTAGGCCCAAGTGCTAAAAGAAAGAAAAGAGAAACAAGCCCAAAAGCCCACCAAATTCTGATTTAATTCAGAATAAATTCGAAATGAAGGAATCAGGGCAAAATCATGGCATATCAAGAGGTTGAGAAGAATCCTCCCTGAATCAAGCGGTTGAAGCCAAACAATCAAAGGCTGTTTCATCAACTTTTGGAGCAGAAACAAGAAAATCAGAAGAAGATACGGGAAATACACCAAACCTGGGGAGCCAGCCAACTGGGTGTGGCCACCTGGCCACACCAGGGCTGTGGAAACGCGGCCCAAGCCGCGTTTTCGCGGCTTGTTGGGCTCTGTTGGGGGAGCGTTTGCTCCCTCAATCTTCCCGGAATCTCCCCCTCTGGTTTTTCCCTATAAATGCTAGTTTCAACAGAGGAAAAAGGAGCGAAGACTAGGATTAGAATTTGTGTTTATTTTCTAAGGATTTAGGCTCTTTGTTAGCTAGCACAAAAGTTGTATTCTTATTTTTTAATTTGTAGTCCAGTATCAATACTTGTGAGAGAGAGGAATTGAGCTTGTACTTGAAGATTGAAGTGACATCAATACAAGAATCAAGCTGCTTTTTCTTCCACTCGTATTACGGTATGGCTTGCATTATTTATTTGCTTTCTTCTTTGTTTTCCATGAGTAACTAAAACGGTTTTCTGGGCTCACTATTGTAACTCTCCCTAGTTCTTCTTCTCTTTTGGTTTTAAAGAAAAAGACCCAATGAATTATTTGCATGCCTTACTTAAAGCCTTTCTTCTTGAAAGTGTTCTTGAAGGCACATGAGGATGGGTTTGGATTGTTGAACTCTCACTTCTTTCATAAAGGTTTCTTGAACTATTTTTACTTCATTCTTACTTCTTCGCGCTTGATGATTTAATATTCGATTCTAAACGATTTTTCAAAGAAAAAATTGAACTCTTCCAACCATCTTATGTGCTTTACTTTAACTTTCTAAAAATCAACTTTAAGTTTTGCCTATGATCAATTTGACGCACTTAGAATTTCAATAGAAGAATGAACAATCAAGTAGTGAGATAGTGAGCCCAGATTTTCTTCCTTATTATAATTAACAAAATAATTTTCAAGCTTTTTAAATCACCTTCTCCAAAGCCTTTTCTAAAGTTGCAATTTCTCTTTGAATCATCTCTTTCTTTCCATTCTCTTTTCCATTAAAAAAATGAAAACAATTCTTTGTTTTTAAACGATTCACCGAAAAGTTTCCATTGCATTCCTCCTCGTGGACACGACCCGTTAGCCACAAGCTACACGGTAAATTCTTAAACTCTTTGATTGTTCTTTCATTTAAGCAATCACAATGTAATAATTTTAAGAACTAAAATATGAAAATTAGATGCTTTAAAACAGTTTAGACATTTGCATTGGCACGTGCCAGTTTTCATTCCAATATACTGTATTTTGTTCTTGTGTTGTTGTGAGCTTGAAGGAGGTGTACATATTGCGTTGCATATAGTTAGGACAAACATGTGGGTGATTTACTTTCTTTGTGTGTTCATTCTTATCTATGTTGCACACTTGCACAAATTAAACTTAAGGGCAAAACTCAATACAACATAAGGTGGGGAAGTCATTACCCTCCCTTAGCTCAAAAATCACCTCCCACTCACATAACCCAAGCCTTAATAAAATTTTCTAGACGTTGGCCCTAGGGACATCTCAGACTTATTTAGGAGATTGACCTAAGGGGAAAGTTGTTAGAAGTTGACTCTTGTCAAATCGGTGTCTTAGGTTGAGGATTGAGAGGCGAAACATCGAAGAACAGTTGTTTGGCATAATTAGGCCCGTTGCTCCGGCAGATACCTCCCACTGATCTTGCCCCTAGCTGGCCGATTAACTCATGGTCAGATTTTGACAATATACCCCCTGTGGACAGTCTAACTAGTTAGGAGTCGTCTAGGTCTAAGTCAACCCTAACATAGGCTTATTTTCTTTTTCTTTTTGTTTGTTTTCTCTTTTGTAAATAGTGATATGAATTTCAGCAACAATAATTTTTTCAGTCCTAATATGAATGCATATTTCACCCCGATCTCATTTGACTCGGATAACTCCGACCCGGTTATGTACAACTTGAACCAATCATATATGTCGGATTGGGATTATCCGACTCAATATGCCCCATATCCCCAATCCTATAAATATAATTTTTAAAATAATTTTCACTCTTCACAGAGTTCATGGGGATTCACCTACCCCGGGTCTAATTTTCACCCAACTTGTCCACAATTTCCATAATATTCACTCCCCAATTTTGATTTATATACTCCTTTTCTTGAACCACCAATTGAAGGAAAATCATCATTGGAAAGGAGTTTGAAAGAAGTGATGAGGCCAAAAACAATTTGAAAAAATGGTAGCCTCGTCATGTCCACCAAATTTCCAAAATTCATGTAGTTCTTTTTCAGAACGACTCAAAGGAAAATCATTGTAGGAAAAAATTATGGAACTCGTGCAAGAGACCGAGCACATAATGCAAAATACGATTGACGTACCATGTCCACCAAATGTTCATACGACTCACGAATCATGTCATTTTGGAAATCCAGCTTCAATTTCATCATATCAACCTGAACTTGACCAACATCGACCTCTTGATAGTTTGGCCACTTATTCATTTCCTGAAATTGAACTTGACGATGAATGTGTACCTGAGCTTCAAGTTAGCGATTCGAGTCCATTCATTGAATCAATATCGACTCCTGTAGTGTAACCTAAACTGAGTGACGTTCTTGAGCCAGTTTTGATTCCCATACTTTCTGAACTTGGATCGATCATTTCACCCATTCACATTCCTTCCATGAACAAAAATCAAGACTCAATTTTATTACATCCATTTGAACTTGTCCAAAATCTTGAAAATCACCTTGATATTTTGGCAAGTTATCCTTTTCTCGAAATTGAACTTGAGCTTAAAAGTGATCCTGAACCTCACTTGGTAATTCCATTTCACTTTTTGGTTCAATAATGACTCGGTATCTTTACCAGATTTTTTCTCTATTCCGGAGTCAACATTGAATTCTGTTCCAGTATACCGTAAAATGGAATCACCAATCTCTTATGATCACACTTCATTGATGGGGAAATTGTGTGAACATCAATTCTTTAGTTTGGACCCCATTTTTGAACCAATATTAACTCCACTTTTTGAATCTCAACTTGATTTGAGTCAAATTCCCAAGTTGGTATCAGTTTTTATTCCTTTTCCATTTGAGTCCAAATCAATCATCTTCCAAAATCACACATCATTGATGGACAAGGATGTTGAAGAAAATGACTCCGTAATTATTTTTGAAAATTGAAAATTAGATGGGGATAAATTTTTAAATAAGACCATTTATTCAATCATTCTTTTACTGGGTCGTATTAGAGAGGTCATTGGTGGGTTCCTTCAAGATTAGATAGCAACGCTTGGCCCAACCAGACCACCCCTGGAGCCCCCACCATGAGATAATTTTTCTTCCCTTCCTATTTGTTTCATATATATACACATTCACAATGTATTGAGGACAATGCATGAGATAAGTGTGGGGGAGGGTTTACTAACGTAGGCTAGTTTTAAATTTTTTTTCTTTTACACTTCTTTTCTTTTTTCTTTTCATTTTACAAAACTTTTTGACATAAGGGAAATAGTTTTGATTTATTTTTAAGAAAATTAAGATTATATTAGGAATTAGGAAGACCTAAAATTATGAATTTTTAAATGAAGTCTGATTTGTCACATACATTGCATTTATGTTGTCACTTTACCACACTTGTTTGCTAATAAATGATATTAATAAGTGTCTTTTTTCTTTGCTAAATGTAGGCCCAAATGCTCAAAGGAATAAAAGAAGAACAAGCCCAAAACCCACTTTATTCTGAATTAATTCAGAATAAATTCGAAGTGAAGAAATCTGGGCTATATCTTGGCATATCAAGGGGTTGAGAAAAACTCTCCTTGAATCGAGGAATCGAAGCTAGAAAATCAAAAGCCGATTCAGTCAGCGGTTGAAGAAGCAACAAGAAAACCAGCAGGAGATACGAGCCCCACTTCAAACCAGGAGCCACCCCCTCTTGATGTGGCCACCTGGCCACACTAATGCCGCAAAAACGCGGCAATAGCCGTGTTTTTGCGGCAATCTTGGGGAGTTAGGGGAGCGTTTGCTCTCCCGACCTCCCCGGGATCTTGGTGGTTGGGTTTTCTGCCGATAAAAGGCCATATTGTGCACTAAAAATTGGGCGAAGGCAGAGTTAGGATTTTAGACTAGTTTTTCCATTTTGTAGTTTAGTTTTTTACTTTTATGTAACTTGTATGTAGCTTAGGGTAGATGATGATTCATGTAAGTAAGAGAGAGAGGCTGATGTTGAGAGTGACACCGATGTACTCCTCCTCCTTTCTTTCATTGTCTCAGTAAGTAATAAAGGTAACATTTATTTATGTTCGTTTCTTTACTTTCCTTTTCTTTTGTTTTGCTTTCCTCTTCCTCTTTCTACTTTACCTTGGTTGTTGTTGTTGAGTGTACAAGTGAAATCCAAAGCAAGTATAACTAAGCTACGTGAGAGCCAGCGATAGTTCATGAAGACATTCTCCTCTTCCAAGCTCGCATCACTTCGTTCTTCTTATGCTTGACGATATAATGTGCACGGGGACCGAGCTCGAGTTTATGATCTATGCGTTGAACGCCTCCGAAGCAAAAAGGTAGAACTTGCAAAGAGGTTTCCAGGTAAGTCATCACTCAACCTAGGTAAGTACTCTTCGCATTTCTTTACTTCTTTTCTTTTCTTTCTTAGTTTAGATCACCAACCATTTCTTCCAAATCGTTTTCATTCTTCTCCACTTCATTGTACATAGTCGCTTTTCATCGTTTTCTGATTTTCCACCTTCTTCATCCTTCGCTTTCTTCTTAACTTTAACCTTTAACTTTCTTTTTCTTTTTCTTAACTTTAAAAACAGAGAAGAACCTTAGCTTAGTTTTGATAATGATTTCAATAAAATGTAAAAGCTTCCATCGCAAACCCTCCTTGTGGATCACGACCCGCATAGCCACTTGCTATAGCGGAAGAATTGAGCACTTGCACATCTTCTTTCTTAAGTTCTATAATTCCGTATTATGTGTGCAGGTTTGGCCTCAATCAAATTTTGGCGCCGTTGCCGGGGAGGGTAAAACGGTTTTTATTGAAATCTGAATTTTTATTGCAAATTTTTGAGAACTAAACGAATTTTCTTCTCTGTTGCAGGTTACAGGTGAAGAAACAGGAAAATTTGCATTGCAGTGACATACAAGTGGCTCTGGGCTTCTGTTCTTGAAAGCAGAAACCAGAAGTCCTCTGAATTGCCGTAATTCTACGGCAAAAGCCGCAGATTTGCGGCAAGGAGGAGTTAACTACTGACCAAATTTCTGCAGGGTTGCTTACTCTGCAAAATACATCTGCTGCAGTACTTAAATTCTTGTATGCTTCACCTTATATCTGCTAATAATTAACAGTAAAAATTTTTTTTGCAAAGTTAAAAGTTGATTAGACATTTACATTTCTAGGCACGTGTCTTTTCAATTCATTTACTTTTACTGTTGAAGAGTGCTGGAGCAAGGTATGTTTGCATTGCATCTAGAATAGGACTATCTCTTGGTTGATTTATATCGCTTAGAGTGCATCTTATTTATCTTGTACACTTGCACAAAAACTGATCTTAAGGGCACCACCTAATAACAAGATAAGGTGGGGATTTAATCACCCTTCCTTAGCCCAAAAATCAGAATCCAAGCACTCACTAACCCAAGCCTAACCTAAATCGAGTAGACGTTGGCCCTAGGGACATCTCGGACTCAATTAGGAGATTATCCAAAGGGGGAAAATGTTGGAATCTAACTCCTGCAAAATCAGTGTCTAGGAAAGGGATTGAGGGCCGAAAGCCCGAAGGTTGGTGGTTATTTAATTAAGGAACGTCTTTGACGGAAAACCTCCCACCAACCTTGCCCTGACCTGGCTGATTAGCTTGTGGTTAAAGTCTACATTAGACCTCCCGTGGACAGTCTAACCAGTTAGGAGTCGTCTAGGTCCTAAGTCTACCCTAACTTAGGCTAGAATTTTTTCTTTTTTTGTTTGTTTATTTGTTTGTTTTTCTTTGTTTGTATTCTATTGTGTGATATGGACTATAATAATAATTTTTTCAACTACAATAATAATCCATATTACACACCGACTTCATTTTCGGATATTACCAACCCGGCATATCATAACTTTGACCAACCTAGTGTGCCGGATTGGTCTTATCCGAATCAATATGACCCATACCCCCCATTTAACAACTATAATTTCCATAATGATTTCAACTCTTCACCGAGTTAGTGGGGATTCACCTCCCCCGAGCATAATTTCCAACCATCTTGCCCTCCTTCTCCACCCAGTCTACATTATGTTCAAGATTCATACTCAGTTCCACCCGTCCAAAATAGGAAACCATCAATTTTGGAACGGAGTATGCGTGAGTCCAAACACAAATCCCAAAATCTGATGGACTCACAATTTCAATACCACTTCCAAGACAACTCTTCATCTTTCATCAAAACAATGAACCCATCAATTATGAAAAGATGCTAGAAGCCATGACTCATGCTCAAAATGCTAGAAATCGTGACATAGATATGATGGTCGAATCTCTACGTTCCCACCGTCCTGATGTCACTTACCATTCTGTTAGAGCCGAAGAGTCATGTAGTTTTGGAAATCAAAATTCTATTTCAGGACAACCATTTGAACTTACCCAAACTCCAAATTTGAAAAAGATATTGATAGTTTGGCTAGTTTTCCTTTCCCTGAAATAGAACTTGAAAATGATTATGATCCTGAACCCCAACTTAGTGATTCAATTCCATTTCCTGATTCGATTATGACTCCGGTATCTTCACCTGATTTCGATCTTTTCCCGAGTCAACATTGGATCCTGTACCAATCCATAATGAAATTGAATCACCCATCTATGAGGATCATATTGAACTTGACCAATTATACACTCTTGAAGATCCTATTGACAAATTGGCAAGTTCTCAATTTTTTGATATTGAAGTCAATGAGATATGTGACCTAGATTCTCATATCTGTGATCCAGTTCAACTTTCTGAATCAATCTTGACTCCTGTTGTGTTACCAAACTTGAGTAATGTTTTAGAGTCAGTTTTGATTCCTCCACCTATCATTCATGAACTGGAATCACCCACATTAAGTCACATTCTATTATTAGAAAATACATGTGGACTGGAGTTTCAATTTCTTGACTTGGACCCAATTTCTGAACCTATTTCGACTCCTGAACCTTTACTTGACTTAAGTCACCTTCCTGAGTCGGTATTAGTTCCTGTCCTTCCTGAGTCCAAGTCAACTGTTCTATCATTTCATACTCCATTCTGGGACGAGGTGGTTGACAAATTTGACTCCGAAATTAGTTATGGAATATGGAAATTAGATGGGGTCAATTATTTAATAAAATCCTTAATGGATTTATCTTTTTAGTGGGTCATATTAAAGATAGTGCTGGTGGGTTCCTTCGAGACCCAAGAAAAGTTGATTGGGCCATGTTTCGTGGACCAATCAGACCACCACCGGAACCACCACCTTAAGGTAACCTTTTCCTTCCCTTTCTTCTTTTTCATGCATCTATGCATTAATTCATACATTGAGGACAATGCATGAGATAGGTGTGGGGGAGGGTCTAACATAACTTTTTTTTCTTTAAAAAAACAAAAAAAAAATTAACATTTTTCTTACTTTTAAAAACTTTTTGAAAAATAGAAACAATATTTTGACTTATTTTTGTAAGAAATTAAGTTAATTTTAAGGAATAGGAAAATCCAAATTATGATTTCTTATACTTGGTCAAAAGAAGATTATTTGTTTGATTTTTAGAGTTAGGAAGATAATTTGTCAAAGTAATTTGGTCTTGATCTTTACCTGGATGAAATATGCACACTTCATACACTTACACACTTAGGGTTCAAAAACAATGATTCTTATGCCTTATAAAAATATATATATAAAAAAAATAAGTCTAATTATTGATTAGCTAGGTGCTTTGGCCTAAGCAAGCCTTAGTATTTATGCGAAAGACAATTAGATAAGTTTGAAAAAAAAAATGAATAAGTCTAATTATTGATTAGCTAGGTGCTTTGGCCTAAGCAAGCCTTAGTATTTATGCGAAAGATGATTAGATCCTCTGATTAAGCTGCGTATTTGTGCCTAATAAAGCATAAGTATTCACGCCTAAAAGGGATTCATATAATAAAATCCTTAGTTTTGTGGCCTTGTTTGCTCGAGTCCTTAAGTCCTTGGGGGTGTTTTCTCACCTGGTGCCCTAAGACCGTTTGGTTTGGGAGTCATCGATTAGAGGCTCGTTACATGGGCAGATTAGAAAGCCTAAGAGAACTAAGGAATAATACCACAAAAAAAAAAATGTAAAAGTGTATATATAATAAGTAAGGCATAAGAGTTAGAGTTAATGAACCCTTAGTCAAAATTTTCACAGTCACAAGTGCATATGACTTAGGGTAAAGTAATAGACTAGATGAGAAGTACAATTTGACTCCTTACTTTAATTGATAACAAAGTTTTGAATAGAGACTAAGTTTAGGAATGAAAAATTCAGCTTTCCTATAACTTATAGATTGCTTAGATCTTACAATCATATTGAAAATATTTTTCTCTTTCAAAATGCTTTTCGAAAATACTAACTCTTTATTTCCCTTTCTTTATGGATTTTGTGGGTGCAATCCGCTGAAAACCCTCACGAGACAAAACTCGTCCTCTAGGGGTGACCTAGAGGTTTAACGGCTTGTTGCACATGCTCAGTGCAATCGAGTGACCTGCGAAAGTGGTCTAATAATTGATTCGAGTTAGTCTAATGTTTTGCTCGAGGGCGAGCAAAAGATAAGTGTGGGGGTGTGATTTGTCACATACATTGCATTTATGTTATCACTTTACCACACTTGTTTGCTAATAAATGATATTAATAAGTGTCTTTTTTCTTTGCTAAATGTAGGCCCAAATGCTCAAAGGAATAAAAGAAGAACAAGCCCAAAAGCCCACTTTATTCTGAATTAATTCAAAATAAATTCGAAGTGAAGAAATCTGGGCTATATCTTGGCATATCAAGGGGTTGAGAAAAACTCTCCTTGAATCGAGGAATCGAAGCTAGAAAATCAAAAGCCGATTCAGTCAGCGGTTGAAGAAGCAACAAGAAAACCAGCAGGAGATACGAGCCCCACTTCAAACCAGGAGCCACCCCCCTCTTGATGTGGCCACCTGTCCACACTAATGCCGTAAAAACGCGGCAATAGCCGCATTTTTGCGGCAATCTTGGGGAGTTAGGGAGAGCGTTTTCTCCCCCGACCTCCCCGGGATCTTGGTGGTTGGGTTTTATGCCTATAAAAGGCCATATTGTGCACTAAAAAGGGGCGAAGGCAGAGTTAGGATTTTAGACTAGTTTTTCCATTTTGTAGTTTAGTTTTTACTTTTATGTAACTTGTATGTAGCTTAGGGTAGATGATGATTCATGTAAGTAAGAGAGAGAGGCTGATGTTGAGAGTGACACCGATGTACTCCTCCTCCTTTCTTTCATTGTCTCAGTAAGTAATAAAGGTAACATTTATTTATGTTCGTTTCTTTACTTTCCTTTCTTTTGTTTTGCTTTCCTCTTCCTCTTTCTACTTTACCTTGGTTGTTGTTGTTGAGTGTACAAGTGAAATCCAAAGCAAGTATAACTAAGCTACGTGAGAGCCAGCGATAGTTCATGAAGACGTTCTCCTCTTCCAAGCTCGCATCACTTCGTTCTTCTTATGCTTGACGATATAATGTGCACGGGGACCGAGCTCGAGTTTATGATCTATGCGTTGAACGCCTCCGAAGCAAAAAGGTAGAACTTGCAAAGAGGTTTCCAGGTAAGTCATCACTCAACCTAGGTAAGTACTCTTCGCATTTCTTTTCTTCTTTTCTTTTCTTTCTTAGTTTAGATCACCAACCATTTCTTCCAAATCGTTTTCATTCTTCTCCACTTCATTGTACATAGTCGTTTTTCATCGTTTTCTGATTTTTCACCTTCTTCATCCTTCGCTTTCTTCTTAACTTTAACCTTTAACTTTCTTTTTCTTTTCTTAACTTTAAAAACAGAGAAGAACCTTAGCTTAGTTTTGATAATGATTTCAATAAAACTGTAAAAGCTTCCATCGCAACCCCTCCTTGTGGATCACGACCCGCATAGCCACTTGCTATAGCGGAAGAATTGAGCACTTGCACATCTTCTTTCTTAAGTTCTATAATTCCGTATTTTGTGTGCAGGTTTGGCCTCAATCAAAGTCAAAATAATAGATCTTGTTTAAATTTTAGGATAAGAAAGTAAGATTGAAAGATAATTTGAGCTTGAATTTTTTTCCTTAGATTTATGCACTCCACACTTACACAATTTTTTAGGATTGAAACAAACACTGATAAAGTCATAAAAAATTAAAATAAAAATGATGATAATAGAACCCACTTATTGAAGTTGGGTAATTATGCCTCAGAAAGCATGATTATTCACACGTAAAATGGAGGACAAAAATAAAAATAATCCCCTTTAGTTTTGTGGTCTTGTTAACTTGAGTCCTTAAGTTCGAGGGATGTTTTCTCATCTTTTGCCCTAAGAACATCTAGTTTGGGAGTCACCGGCTAAAGGCTCACTACACGGGTAAATAAGAAAGCCTAAGAAAACTATAGGAAGAAAAAAATGGGGAAAAAATAATTATACAAAAATCAATGGCATGAAAGTTTGAGTCGATATCCCAAAACACATTTCACAAAGTGCATATTTTTCTAACAGTTTTATGAAAGGTCAAAGAATGCATTCGATTTTAAATTCCAGTGCTTAATGTACAAAGTCACCATTGATCTGACAGGCATAGCATCGTTTAGCATAGGCGATAGTGTCAGGGATAATCTTCGTCCAGTAATAGCCAAGTCTTCTAAGCCGGTCTCCGAGCTTAGGTCCAGGTTGGTGCGCTTCATACATACCGTCATGAGCTTCTTTAAGTGCCTCTTATGCCTCTTTATGTGAAAGGCAGCGGAGTAGGATTCTGTCGTACGATCGGTGATACAATGTTCGCATGATCGCAATATAATAGAATTGAGGGGCTTTCCTTCTGATGGTAGCTGCCTCTTTGGGGTCATCAGGCAATATACCATACAAGATGAAGCCAATGTAAGGGAATCGCCAATCCCTAGATTCGAGACTTGTCGATGTCTCAAGAACCTCTTTAATTTGAAGGTCTCCTTTTGGAGTTCTACTGTCTTTAAAGGCAAATTTGCAGCGGTATAAGTCATGACTGTAGACAAGTACTCTCTCTGTGGTTCTAGCTGGAATGGCCAGCGAGAGATGCTGGTGCATCTGCATGCGCATTTTGCGGCCATGGTGCATGGTCAATATAGAAGTTTTCAAAGTTCTCTGTCATGACAATGGTCATGTTGTGATAGGGCACCAAGTCTTTATGTTGGAATTCGTACTCCCCGTGAACCTGGTTGATGATAAGCTTTGAATTACCGTATGCTTCGAGATTTTTGACTCCAATCTCTTTAGCAAATTGCATCCAGATCAAGAGAGCATTGTATTCAGAGACATTGTTGGAACACGGCTCAGTTAACGAGAACGCACGAGGGACCACATAGTTATATGGGGACATAAGTACTACGTCTACACCCTCGATGATATTTCCCTCAGAACTCGTCTTTGATGTTTTATCAAAGAATAGTTGCCACATTTGTTCTTCTGAGGAGGCATTGATAAAGTTAACTTCTGCAATCTCATCTGGAATATCGTTAAAAAGTTTTGAAGTTCATAGAACTGGATGATCAGCCAGGAAATCTGCCACAACTTGTCCTTTGATTGTCATTTGTGGCATGAATTGCATCTCGTATTGTGAGAGCAATATGGCCCATTTCGCTAATCTGCAATTTAGCAAAGATGGTCTTGTCATGAGCAATCGCAAGGGATAACTCTGGAGAGACATGAATGCTATGCCCTATACGGTAGTGTCACATCCTTTGGACAGTGAAGACTAACGCTAAGCATTCCTTCTCGATTGCTTTGTAATGGTGCATCGCCCCAGTCCTCGATCTACTTAAAAGGTAGATTGCCTGTTCATGGTTTTGATTATTGCTCTGAGCTAGTAAAGCTCCCAAGGAATGATCCATTGTTTGAACATATAATAGGAAAGATTTTCTTGATACTGGAGCTACGAGAACAGGTGTGTGTGTGTGTGTGAGATACTCCTTGATCTCTTCGAATGCTACTTGGCAAGCATTTTCCTAAACGAATAAGACTCCCTTCTTCATTAATTTGGTGAAGGGTTGGCAGCGTCCTGAACGATTCGATATAAATCTCTAGATATATGCCAATCGTCCCTGTAAACACGAGTTCCTTGAGATTTCTCGGAGATTGCATTTCTTGGACGACATGGATTTTCTCTGGATCCAGGTGAATTTCTTTAGATGTAATAAGAAATCCAAGGAATTTGACACTGACTACCCCTAGGAAGGATTTAGTCGGGTTCATCTTCAACTAGTGAGCTCGCATAATGTCGAACACTCTTTTCAGGTCTACAAGATGATCGCCTTTATCGCGGCTTTTCACGACGATATTATCAACATAGCATTTCTACGGTCTTGCGTATATGCTCATGGAAGATCGCATTCATAGCGCGTTGATATGTCACACCAGCGTTAGCGCGTTGATATGTCACACCAGCGTTCTTCAAGCCAAAGGGCATTACTGAAATCACCTAGAGGGGGGTGAATAGGTGATTATGCTAATCAATGCATAAATTTAAAAATTAGATAATGCAACAATCACTCAAAGTAAGATTAGAAGTCGATACCCCGTGAAGGGCTCTTAACTCCTTCCTCGTTATTCCTCTAAACAAGAGTTTGAGGTGCGCAATGCAATCTTGTTGTGAGAGTACAGATTGACAATATAGGAATGAATGAAAAGCAAGTAAATAGCACAAGTAAACCAATCGCAAACACAGAGATTTATTTCTAGATTCGAGCACCCAGCTCTACATCCCCGCCTTCACCCAGAAGGATTTCCAATGCACTATAAATTTCACAAAGGATTACGACCATTAGGGAGTACCCAACTCCTCAATCACACTCCTCTAATCCAGAGGTACTGGAGCCACAAATACAATTATCACTTGGTGATCAAAAGACCACAAACTCTCTTTTGAAAAACTTTTCTTTACAAAACCTTAGAGAATAATGTATAGGATTGAAGCTCAAGGTTTGTAAGTGAAAAATAAAACAAAGTAGAAGAGAGTTTTGATTCAAAAACTTCAGAGAAAACTCAGAGATTAGAGCACAAAAACTGAGAATGAAAACTTCTTTCAAAAATACTCAAACTTTTGATTTATTTGCAAATGTTGTTTTTCTCCTTAACCCCATCCACCCCTATTTATAGGATATAGGTAGGGATTAAAGGCTAAATGTTAATTTGACTAATCAGGAAGGATAAGACCAAAAATCAGCCTAAAACCATGTTTGGAGAATAAAAACACGTTTTAAAACATGCTTAAAAAACTAGTCGTTTGGCTGATAATACACTCACGGTCGACCGGCCGGTCGACCGGTTTTCAAAAAAAATTTTGACCGTTAGCAGGCTCCGGTCGACCGCCCGGTCGACCATCCCAAACAGAGAGTTGGGTGCAGTCAGTCAGCCGACCGCCCGATCGCCCGACATGGGGTCCGGTCGACTGCCCGGTCGACCGGATAAGTGCACACATGCACGCACCCAACGGTCAGAACTGCGGTCGACCGCACGGTCGACCGTTCTGACCTGTAATAGAGCCGGTCGACTGCCCGGTCGACCGCAACAGGTCAAAACAGAAATATTGAGGAAATATTTTTGAAGATATATTTATTTTCAAAAATGATTTTTGTCAAGACTTTGTAAAATACAATAAATTGATTTTGCAAATACTGAAATAGGTCTATTAAAATATTTTACACAAGAGACAAAAATAATCTTTTGAAAAACATGTGCAATTTTGTGTGTGTGGGGAATTTGAGCTTCAACACTATATACTATCCTTTAACAAACTAAAATATAAAAACTATATAGGAAGATGTCACTGAACCGCGTTGCCGAGCTAGAGCCTTCTTTCCTAGGAAAAATTCCTTTTTGCGCCATCATGCTTTTAGCGCCATCAACCTTGCAACAAGCTTAAAGCCATCAAGACTTGAACAAACCTGAAATTCACTCTAGAATCTTTATTAGTACCAAATAGCTTTTATATGCTTTGTTATCATCAAAACATGTATAAATGGAGAGTGAAACCTTTTGGGCCAACAATCTCCCCCTTTTTGATGATGACAAAACATATAAATTATAACACAAGATATAGAAGGAAGGTAAAAACTCCCCCTCAAATAATGCTATATTAAACAAGTATAAAACAACTTATAATGTGAGAATTTTGAAATTTTGAAAAACAAAAAAAAATTTGGAAAAACAAAAACACCAAACATAAACACCAAACATAACAAACAAACAAACACTACACTATACCAAAACAAACAACACATATTTCTCCCCCTTTTTGTCATACATCAAAAAGGGATATGATAGTAAGAAAACTTCCTTATTCAACAATACATATAAGAAAATCTCGGCAAATTGAAAATCGGAAGAAACATAATCAATATCAATATCACCTTTCTCAAAATGATTTCTAAGGAAGTGATATCGAATCTCAATGTCCTTGGTCTTACTACGTTGATTTGCATTCTTAGTCACATGAATTGTACTAGTATTATCACAAAATATTTAATATGGTCATAATGCAAATCATAATCAAGGAGAGTATGTTTCATCCAAAGGACTTGAGCACAACAAGCCCCCGCCGCAACATACTCCGCTTCGGCGGTTGAGAGGGCTACCGAATTTTATTTCTTGGAAGACCATGAAACAAGACAATTACCAAGAATTGACATGTTCTACTAGTACTCTTCCTATCCACTCTACAACCCGCATAGTCGGCATCTAAAAAAGTCGTTATTGAGAATTGTCCGGTCTTCAGATACCATAGACCCATTCCAATAGTGCCCTTAATATAACGAATAATGCATTTTATTGCAATTAAATGAGATTCTTTGGGACAAGATTGGAATCTAGCACAAGGACACACACTAAACATAATATCCGGCCTACTAGCCGTTAAATACAACAAACTACCAATCATTCTTCTATATAATTTTATGTCAACACAATTACCTTGGTCATCCTTATCAAGCTTGGTAGTGGTGGCCATGGGAGTGTTGCAAATTTTTGAGTCTTCAAGCCTAAATTTCTTGATGAGTTCCTTGGAGTACTTAGCTTGACATATGAAGATCCCATCACGCATTTGTTTGATTTGGAGTCCAAGAAAATAGTTCAATTCACCCATCAATGACATCTCAAATTCACGTTGCATACATTGTTCAAACTTCTTGCAAAGTAATTCATTAGTAGAACCAAAGATTATATCATCAACATATATTTGTACTATAAGAATGTCATTAGCAACATGTTTAGTAAATAATGTGGTGTCTACTTTGCCTTTAACAAAATCATTTGATAGAAGAAAACTAGGGAGCCTTTCATACCAAGCTCTTGGAGCTTGTTTTAAACCATACAATGCTTTATCTAGTTTGAAAACAAAATTTGGATGTATATGATCCACAAAACTGGGGGGTTGTTCAACATATACTTCCTCATCGATAAAACCATTTAAAAATATACTTTTTACATCCATTTGAAAAAGTTTAAAATTTTTATAGGATGCATAAGCTAGTGTGATTCGTATGGCTTCTAGCCGTGCTACGGGTGCAAAGGTTTCCTCAAAGTCGATTTCTTCAACTTGAGTATAACCTTGGGCCACTAACCTAGCCTTATTCCTAACAACATTACCTGACTCATCCAACTTGTTCCTAAAAATCCATTTAATACCAATTATTGGTCTATCATGGGGTCTTGGAACAAGATGCCAAACTTGGTTGCGCTCAAATTTATTGAGCTCTTCTTGCATGGCAAGCAACCAATATGAGCCACCCTCGGCTTCGAGGATGTTTTTGGGTTCAAAATGAGATATGAATGCATAATGCCCACACAAACCATGGAGTTTGGAGCGAGTGGTTACCCCCTTTGATACATCACTTATGATGAGATCTTTGGGATGATTTAAGGCGTATCTCCAATCTTTAGGAAGTGGTTGTGATGGTTCCACTTCATCCTTTTGAACTTCACCATTAGGTTCTTGCTTGTCTTCTTGGATGGGTGAGTCTTTCAAGGATATTTTCTCGATGTCCTCACCTAATGAGTCAATCTCTACAACATTCTCAACAAATGCATTAGATTCCTCAAATTTAACATGCATAGATTCTTCAATAGTAAGAGATGATTTATTGAACACTCTATATGCTTTGCTAGTACAAGAATAGCCAACAAAGATTGCTTCATAAGCCTTAGCATCAAATTTACCCAAATTATCTTTGGTGTTCAAAACAAAACACTTGCATCCAAAAACTTTAAAGTATGAAACATTTGATTTTCTTAAAATTATAAATTTCAAAAGAAGTTTTGAAAGTATTTTTACCCAAATAAATTCGGTTGGTTATATAGCATGCGGTGTTTACGGCCTCTGCCCATAAGTATTGAAGGAGCCCGTATTCACTTATCATAGTCTTAGCCATTTCTTGAAGAGTTCTATTTTTCCGTTCAACTACTCCATTTTGTTGTGGAGTTCTAGGACATGACATTTCATGCTTAATTCCTTTTTCATCACAATAAGTCATGAAGAGTTGGTTGACAAACTCACCACCTCTATCTCTTCTTATGAGTAAAATCGAAAACCTTTTTCTTTTCAACTCTTTTTCGAAAAAGCTTAAAATGCGAAAAAGTTTGATCTTTATGCTCCAAAAAGAAAACCCAAGTGAAACGAGAGAAATCATCGACTAAAACAAAAATATATCTATTTCAATTTAAGCTTTTAGTTTTAGTTGGTCCAAAAAGATCCATGTGAATCAATTCTAATGGCCTAAATGTCATGATATCCTTGATTGGTTTGAAAGAAGACTTAGTTTGTTTCCTATGTTGGCACGCACCACAAATGTCTTTTTCAAACTTCAAACAAGGAATACCCTTCACCATTTCCTTAGAATTTATTCTAGCAAGATGATCAAAAGAAGCATGGCCTAATCTTCTATGACATAACCATGAAATCTCATCAAAAGCATTTAAACATTTTGTAGTGTAATCCACATTAAGCATATCAATAATGTAAACCTTATTTTCACGAAATCCAGTGAGAATGCATTCATTGGTTTTACAATCAAAAATTTTGCAAGAAGATTCATCAAAAATAACTTTGAGACCACGATCACATAGTTGACTAATGCTAAGTAAATTATTTTTAAGCCCATTAACAAGTACTTCATTTTCAATTAAAGGAGATGCACCAACCTTAATATTACCTATACTGATGATGGTGCCCTTGGAGTCATCTCCGAAGGTGACAGTGCCACCTTCAACGTACCTCGATAGGGTTACAAAATTGTTGATGTCCCATGTCATATGCCTTGAGCAACCACTATCAAGGTACCACCGCTCCTTACGTCTTGGAGTCTTGGTGTGTACCTATATCAAATAATTTAAAGCTTGATTTTGGTACCTATATTTTCTTGGGTCCTAATGCGTTAGTGTTTCGAACCCAAACACGATTATTGGTACTATTTATATGATCATAACAAAATTTAGCTAAATGACCATTTCGGCCACAATAAGTACATTTATAAATTCTTTCATATTTAAACGCATAATGAGCATGTGGTTTATGAACATGTGATTTATGAGCATGAGATATTTTTGCATGATTGACATGTGATGTGTTGGCATGATGAATATGTGGAGTTTTAGCATGAGATGTTTTATCATGTTTAGCATGAGGAGAATGCATGTGCTTCTTTGAAAACATTTCTTCTAATTTAGTACTGTTAAAAGCACATTCTTTTAAAACATTTCCCAAATCATTTATTCTAACATAGAAAACTCATTTTCATCAATTTTAGAATATTTTGCTTTGCAAGCAACTCTACAGGCATCAAAATCTCTTCTTGTTGAAATAAGAGTAGAAGATAATTCATCCTTTTCTTTTGAATAAATAGCAATAGGATTTTTAAGCATTTCATTTTTCTTTTTCAATTTTAAACAATCTTCCTTTTTAGAATCAAAACTTTCTGAAAGTTCAATGAAGGCTTGTAATAACAATTCTTTACTTATTTCACTATCATCATCATGTGGTTCGGTAGTTACCTTAGGTGTGTTTGCCATGAAACACACATTGGCCGTGTCAACTTCGTCTTCAGATTCACTTTCCGAGTCCCAAATGGCTTTGTACACCTTCTTTTCAAATGGCTTCTTTTGCTTCAAGGAGGAAGATATCTTTTTCATGAAATCTGGACAATCGGCCATGATATGTCCGGGTTTTCGACAGTTGTAGCATATGATCTTTATCTCCTCCTTCCCTTCCCATCGCCTTCTATGGTTGAGCTTGTTCTTGTGGTACATTCTTTTTACATTTCTCACAAGAAGATATAGCTCTTCATCATCTTCTTTATCATCGTAGTTGGTGGAGGTAGACTTGAAAGCTAAAGACTTTTTCTTTTAAGGCGCCGCTTCTTCTCTATCCTTTTTCTCCATCTCATGAGTCTTAAGATTTTCAATAAGACTTATGAGCTCCATCTCGTCTTTGTCATTCAATTCCTTCAAGGTGGTAGCTTTGATTTCCCATGATGAAGGGAGAGCACGAATCACCTTACGCACCTTTTGGTCATTGTTGATTTTATCACGTAGAGAAGCAAAAGCATTCGTGATTTTAGTAAACTTAGTGATCATATCATCAATAGACTCATTTTCTTACATTTTAAAACTTTCATATTGGGAACGCAAGAGATCAATTTTAGCTCTCTTGACTTGTGATGTTCCCTCATGAGTGACCAATAAGTATTGCCAAATCTCATAGGCGGACTTGCAATGGATAACCCGTGTTAAGTTATCCTCATTTAATGCTAAAAGAAGGGCATTTTGAGCCTTCGAATTAGCCTCAAATTCCTTGGAGATAAGATCGGACCAAGTATCCTCCTTACTTTTGGGTTTACTAAAAGGCTTGGTCAAAGACTTAGCAACTAGGCTACCGAGAGATTGTAGAAAAATGTTCATCCTAACTTTCCATATGGGAAAGTTGAGTCCATCAAATTTGGGAGGGGTCTTAATGTTATCGACCATCTTTACTAGTGCATGAATGAATGTATGAAAATAGAGATTAGCAATTTATAGGATCTCTCTAAGGATGTGAAGCTAAAAACTAGAGTCCTAACTCTGATACCAATTGAAATCACCTAGAGGGGGTGAATAGGTGATTATGCTAATCAATGCACAAATTTAAAAATGAGATGATGCAACAATCACTTAAAGCAAGATTACAAGATGAATACCCCGTGAAGGGCTCTGAACTCCTTCCTCATGATTCCTCTAAATAAGAGTTTGAGGTGCGCAGTGCAATCTTGTTGTGAGAGTATAGATTGACAATATAGGAATGAATGAAAAGCAAGTAAATAGCACAAGTAAACCAATCGCAAATACAGAGATTTGTTTCGAGGTTAGAGCACCCAGCTCTACATTCCCGCCTTCACCCAGAAGGATTTCTGATCTACTAGAAATTTCACAAAGGATTCCAACCACTAGGGAGTACCCAACTCCTCAATCACACTCCTCTAGTCCAGAGGTAGTGGAGCCACAAATATAATAATCACTTGGTGATCAAAAGACCACAAACTCTCTTTTGAAAAACTTTTCTTTACAAAACCCTAGAGAATAATGTATAGGATTGAAGCTCAAGGTTTGTAAGTGAAAAATAAAATAAAGTAGAAGAGAGTTTTGATTCAAAAACTTCAGAGAAAAATCAGAGATTAGAGCACAAAAACTGAGAATGAAAACTTCTTTCAAGAATACTCAAACTTTTGATTTCTTTGCAAATGTTGTTTTTCTCCTCAACCCCATCCACCCCTATTTATTGGATATAGGTAGGGATTAAAGGGTAAATATTAATTTGACTAATCAGGAAGGATAAGACCAAAAATCAGCCTAAAACCACGTTTAGAGAATAAAAACACGTTTTAAAACATGCTTAAAAAATTAGCCGTTTGGCTGATAATACACTCACGGTCGACCGGCCGGTCGACCGGTTTTCAAAAACTTTTTGACCTTTAGTAGGCTCCGGTCGACCGCCCGGTTGACTGTCCCAAATAGAGAGTTGGATGCAGTCAGTCGGTCGACTGCCCGGTCGCCCGACATGGGGTCCGGTCGACCGCCTGGTCGACCGGATAACGTGCACACATGCACGCACCCAACAGTCAGGACTGCGATCGACCACACGGTCGACCATTCTGACCTGTAATAGAGCCGGTCGACCGCCCGGCCGACCGCAACAGGTCAAAACAGAAATATTGAGGAAATGTTTTTGAAGATATGTTTATTTTCAAAAATAATATTTGTCAAGACTTTGTAAAATACAATAAATTGAGTTTTAAAATACTGAAATAGGTCTATTAAAATATTTTACACAAGAGGCAAAATAATCTTTTGAAAAACATGTGCAATTTTGTGTGTGTGGGGAATTTGAGCTTCAACACTATATACTATCCTTTAACAAATTAAAAATATAAAAATTATATAGGAAGATGTCTCTAAACCGCGTTGCCGAGCTAGAGCCTTCTTTCCTATAAAAAATTCCTTTTTGCGCCATCATGCTTTTAGCGCCATCAACCTTGCGACAAGCTTAAAGCCATCAAGACTTGAACAAACCTGAAATTCACTCTAGAATCTTTATTAGTAACAATAGGTTTTATATGTTTTGTTATCATCAAAGCATGTATAAATAAAGAGTGAAACCTTTTGGGCCAACAATTACTGTGTAGCAGTATACTTTCAAAGGTGTTCTTGAAAGATGTGTGCTTTTCATCTTCATGGTACATGTTTATTTGATTATACCTTGAGAAGCCATCTATAAAAGACATCCTCTCTAAATCGTACGTATTGTCAATCATAACATCCGTGATTAGGAAAGAGAATTCATCTTTAGGGCAAGCAGCATTCAGATCATGGTAGTCGATGCAAATTCGGATCTTTTTAGGGAACAGGAATGATATTAGCCACTGATTGCACACATTTATTGCATTATTCTTTATTACATATCCACATTTATCATGTAATAAACCTGCTAAATTTCTTATCTTAAATATCTATTTTACATAAGATAATCATGGGGAGAAAAAGGATAAAATCAAATAAATATCAGTTAAATTCAGATTTAATTAGATCTATTTTGTTAGATGAGGATGATCCCAAATCCAGTTGGTTAATTCAATTTTGGTGAATCAAGTGGTTAAAGCTAAAGATCAACTGAGGATAACATCGAATACAGAGTCCAAATCCAAAGGGATAAATAGATAGACAGAAGATCAATGGATGAGATGAAGCAATTTTGACTCAGATTCTGGCTGGATACATTTTAGTATTTGAATCATAACTTTCGCAACCAGAACTCAAATCTGATGATTCAAGATGATCCAGATAAAGAACTTAAAGGGCTACAATGCTTAAGTTGATCACTATTTCTAATTCGGTCATTTGATAAGTTATTTTTAGCAATATGATTGTAAAATCAAAGAGTTAAGAGAATTACCGTGTAGCTTTTGGCCAATGGGTCGTGTCCACGAGGAGGAATGCGATAGAAGCTTTTCGGTGTTTTGTTTAGAAAGCTAAGAATGGTGTCCTTATTTTAAGTTGGAAAAGAGTATGGAGAGAAGAGAGATGATTAAAAGAAGATTTACAAATTTAGAGATGGCTTTGGAAAAAGGTGAATTTTGTATAAAGCTTGAAAAATGATTTCTTGTTTTTTTTTTAAAGAAGAAAATCTGGGCTCACTATCTTACTACTCAACGATGTGTTCTTCTATTGAAATCCTTAGTGCCTCAACTTGATGATAGGCAAAAACTTAAGATTGATTTTAGAAAGTTTTAAGCAAAGCACATAAGATGGTTGGAAAGGTTAATTCTTTTCTTTAATAAATCGTCTTGAATGGAATGTTAAATCATCAAGAAGTTCTAGTATGAGATAAAAATAAGTTCAAGAGACATTTTTAAAAGAGGTAGAAGTTTAAAGATCCAAACCCATCCTCATGTGCCTTCAAGAATACTTTCAGGAAGAAAGGCTTAAGTTAGGCTTGCAAATGATTCATTGGGTCTTTTTCATCAAAACCATCAAAAAGAAGAGGGATCAGAGAGAAAAATAATAGTGAGGCCAGAAAACCGATTTAGCTACTCATGGAAGACAAAGAACAATGCAAGTAAATAAAGCAAGACAAACCGTAAAAATGGAGTGGAAGAAAAGGAAGCTTGATCCTTATATTGATGTCACTTCAATCTTCAGAGTACAATCACTCAATTCCTCTCTCTCACTGGTATTTGCACTAAACTACCAATTATAAAACAAAGATACAACTTTTATACTATCTAACAAAGAGTCTCAATCCTTAAAAATAAAGAGAAAAACTAAATCTAAGTTCTGGTCCCTTTTTCTCTGAAAAATACAGTATTTATAGGTAAAAACCAAACGGGAAGGGACGTATGAAGATTGGGGGAGCAAACGCTCCCCCTACAAACATCAAATGGTCGCAGAAACGCATTTTTGGTCGCATTTTCGCAGCCATGGTGGTGCCAGGTGGCCACACCAGGTTGGAGGATCTTCTTCGTTTAGTGATTTTCCTTTATCTCCTGCTGGTTTTTCTGTTTTTGCTTCAAGATTTGACGAAACGACCTTTGATTGTTATCTTCAACCATTTGATTTGGGACGATTCATTTCAACCGGTTTTCAACCTCTCTGATTTGCCAAGATCTGCCCTGATTCCCAGATTTCGAATTTATTCTGAATTAAATCAGAATTTGATGGGCTTTTGGGTTTGTTTCTCTTTCCTATCCTTTAGCAATGGGCCTGCATTTTATAAAGAAAAATAGGACTTATTAATATGTTTTATTTAGATAGTAGGCATGGTGATATGATAACATATATGCAATATATGTGACCGATCACACTCCCACACTTATCTTTTGCTCGCCCTCGAGCAAAACATCAAAACTAATTCTAGTCAATTATTAGACCACTTTCGCAGGTCACTCGATTGCACTGAGCATGTGCAACAAGCCGTTAAACCTCTAGGTTACCCCTACAGGACGAGTTTTGTCTCTGAGGGTTTTCAGTGGATTGCACCCACAAAATCCATAAAAAAAAAAAAAAAATGTTAGTGTTTTCGAAAAGCATTTTGAAACTAGAAAATATTTGAAGTATATTTGTAAGGTTTTAAGTAATCTATAAGTTATAGGAATATCAAAATTTTCATTCCTAACTTAGTCTCTATTCAAAAACATGTCATCAGTCAAAGTAATGAGTCAAATTGTATTTCTCATCTAGTCTATTACTTTACCCTGAGGCATATGCATCATCGTGACTGTGAAGTTTGACTAAGGGTTCTTTAACATTAACTCCTATGCCTTTATTTATATATATATATATATTTTGTGGTATTTATTCCTCAATTCTATTAGGCTTTCTAATCTGCCCATGTAACGAGCCTTTAGTTGGTGATGCCCAAACCGGACTGTTTTAGGGCACCAGGTGAGAAAACACCCCTAAGGACTTAAACACTCGAGCAGACAAGCCACGAAACCATGGTTTTTATTTATAAAATGTACCCTTTTAGGCGTGAATACTTATGTTTCATTAGGCACAAATACCCAGCTTAATTAGAGAATTTATATATATCGTTTCTCAAACTTATCTAATTATCTTTTGCATAAATACCAAGGCTTGCTTAGGCCAAAGCACCTAGCTAATCAATAATTAGAATTGTTTATTTTTTATACATATATTGTTTTTTTTTATAAGGCATAAGAGTCTTTGTTTTTGAACCCTAAGTGTGTAAGTGTATAAAGTGTGCATATTTCATCAAGGTAAAAATCAAGACTGAATTACTTTCACAAATTTTCTTCCTAACCTAAAAATCAAACAAGTCATCTTATTTTGATCAAGTGTAAGAAATCCTAATAATGATTTTCCTATTCCTTAAAATTGACTTAATTTCTCACAAAAATATATCAAAATATTGTTCTTACCTTTCAAAAAGTTTTTATATATATATATTTTTCTTTGTTTTATTCTTTTTTTTCTTTTTTATATTATATTAATCATGTTAGAACCCTCCCCCACACTTATCTCATGCATTGTCCCTAATGTATGAAAGAAATGTATAGATGCATGAAATAAAATGAAAAAGAGAAAAGTTACCGATACACTGGGTCAAAAAGACCCATAGCCGTTTTATTTACAGGCACCGATTTCAAGAAAGGTTTAAGGCGTTAATCATTTACCTTAAAATCATTTCCATTCTTTGGGTCACTGATCTCTACTGCATCGTGTGGAAACACGGTTTTTACAACGAATGGCCCATTCCATCTTGATTTTAATTTTTGTGGAAAAATATGAAGCCTAGAATTATAGAGTAAGACTTTTTGTCTAGGGACAAAGGTTTTTCTTATGATGTGTTTATCATGAAAAATCTTAACTCTATCTTTAGTGATCTTAGCATTTTCATAGGCCTCATTTCTTAACTCCTCTAATTCGGAAATTTGTAATTTCTAAAGGTCATCGGCCTTAGTCAAGTCGAAATTCAACTGCTTGATTGCCTATAAAGCCTGGTGCTCCAACTCAACGGGTAGGTGACGAGCTTTAACATAGACTCACCTATAAGGAGACATCCCTAGAATCATCTTGAAAGCGGTCCTGTAGGCCCATAGGGCATCTACAAGTTTGGTGGACCGATCTTTCCGGTTTGGTTCACAGTCTTCTCCAATATAAACTTGACTTGTCTATTGGAAACCTCAACCTGCCCACTGGATTGAGGATGATAAGGTGTGGACAACTTGAGAGTGATGGCATACTTTTGCATAAGAGCTTCAAAGGATCTATTGCAAAAGTGAGTGCCATTATCACTGATGATAGCACGAGGGGTTCCGAAGCATGAAAAAATGTTCTCTTTCAAAAACTTTATGACAACTTTGTTATCATTAGTTCTACTAGGAATAGCTTCTACCCACTTGGACACATAGTCCACAGCAACCAATATGTATTGGTTTCCAAATGAACTAGGAAATGGACCCATAAGTCGATGCCCCACACATCAAAGAGTTCTATTTCTAGAAATGGGTTGAGGGGCATCATATTTCGTTTTGAGATCCTTCCTACCATCTGGCATCTAGGGCATGTCTTGCAAAATTAATAAGCATCTTTTCAACAAAATGGGCCAATAGAACCCACTTTGTAATACTTTTTCAGCAGTCTTACGGGGACCAAAGTGTCCACCGCATGTAAGGTCGTGACAAAAGGATAGAACACTCTTAACCTCCTCATCGGGAATGCATCTCCTAATAATTTGGTCAGAACAGTACTTAAAAAGATACGGTTCCTCCCAAAAGAAATACCGGGCTTGGGATAAGAACCGGTATATATCATTTTTGGACCAATGAGGCGGAGTTTGGTTTGTGACTAAGTAATTTACTATATCAGCATACCAAGGTTCCCTAAAGATAACTAAGAGATTTTCATTAGGAAAATCCTCATTTATGGGTAATTCGTTGCATGGAGAATTAGGGATTTGTGAGAGATGGTCAGCAATGACATTTTCTATGCCTTTCTTGTCTCGAATCTCGAGATCAAATTCTTGAAGAAGGAGGATCCAACGAATGAGTCGGGCCTTAGCATCCTTCTTCATCATGAGGTACCTAAGCGCAGAATGATCGGTGAAAATAGTGGTTTTGGACCCTAGTAGGTAGGTACAAAATTTCTCTAAGGCAAACACTACTGCCAAGAATTCCTTCTCAGTTGTAGTGTAACTCAATTGAGCATCGTTGAGAGTCCTACTAGAGTAGTAAATCACATGTTACTTGTTATCAATGCGTTGTCGTAGGACAGCGCCTATGGCAAAATCGGAACCATCGCACATGATTTCGAACGGCTTAGACCAATCCGGTGCAGATATGATTGGTGCAGAAATAAGCTCTCTCTTAAGCTTCTCCTAAGAATTCATACATTCAGCATCGAAAGTGAAGGACACATCCTTAGCTAACAGATTAGTCAAGGGCCTAGCAATCTTACTAAAATCCTTGATAAATCTTCAGTAAAAATCGGCGTGTCCTAAGAAGGATCAAATATCCTTCATGCATTTAGGCATGGGAAGCTTTGCAATAACCTCAATTTTGGCTCTATCAACTTCAATTCCTTTCTTGGAGATTTCATGACCCAAGACAATTTCATGTTTTACCATGAAGTGGCACTTCTCCCAGTTCAGTGTCAAATTTTTCTCAGCACAACGTTGGAGGACAAGTTCTAAATGGTGGAGACATTGAGTGAATGAATCTCCGTAGATGGAGAAATCATCCATGAAGATTTCTAAGAATCGTTCTACCATATTAGAAAAAAGACTCAACATGCAACGTTGAAACGTTGCTGGGGCATTGCATAAGCCGAAAGGCATTCGACGATAAGCAAATGTCCCAAATGGACATGTGAACATAGTCTTTTCTTGGTCCTCAGGAGCAATAGGAATCTAATTATACCCTGAGTAACCGTCCAAGAAACAGTAATACTCGTGGCCTGCCAAACGTTCAAGCATTTGATCAATGAAGGGAAGTGAAAAATGGTCCTTACGAGTTGCAGCATTAAGCTTCCTATAGTCAATGCAAACTCGAATCTTCATGGGAAGTCGAGTTTGGACAAACTCTTTATTCTCATTTTCCACTACAGTGAAGCCGGAATTCTTGGAACCGCGTGGACAGGACTGACTCGTTGGCTATCAGAAATGGAATAGATTATCCTATTGTCTAAGAGTTTCACAATTTCAGCATGAACAACCTCTTGCATTATAAGGGTTTAACCTACGCTGCGGGTCTCTTTTAGGTGTGGCATCTTCATTGAGATGAATGTGATGTTGAACGATGGTTGGACTTAATCCCTTTATATCAGTCATAGTCCAATCAATGGCTTCCCTATGCTTTCTTAGAATTGCTTTAAGATCTTCTTCTTCCCCGTCATTTAAATGGGAGGCAATGATGATAGGAAAGGTCTCTCGTTCGCCTATATAGATGTACTTGAGATGCACAGGTAAAGCTTTTAATTCTAAGGAAGAAGAAGGCTCACTGGAAGGATTAGTCAAATTTGTTGGCTCCATAATTGGTGAAATAGGGTTAGAGGCCCAATTCACATCAGACTCAACAACCTGGTCAAGATTAAAGTCGTCAGACTCTAACCCAAAGTCACACTCAGTTTCTAGTTCCAATTTTTTCCTATGTTCACTTGTTAAGTTCTCAATGAGGTTGACTTTAAATGTTTGGTCCTCAATATCACAGGGTTGTTTTCCTAGGTTGAAGACATTTACTTCTCTAGTCATGTCCCCAAAGGTTAACCTCATTGACCCATTCCTACAATTGATGATGGCATTGGCAGTAGCAAGGAATGGTCGCCCTAGGATAACAAGAGTTTGAACCCTATGATTGGACACAAGTTGTGTCTCTAGAACTATAAAATCAACAGGGTAAATAAACTCTCCGACCCGGAGAAGGACATCATTAATCTCCCCTTTAGGAACTTTTACTAAACGGTCAGCTAGTTGGATAGTGACTCAAGTTGGACTAAGATCGCCCAACCTGAGTTGTTGATAAACTGAGAATGGAAGCAAGTTGATACTTGCCCCCAAGTCAAGAAGTGCACGACTAATCTCGGCTTATCCTATTATTCAGGCAATGGTGGGACTACCTGGATCCTTGTACTTAACAGGGATCGGACCCGATAGTAGCTCACTAATGTTCGTGGCTAAGAAGACCTTTTTAGCTACATTAGTCTTTCTCTTCGTGGTGCACATGTCCTTAAGAAACTTAGCATAGGATGGGACTTGTTGGATGGCATCAAGAATTGGCACATTTATCTTCACTTGATTAAATATCTCAATTATCTTGTCCATGCGTGGATTTTGCTTGTTATTTTTCAGCCTATTAGGAAATGGTACTATAGGCTGGTGCACCTGACTGGTTGACAAATCTTTGTCAGATTCGTCAGATTTGGAAGGATTTGGATTAGATGTGGTGGACGCTTGATTGTGGTTGTGCTGAATGGGATTAGATGGTATTGACACTTGGTTATCAACTTTCTTTCCCGACCTCAATGTATGAACAACATTACATTGATTCATTGATTGATCCTCAGCCAAATGAGCTTGTTGAGAAATCCTAGGATTGGTTATTGGCTGACTAGGCAGGGTAGCCTTCTGTCTCTCATTTTGTAAAGTGGCTAGTTGGATCATTTGAACCTCTAGTCTTTGTATAGTTTGCATGAGAGAATCTTGGTTTTTCATGTATCTTTCCATGTTTCTCTCAAAGTCAGTCATTCTCCTTTCTAGTTGAGAATTCTGGAAAGAAGATTGTGGAGCTTGGTGGGGAAAGTTTTGTTGATAGTTTGAATAGTTAGGTGGATGGTTGGGAGAATTATTGTGGAAATTGAAAAAGTTGGGTTGATGATTGGAATAATTATTAGCTTGATGGAAGTGGCTTGCATGATTTGACCGTGAGTGGTCATTGTTATTTTGGCTCCATGAGAAATTAGGGTGATTTCTCCAGCCAGGATTGTACGTTGGTGCATACGGATTATTGTTCGACCTTGAAAAGGACGCATTCATCGATTCAGGGTATTGTTGCTGAGCTTGAAACCCAGGGCACTCCTCAAAGACATGATTCATGGCTTGACAGTAAGTACAACCCGGAGTTAGAAATTGGTTTGGGCTGACTTGATTGACTGGACTTGGTTCCTTAGTTTCTAAAGCTTCCAGTCTTCTTGCTAGGTAGCTAACTTAGCCTCATTAGTTATGGATGATTCAATAGAATGGAGGCCTCCTTTTGAAGAGATGGAGTTCGGATTCCTAGAAGTTTCACTAGTAGGTTCCCATTGGATGGTCTTTTCAGCTAGATTTTCATATAGATTCCATCCTTCATTTTCATCCTTCCGCAAGAATCCCCTTGGCACATACTTTCTAAGAGGGTTTTGGTAGAATAGTCTAAACCGTCATAAAGAATTTGGCATTGTCGCCATTTCTCTATTCCATAATGAGGACATTAGACAAGGTGGTCTTTAAAACGTTTAAAGTACCTCCAAAATGGTTCACTAGGTTTTTGCTTGAATTGCATGATGTTCTTCCTAATAAGAGCGGTCTTATGATTGGATAGAATTTCTTCAAGAAGACCTTGATAAAATTATTCCAAGATGTGATAGAGCCGGCCACTAAGCTGTAAAACCATTTCTTGGCTAAGTCCTTAAGAGCGAAAGGGACAAATCTCAACCTAATAGCATCATCTACAAGGTGTGGTATTTTCATCATTAGGCATACTTCCTCAAATTCTCTTATGAAGAAGTAGGCATCTTTGGACTCTAAGCCATAAAACATGGGGAGTGCGTTGATGAATTGAGGCTTGAGCTCAAAATTGTATTCACCAACCGATGGAAGTAGAATGCAAGATCGAAGTGAGGTTCTAATGAGATAGAACCTATGCTGCAATGATGTTGGTTGAGCCATAACCGGATCTGGTCTTGGTTCAAACTTGGGTGGTGATTTGTTTCTAGTCAACCTAGATGAATTAGGGTCTCTTGACCACACTTGCAAACACAAACACAATCACAATCACAAACAAGTTTACCAATAGTCAACAAGAGTAATCAATCAAGCCTAGTCTAAGGTAACCTTGACCTAGACAACTCCTCACTGGTTGATTGTCCACAGGAGGTATAATGTAGACTTTCACCACATGCTAATCAGCCAGGTCAGGGTAAGATTGGTGGGAGGTATCCGCGCAAAAGCGACGGGCCTAATTAAGCCAAATCACCAGCCTTCGGATTTTCGCCCCTCAATCCCTTTCCTAGACACTGATTTGGCAGGAGTCAAATTCTAACACCTTCCCCCTTAGGATAATCTCCTAGTGAGTTCGAGATGCCCCTAAGGCCAATGTCTATCAGATTTTACTTAGGCTTAGGTTGTGCGTGCTTGGAGATGGTTTGTGGGCTAAGGAAGGGTAATGACTTCCCCACCTTATCTTGAATTGGGTTTTGTCCTTAGAATTTATTGTGCAAAGTGTGCAAGATATAGAAAAGTAACAATCAAAAGCAAATATCACCCAAGAATGTTTCCTAAGCTATATGCTATGCATACATACCTTGTCTCCGTTATATTCAATAGTAATTGTAAAATAAACGTAATTAGACAAATGCCTAGAATACAAGTCTAAACGTTTTTTAAGTAATTAACAATCACTTATATTACTGTTGGATTAAAATAGGGATTGTGAATATCAGATATAGCAAAAATAATAACACACAAAATTTTATTTTTACAAACAATATGCCCTGCAAAAAAGAGTTTTAGTAGTCCAACAAAAATTTCAAACTTGCCTTGCAATTTCTTGAAATTTTGTTTCCTACTTTCGAGAGTAGGGGCACAGAATAGCAAGTCTTCTCCTGCAAAGCTTGAATGCTAGATCTGAATCTTGACGTCCCTGAAACAAGACACCAAACTTGTAAAAAAACAATTACACCGTTTCCTCCCCGGCAACGACGCCAAAAATTGATTGTAAAATCAAAGAGTTAAGAGAATTACCGTGTAGCTTTTGGCTAACGGGTCTTGTCCACGAGGAGGAATGTGATAAAAGCTTTTTGGTGTTTTGTTTAGAAAGCTAAGAATGGTGTATTTCTTTTAAGTTGGAAGAGTATGGAGAGAAAAGAGATGATTAAAAGAAAAATTGCAAATTTAGAGAAGGCTTTGGAAAAGGTGAATTTTGTATAAAGCTTGAAAAGTGATTTGTTGATTTTTTTAATAAAGAAGAAAATCTGGGCTCACTATCTCACTACTCAACGATGTATTCTTCTATTGAAATCCTTAGTACCTCAACTTGATCATAGGCAAAAACTTAAGATTGATTTTAGAAAGTTTTAAACGAAGCACATAAGATGGTTAGAAAGGTTAATTCTTTTCTTTAAGAAATCGTCTTGAATTGAATGTTAAATCATCAAGAAGTTCAAGTATGAGATAAAAATAAGTTTAAGAGACATTTTTTAAAAGAGGTAGAAGTTTAAAAATCCAAACCCATCCTCATGTGCCTTCAAGAACACTTTCAGGAAGAAAGGCTTAAGTTAGGCTTGCAAATGATTCATTGGGTCTTTTCATCAAAACCATTCGAAAAGAAGAGGGATCAGAGAGAAGAATAATAGTGAGCCCAGAAAACTGATTTAGCTACTCATGGAAGACAAAGAACAATGCAAGTAAATAAAGCAAGACAGACCGTAAAAATGGAGTGAAAGAAAAGGTAGCTTGATCCTTGTATTGATGTCACTTCAATCTTCAGAATACAATCACTCAATTCCTCTTTCTCACTGGTATTTACACTGAACTACCAATTATAAAACAAAGATACAACTTTTATACTATCTAACAAAGAGACTAAATCCTTAAAAATAAAGAGAAAAACTAAATATAAGTTCCGGTCGCTTTTTCTCTGAAAAATATAGTATTTATAGGCAAAAACCAAACGGGAGAGGAGTATGAAGATTGGGGGAGCAGACGCTCCCACAACAAACATCAAATGGCCGCGGAAATGCTGTTTTGGCCGCGTTTCTGTGGCCGTGATGTGGCCACACAGGTTGGAGGATCTTCTTCGTTTGGTGATTTTCCTTTATCTCCTGCTGGTTTTCCCGTTTCTGCTTCAAGATTTGACGAAACAACCTTTGATTGTTGGCTTCAACCGCTTGATTTGGGACGATTCATTTCAACCGATTTTCAACCTCTCTGATTTGCCAAGATCTGCCCTGATTCCAGATTTTGAATTTATTCTAAATTAAATCAGAATTTGATGGGCTTTTGGGCTTATTTCTCTTTCCTATCCTTTAGCAATGGCCTGCATTTTATAAAGAAAAATAGGACTTATTAATTTGATTTATTTAGATAGTAGGCATGGTAATGTGACAACATGTATGCAATATATGTGACCGATCACAATCATTACGCTAATAAACTGCAGATTAAAACTGAATATCCACATCAAATCAAGTTTGGGGATAAGGGGATGATTCAAATTCAGAAATAGCCAGCTTCCCTTATCTTCATACTCCTTTACCCTCTATATTTCTCCTATAAATACCTGCAATCTCAAAGGCAAAAGAGGGAACGACCAAGCAGAGAGTAGAACTTAGGCTAATTTGTAGTTTGTAACTTAGGTTTTTTATTTTCTTTTATGTAATTTTTGTTTTATTTATGTAACTGTGAGGAGAGGAGTGTTTCATTGAGTAATAAGAGCAAGCTTGTAGTGAGGGTGATGGTTTAAGTAATCTTTTCTTTCATTGTTATTTAAATCGAATCGAAGTTTTCTTTTCTTTTCTATTCTTGTTTTTGTTTGCTTCCCTCTTCTGTATTTGTGAATTCAAATGAAACCGATAGCCTCGAAGTTTCCTTGCCCTTGCAAGTGTTGTTGATGGCTTATGGTGATGGATATCCATTTCTATGGTAATGTATCTCGCCTCTTCATTTGATAGCGTAAATCAGGAGTGGGGAAGATCCTATTTGTCATACTTCGCTCGCCTTCAAACAAAGGTACATCATTGATACGGGTCAATGGTAAGCAGGCGTCGAAGAGGTAAGTATGTTTTTAGTTTTTAGTTTTCTTTCTTTTAATTCTTTAATTAGATCACCAACACCGTCAACACCCAACTCTTTTATCACTCTTTTCAATTTCTTTGTATATATCCATTTTCTATTTTCTCCACCTTCTCAATCTACCACTTTCTTCCCAACTTGACTTAAACTTATTTTTCCTTTTCTTTTAAAGAACTAAAAAATGATCTTTAATCATACTTTGTAACTTAAAAGAGAACTTATTAAAAAAGCTTTCATCGCTAGTCCCTCCTTGTGGATCACGACCCATATAGCCACTTGCTATAGCAGTATAATTGAGTACTTGCACATTCTATTCTTAAAGTTCTAAAATTCTGTATTCTTGTGTGCGGGTTCAAAACTCAATCTAATTTTGGCGCCGTTGTCGGGGAGGGATGGTAAGTAATTCTCTTTTTAGTTTAAATTTTTGGTTAACTTTCTTATTTGTTTTTGGTGTACAGATTTAACAATAAGAAATTTTTGCTACAGTGGACATATAAGTGGCCCTGGACTCTGCTCAAGAAAGCAGAGTCCAGAAGCCCTCAGATTTACTACATTCCTGTGGCAATCTGAGTGAACTACTAACCTGTATTTTTTGCAGATTGGCTGAATTGCACAGTTTAATCTATGTAGTATTTATTTTCTTGTTTGACTCACTGTATATACATTTCTAATACAACAGTAAAAAGTTGATTGTAAATGTTAAAAATGATTTAGACTTTGCATTTAGCCACGTGTCTATTTCATTATATTTTCTATTTACTGTTGAAGAGTGCAGGAACTAAGGTATGTGTGCATAGCATTTAGTATAAAGTTCATCTTGTATGAAATATTGCCTGAGTGTTACTTTTTTCTATATACTTGTACACTGCACTAAATTGATTTAAGGGCCTGTCGTATAAACAAGATAAGGTGGGTAAGTCATTACCTCCCTTAGCCCACAAACAATCTCCTCACTCATTAACCCAAGCCTAACTAAAACTGAGTAGACGTTGGCCCTAGGGACATCTCGACTCAAATAGGAGATTGACCTAAGGGGGAAGTTGATTTGAATTTGACTCTTGCCTAATCGGTGTATAAGGTTGGGGATTGAGGGGCGAAACCCCGAAGGCTGGTGGTTTAGCTTAATTAGGCTCGTCGCTTCTACGCGGATACCTCCCACCAATCTTGCCCCTAACTGGTCGATTAACTTGTGGTCAGATTCGGTAAAATAACCCCGGTGGACAGTCTAACCAGTTAGGAGTCATCTAGGTCTAAGGTCTACCGTAACTTAGTTTAGAAACTTTGTTTTCTATTTATTTGTTTGCTTATTTATTTTTTTTCTTTGTTTGTATTTAACATTTCTTGTGTGATATTGCTTATAACAATATTTTTTTCAATTTTAATGGTAATCCATATTACACCCCGACCTCTTTTTTGGATATTACCAACCTGGCATATCATAACTTTAACCAACCTAGTGTGCCGATTTGGTCTTATCCAAATCAATATAACCCATGCCCCCAATCTTATGACCAAAATTTTCAAAATAATTTCAACTCCTCATAGAGTCAATGGGGATTCACCTCCCCCGAGTTCAATTTTCAACCAACTTGTCCTCCTTATCTACCTTGTCCATAATATTTCTAAGATTCATACTTAGTTCCACCAGTTCAAAATAAAAAACCATCAATCTTGGAAATGAGTATGCGTGAGTCTAAGCAACAATCACAAAATCTGATGGACTCACAATTTCACCACAAATTCCAAACAAAACTTCATCTTTTCAAGTCCAATCGCAACAAAATGATGAACCAATCGACTTGAAAATTTACTTGAAGCTCTGACTCAGGCTCAAATCGCTCGTAATCATGACATAGATATGACGGTCCAAACTCTCCATTCTCACCGTTTGACCATTTCTGATGTCGCTAACCATTCTGTTAGAGCCGAAGAATCATGTTGTTTTGGAAAACAAGAATCCATTTCAGCACACTCATTTGAACTTTTCCAAACTATAAATTATGAAAATGACATTGATAGTTTGGCAAGTTATCCCTTTTTTGAAATTGAACTTGAGAATAAATATGATCCTGAACCTAAACTTGGTGATTCAATTCTACTTCCTGATTCAATAATGACTCTAGTATCTTCACCTGATTTCAATCTTTTCCCAAGTTAATATTTTATCTTATGCCAATTTATCATGAAATTGAATCTCCAATCTTTTATGATCATCATATTATACTTGACCAATTTCATACATTTGAAAGTCCCATTGACAAATTGGCAAGTTCTCATTTTTATAAAATTGAACTTAATGAGAAATGTGACCTAGATTCTCTAATTTGTGATCGAATTCAAATTCCTGAATCAATATTGACTCCTATTTTGTTACCTAACTTAACTAATGTTTTAGAGTCAGTTGTGATTCTCACACCTATCATTCTTGAACTTGAATCACCAATATTAAGTCAAATTCCATTGTTGGGAAATGAATGTGGACTTGAGTTTCAATTTCTTGATTTGGACCCACTTCTTCAACCAATCTCGACTCCTAAACCTTTACTTGACTGAAGTTACTTTCCTGAGTCAGTATTAGTTCCATTGCTTATTTGTTTGTTTTTTTTGTGTGTGTTTGACATTTCTTGTGTGATATGGCTTATAATAACATTTTTTTCAATTTTAATGGTAATACATATTACACACCAACTTCTTTTTCGAATATTATCAACTCGGCATATCATAACTTTAACCAACATAGTGTGCCGGATTGGTCTTATCCAAATCAATATTACCCATGCCCCCAATCTTATGACCATAATTTTCAGAATAATTTCAACTCTTCATAGAGTCAATGGGGATTCACCTCCCCTGAGTCCAATTTTCAACCAACTTGTCCTCCTTATCCACCTTGTCCACAATATTTCCAAGATTCATACCCAGTTCCACCAGTCTAAAATAGAAAATCATCAATTTTGGAAATGAGTATGTGTGAGTCCAAACAACAATCACAAAATCTAATGGACTCACAATTTTACCACCAATTTCAAAACAACACTTCATCTTTTCAAGTCCAATCGCAACAAAACGATGAACCAATCAACTATGAAAAGATGCTTGAAGCCATGACTCAGGCTCAAAACGCTCGTAATCATGACATAGATATGATGGTCCAAACTTTACGTTCTCACCGCTTGACCATTTCTGATGTCGCTAACCATTCTATTAGAGCCGAAGAGTCATGTTGTTTTGGAAAACAAGGTTCCATTTCAGCACAATCATTTGAACTTGCCCAAACTCTAAATTTTGAAAATGATATTGATAGTTTGACAAGTTATCCCTTTCCTGAAATTGAACTTGAGAATGAATATGATCCTGAACCTCAACTTAGTGATTCAATTCTACTTCCTGATTCAATAATGACTCCGGTGTCTTCATCTGATTTCAATCTTTTTCCCGAGTCAACATTAGATCCTGTGCTAATTCATCATGAAATTGAATCACCCATCTTTGATGATCATCATATTGAACTTGACCAATTTCATACTTTTGAAAGTTCCATTGACAAATTGGCAAGTTCTCATTTTTATGAAATTGAACTCAATGAGAAATGTAACCTACATTCTCAAATTTGTGATCCAGTTCAAATTCCCAAATCAATATTGACTCCTGTTTTGTTACCCGACTTGAGTAATATAAAGTCAGTTTTGATTCCCACACCTATCCTTCTTGAACTTGAATCACCAATATTAAGTCACATTTTATTGTGGGAAAATGAATGTGAACTTGAGTTTCAACTTCTTGATTTGGACCCACTTCCTGAACCGATCTCGACTCCTAAACCTTTACTTGACTTAAGTCACTTTCCTGAGTCGGTATTAGTTCCCGTACTTCCTAAGTCCAAGTCAATTATTCTATCTTTTCACACTCCATTTTGGGACAAGGCGGTTGACAAAATTGACTCCGAAATTAATTATGAAATTTGAAAATTAGATGGGGTTAATTTTTTAATAAAAACTGTTCATATATACATCATTTTAGTGGGTTATATAAGAGAGATTTCTTGTGGATTCCTCCGAACTCCACGAAAAGTCGATTGGGCCGCATTTCGTGGACCAATAAGACCACCACCGGAACCACCACCTTAAGGTAATATTTTTCTTCCCTTTCTTCTTTTTCATGCATATATGCATTAATTCATACATTGAGGACAATGCAAGAGATAGGTGTGGGGGAGGGTCTAACATAACTTAGATTTTTTCATTTTATAAAAAAAAGAAAATAAAAATTAACATTTTCTTTACTTTTAAAAACTTTTTGAAAATAGAAAAAATATTTTGACATATTTTTGTAAGAAATTAGCTCAATTTTAAGGAATAGGAAAATCATAATTAGGATTTCTTATACTTGGTCAAAATAGGATTATTTATTTGATTTTTAGGGTTAGGAAGTAATTTATCAAAGTAATTTAGTCTTGATCTTTTCCTTAATGAAATATGCACACCTTATACACTTACACACTTAGGGTTCAAAAACAAAAATTCTTATGCCTTATAAAAAAAAAAGAAAAAAATATATCTATGAAAGATGAACAAATCTAATTATTAATTAACTAGGTGCTTTGGCCTAAGTAAGCCTTGGTATTTATGCGAAAGATGATTAGATAAGTTTGAGAAAAAATATATATAAAAAAAATCCTCTGATTAAGCTGGGTATTTGCGCCTAATAAAGCATAAGTATTCACGCCTAAAAGTGGTTCATATAATAAAATCCTTAGTTTTGTGGCCTGGTTTGCTCGAGTCCTTAAGTTCTTGGGTGTTTTCTCACCCGGTGCCCTAAGACCGTTTAGTTTGTGAGTCATCAATTAAAGGCTCGTTACATGGGCAGATTAGAAAGCCTAATAGAACTAAGGAATAATACCACCAAAAACATATATATAAATAAATAAGGTATAAAAGTTAGAGTTAAAGAACCCTTATTCAAAGTTTTCACGGTCACAAGGTGCATATGACTTAGGGTAAAGTAATAAACTAGATGAGAAGTATAATTTGACTCCTTACTTTGATTGATAACAAAATTTTGATTAGAGACTAAGTTTAGGAATGAAAAATTCGATTTTCCTATAACTTATAGATTACTTAAATCTTACAATAATATTTCAAATATTTTTCTTTCAAAATGTGTTTTCAAAATACTAACATTTTTTTCTTTCTTTATGGATTTTGTGGGTGCAATCCACTGAAAACCCTCACGAGACAAAACTCGTCCTCTAGGGGAAACCTAGAGGTTTAACGGCTTGTTGCACATGCTCAGTGCAATCGCGTGACCTGCGAAAGTGGTTTAATAATTTTTAGTATAGTTTAGTTATTTTACTCGAGGACGAGCAAAAGATAGGTATGGGGGTGTGATCGGTCGCTAAGATTGCACATTTATTATCATATTCTCATACTTATTATAAAATAAACTCTATTTGTTCATAATTATTGTTTAATTTATTTGTAGGCCCATTCCTAAAGAAGAGTGAAGAAAAATGAGCCCAAAAGCCCATCAAATTCTGTATTAAATCAGAATAAATTCGAAATCAGGGAATCAGGGCAGATCTTGACAAATCAGAGAGGTTGAAAACTGGTTGAAATGAATCATCCCAAATCAAGTGGCTGAAGCTAACAATCAAAGGCTGTTTTGTCAAATCCTGAAGCAGAAACGGGAAAACCAGCAGGAGATAAGGAAAAATCTTCAAACGAGGAAGCTACCCCAACCTGCTGTGGCTATCTGACCACACCATGGCTGTGGAAACGCGGTCAAAACCGCATTTTCATGGCCACTTAGTATTTATTGGGGGAGTGTTTGCTCCCCCTATCTTCTCACGTCTCTCCCCTCTGGGTTTTTGCCTATAAAAGACAGGGTTTTCACTGTAAATGGGGACGACCATGCAGAGATAGGATTTAGTCCAGTTTTTCATTCTTTGTAGTGAAGATTTTTGTTTTTCTTTTCATGTAATTTTTAGTTTTAATTTATGTAAATCAGAGGAGATCAGAGATTCATAGGAGAACGAGAATGAAGCTTGTGCTGAGAGTGACACCGGTGTAAGATTTCCTTCTTTTCTTTTATTGTTATAAAATCAAATCTGTAGTTCCCTTTCTTATGTATTTTGTTTTTGTGTTCTTCTTCTTCTTCTCTACTTTTCTTCTTTTGGTTCAATTGTTATCCAAGTGAGTCTAAAAGCATCGAAGGAGCCTTGCCTTTGCGAGTGCCACCGATAGCCCATGACGATGGATTTTGAGTTTCATTCTGTATCACTTCGTACTTGCAACGTCTTGATGATATAATGTGGAGGAAATAGGAATCAACTCTTATGGGCTATACGTTGATCGCCTCACTTCAAGGTAACATCATTGCAAAAGATTCCAGGTAGGTATTTGGCCAAAAGAAGTAAGTAATTTTTAGTTTCTTTTCTTATAATCATTTAGTTTAGAACATCACAATCCATCAAATCTTTTATCACTCTTTTTCAATCTCATTTGTACAAATCACTTCTTATTTCTCCACCTTCTTATTCTACCGCTTTCTTTCTAACTCAACTTTAACTCAATTTTTCCTTTTTCTTTTAAAGAACTAAAGAAGAACTTTAACCAAACTTTGTATCTTAAAAGAAGACTTACTAAAAAAGCTTCCATCGCTAGTCCCTCCTTGTGGATCACAACCCGCATAGCTACTTGCTATCGCGGTAGAATTGAGCACTTGCACATCTCTATTTTAAAATTCTAAAATTCTGTATTTGTGTGCAGGTTTGACTACAATCAGCACTTAACCTGTGGGTGGGATCCCTAAATGCTATATGACCCTGCTGGGTATGATGTTCAATGAGGATCCCAGATCAACCTGAATATGACTCACTTCAGATGATCTGATATATCCTGTATAATACAGGGGTCTATCATGTTTCCCTTTAACTTGCATGTCTTCTGGAGGGGAGGTGATGTAGGAAAACTGCTTTGAGATATGGTGGCAATGCTTGTCATCTTTCTCTTCCCATATAGCAGGAATCTGAGTAACGAAAACCTCTGCATCTACTAATCCTTCCGTTAAAGCATCCCTTGTAGACTTGTAAAGCCTCAGGAGCTCATAGAGAGTGATTCAAGTAGGGATGTTGGCTAATTGAGCCAAGACATCAAAATGGAAAGGAGCGGAAGGTCCCAAACCATTTTTCTGAAGAGCTTTAAAATACAAAAGCTCTTTCTGCTTTTCCACGGATGGCTTCGTGGACTGCTCGTTTGTTTCCTAGCTGGCTATGGGGAGTTTACCATCAGCTTGACGTACTGTTTTAGGTACTGGTTGCCAGACTGAGTCTTTGATGTGGGAGGTGTGCCTGTTTCAGTAGCAAAGGCGGATTCCTCGTCTCCTGAACTAGTAAAGGAGTCGACATCTGCCTCAGTTTCTCTTCTTGAGATACTCACCACATTATTGGAGGATGCCTTGGCATAGCCTTTGGACTTTCTATTTATGACAATCGTCCATTGCTGGCTTTGAACAATGTCAGGATAGACCTACATTGTTTCCCCTTGAGGAGTAGGCACTGGAATGAGGCCTTTCTCCTTCTGGTTGTGAGGATCAATATTGATCACTCTTAGTTCCCCTTTCGGGATGGAAACTACTCCGGTTGGCGCTAGCAGGAGGTTCTGTCCGAATTGAATAGGTGATGAGGTTGTCATGTTGGTTGTCACCTTCTTCTATTTTGGACAGAGATTTAATACTTTCGCATCGATCAGAGCCTAAAGCACATTTTTAAAGATGTAGCAATTCTTAGTAAGGTGCCCCGGCATCCTGTGATATAAACAGTCACTGGGATCATCAGTCTTCCCAACCTCTTTAGGATGTATGATCTCTGACAATTTGAGTCTGTTACTCTTTTGTAGTAACTTGAACAAAGAGACCATGTGCTCATCGTTAAAGGAGTACAGTTTATTGGCATGTGCTTGGCCGGGAGCCATTCCTCCTTTGACTAACTGGGTCTTTGAAGGTGACTTGACTTCCTTTTCTAGAGTATCTCTTCTTCTCGGTTGAGAAGATGACTCTGGGGCGCAGCGCACTAGCTTGTCGAGTCTTGGTTTGCTATTTTTTCTTCAACTCTGACCCTATCGATAATCTCTTCCACCTGTTTGCCTTGTAGCAGCAATTGCTTACAAGTGTGACATTCCGCTACTCCCATTTGAGCCAGTAAAAAAGTATGCAGATTATGATGGCACATCTCAACCAGTGCAGATTGGGTCATGCCTCTAGGACAACGGAGTCCATGCACTAAAATCTCTTGATGAATGTTTTAATGCACTCTTCTTTCTTTTGCTTGGCTGCAAGGAGAGTCGGCACTAAAATTTTTGTAAAATATTTAAAGAAACGAGCGAGAAATAACTTCTCTAGGTCAACCCATGTCTTAATCGAGCCAGCAGGAAGCTTCATAAAACATCAAAGATGACCCCTTTAAGAGTGCCAATAAATAAATGAGCCATAATAGCATCGTTCGATACTACATTCCCAGTTTGGGATTTAAAGTAGTATATGTGATGGTTTAGCGACCCTTTACCATTGAAATTATGAAGGGTCGGTGCCTTGAACTTGGGAGGGTAGGGAGCTGTGTCCCACTCTGCTGGGTAGGGTCAGACTATCCGCACATCTTGGAGACCATCTTGGTTTGCGAGGGCCTCAAGGCGTTGCTCCAATTTGCTCATCCTTTTGGAATGACTTCTCCTGTTCTCTAAGTTATCCTCCTCTTTGGATGAAGATCTGGGTAGCTCAGAGTTAGAATGCTCTTCACTCTTAGTATTTGCAGAAGATGAGCTTTTCTCTTCCTTCCATTTGCCTTTAGACTTCTTAGCAAAAGTTTTACCTTTCAGTTTCTTTTTGTCCTTAAGCAGTTGTGATAGCATCTGCTTAAAGGTGTTGATAGATTCTTTCTAAGTTCGAATCATATCGAATTGTTCCCTTTAAACTCGGGCATGCTATTCGATACTCTTGGCCACCTCCTCAGGAGTTTCTGCTATATAAGCAAAGGTGGTTGTCTCTGAACTGGAATTCAAAGTCCGGGATTTGATGATGTCGTAGTCATTCACCTCAATCCCTCTGGCCAATAGACTGTAGTCGACTAGGGCAATTGTTCTCGTGTGGGTCCTAGTGTATTGGTAGACCCCTTTAGGTTCGACAAGAACATCCTTCAAGTCTAGAGACCGATCAGCATCCGACTCCTCTGAACTAACAGCTAGTTGCTTCCCTTCAGACTTGCTTGGTGTGAAACTCGGCCCCACCATGTTTGCAGTCACTTCTGGGTACTCGACATCGGAGGATGATTTCTTCTTCTAGGATTATCATCTCTTGGCTGAGTTTGAAGCGCTGACAACCAGCTAAAAACTGAAGGTTTATTGATCTGAAAGCTAGAATAACAATCAGAAAGTACTGTGAGATGAGTTGCTCACAGTGACATCGAGGGGTGATTTGATGGATGCTCCTCTTCCTTGTCAGGTAATCCCTCAGGTACGTTGAGAGATTGTCTAAGGAACTAGCCTCGAACCCCTAGGGGTTAGGGCTTTCTGTCTTTTTATATCTTGAAGACGTGCCATTCTGAACCCTCCTCTAATGCTTCTTTGTTAAAACATGGACTTTGCATTGTGTTGAAACGCAGTCATCACCGTTAAAGTTAAAAAAAAGGAGTCACGGTTTGAAGCAGGTAGAACGCGGGTGTCATATTTCATGTTTTGAAATAGAAACACGAGCTACTGGCGTAGGCTGAGTTTGCCGTAGAACGCGAGTCTCACATTTAGGAACAGAAATGTGAAACTCATGTTCTGAAGCTGGCAGAATGCGGGTCTCACATTTTAAGGTAGGCAGAACGTGGTTCTCGTGTTGGACGCTGATCGGGGAAAAACCGCGCACAAAAAGTGTATGTTTTGAAGTGAAGATTTAAAGTGTGTGTGCTTTGGCTTCCTCGATACTTCCGTTATAGCATAGAGGCTAAACGAGTCAAATTCACAAGGATGGGAGGCGATAGAAGCTTTACCGGTTGATTCACGTGTTTGTTAAACAATCTTCAAAGTTTTAAAGAATCAAAAGAAAAGAAAGAAAAGAATGAAAGAGAGATATGGTGAAATACGAAGAAGTGGGAAACATTGAAAAGAATGTATTTGTGATTTTTGTTGTTTCTAAAATAAAGTGAAAATTAAAGAAAACTCACGGCTACTAACTACTAATGACTCCACCAACATGCTAACCTCTTTGTGATAGTTGCCTCACATGTATCATTGGCCATCACTAGTCCTTGGTTCAAGAGCTATTCAAAGTATGACCCATATGTAACTCATCAAAACCCAACTCAACAAAACAAGTGCAAGCTACACTTACATCATCAAAACCCAATAAGAGCAAGCATGAAATAAAGTAATGTTAGCTTGTTAGTGGTTAGGAAGTTAGAGTTAGATCCATCATCATGAGCCATCAATGGCTCTTGCAAGAGCAAGGCCAAAACGAGGCTATTAGATTCATGTAGATTATCATAAAAGAAGTTAGAAAGTTGGTGGTTAGTAGTTAGTTGCCATGAGAGAAAAGACTAGCTACACATGTAAAAGAGATTAGAGAGAAGAAAATAAAGATAAGGTAAGTGAGCACCTTTCATAGATTGTCACCTTCTATTATAAGCACTCTTGCTTCCCAACATGTACCACTCTCTCTCCTAATACAAGATCTACAAGAAATGAAAAATACAAGGGAGGAAGAAGAAGAAAAACTACACTACACTACCCTAAATTACAAAATGGAAAATGAGAACTACCTTAAACCTTGCATATCTCAAGTCTGGAACCCCAGGGGGTATTTATAGCCACCAGGGAAGAGGGGGCAAGGGGACAAACCCTGGCCCGAAGCGGCGCGCGCGGCGCGGCCGTATGGCCGCGAAAATGCGGCCAAAGCCGCGTTTCCATTGCCATCAAGTGGTCGCGCGTGTGGCGCTTCGAGCCGCGGGCAGTCTTGTCTGTCCCCTGTCAGTTCCTGAGCTCGATTTTGGTTTTGCAGCCCCTGGTTTTGACGAAATCAGCCTCATAGGTCAATGGCTATCTTAATAGGCCTTTAATCACCAATTAAATGGTGATTTAGGGTCTTCTTCTTCATTTGGACACCATGGAACTAGAATCAAGCAAGCAAAGTTTTATTAGCAGAATTTAATATGAAATTAATGTGAAGATGTGATACAAATTATGCAAAATTAGAGACTAATCACACCCCCACACTTATCTTTTGCTCGTCCCGAGCAAAACAAAAAACTAAGGAATTATTACACCACTTTCGCAGGTGACGCGATTGCACTGAGCATGTGCAACAAGCCGTTAAACCTTTAAGTTTCCCCTAGAGGAGGAGTTTTGTCTCCTGAGGGTTTTCAGCGGATTACACCCACAAAATCCATAAAGAAAGAAATCAAATGTTAGTATTTTGAAAACACATTTTGAAATAGAGAAAAGTGTTGAAATATTTTTACGAAAATATAAGTGATCTAAGGTCATAGGTTAACCAGAAATTGTTCTCTCTTAAACTAAGTCAAAATACAAAAAATCTTGTTATAAATTAAATGTAAGAATTTAAAATTGAATTGACTCTTTGATCTTTCATAAAACTCTTAGAAAAATATGCACTTTGTGAACTGTGAAGATTTTTGGGATATCGACTCAAACTTTCATGCCATTTATTTAATATATATTTTTTATTTATTTATATTTTTTCTTTTTCTTTTTCTTCCCTTAGTTTTCTTAGGCTTTCTTATTTACCCGGGTAGTGAGCCTTTAGCCGGTGACTCCCAAACCAGATGGTCTTAGGGTACCAGATGAGAAAACATCCCTCGGACTTAAGGACTCGAGTAAACAAGGCCACAAAACTCAAGGGGGTTATTTTATTTTTTTGTTCACCATTTTAGGTATGAATAATCATGCTTCCTAAGGCATAATTACCCAACTTCAATAAGTGATTTTTATTGTCATAATTTTTTTATTTTTTTATATATATTTTTATGGCATTTCTAGTCTTTGTTTCAATCCCAAAAATTGTGTAAGTGTGAAGTGCATAAATCTAAGGCAAAAAATTCATGATCAAATTATCTTTTCAATCTTATTTTCTTATCCTAAAATTTAAACAAGATCTATTATTTTGACTTGGTTTAAAATTTCATAATTTTAAGTCTTCCTAATTCCTAAGATAATCTTAATTTTCTTAAAAATAAATTAAAACTATTTCACTTAATTCAAAAAGTTTTGTAACAAGAAAAGTTTTTATATAAAAGTTTTTTTTATTATTTTAAGTAAAAGAAGTGTAAAAGAAAGAAAATATAAAACTAACTATGTTAGTAAACCCTCCCCCACACTTATCTCATGCATGGTCCTCAATGCATCGTGAATGTGTAAATACATGAAACAAATGGAGAGGGAAGGAAGATTACCTCAAGGGGGTGGCTCTGGTGGTGGTCGGATTGGGCCAAGCATTGCGACCCAATCAAAATAGCGTGGATCTTGCAGGAACCCACCTATGACCTCTCTAATATGACCCAGTAAAAGAATGATGGACTGAATGATCTGATTTAAAAAATTATCCCCATCTAATTTCCAATTTTCAAAAATAATTATTGAGTCATTTTTGTCAACATTCTTGTCCAACAATGAAGTGTGATTTTGAAAATGATGGATTTGGACTCAAAGGGATCAGGAATAAAAACTGATACCGACTCGGGAAGTTGACTCAGATCAAGTCAAGAGTCAACAATAAGAGTCGAAATTGGTTCAAAAACAGGGTCCAAACCAAAGAATTGATATTCACACACTGTCCCCAATAATGAAGTGTGATCACGAGAGATTGGTGATTCCATTTCACAGTGGATTGGTACAGGATTCACTGTTGACTTCAGAATAGAAAAAAATCTGGCAAAGATACCGGAGTCATTATTGAATCAAAAAGTGAAATGGAACTACTAACATGAGGTTCAGGATCACATTCAGGTTCGATTTCAATTTCAAGAAAGGGATAACTTGCCAGAATGTCCAGGCGACTTTCATAACTTGGAGTTGGCCAAGTTCAAAGGTATGTTCTGAAATTGAAGCTGGATTTTCAAAATGACATGATTCATGGGTCCAATCAGTAGAGTTAGGGATATAAGAATCGGTCAAAGGTTGACAAGAAAGGCTTTCCTCGCTCTCATTGATCAATTCGCTCAAAAGTGAATCTAACCTACTGATAGGCCGTGTAACAGAATTTGGATTCGGAATCATGTCTTCCATACTCTTTGTAATTGGTTGTTAAAAATATGAGTATGGAAGTTGATTTTGGAAATAATGGTGGATTTGTTAGTCCATCGGATTTTGCGGTTGCTGCTCGGACTCACGCAAGGGTTCCATACTCAAGTCCGGTATTGAAGTTTGTTCATTTTGAATAGGTGAGACTGGAAAAGATGAGTAGGACTCTTGAAATTTTGGTTGAGATGAGGAGTCCAACATGTTTTGCATTCTATCACAAAAGACTTCCAAACGCTTTTCTAGCTCAGATTCTTCTTCAATGGGATGCTCTAGAAAAGGAGTATGTGGAGTTTGATATGGGAAGGATTGTGAATTGAGCAAATTTTGCATTTGTTGTAGGGACTCTTCCATACTCCTTTCCAATGATGATTTTTCTTCAATTAGTGGTTCAGGAAAAGGAGTATATGAATCAAAATTAGGGAATGAATATTGTAGAAACTGTGGACAAGATGGTTGAAAATTTGACTCGGGGGAGGTGAATCCCTATGAACTCTGTGAAGAGTTGAAATTATTTTGAAGATTATAGTAATATGATTGAGAATAAGGGTCATATTGAGTCGGATAGTCCCAACTCGGCATATATGGTTGGTTCATATTGTACATAGCCGGGTTGGAGTTGTCCGAGTCAGATGAGGTCGGAGTGACATATGGATTCATATTATGGTTGAAAAAATTATTATTGTTAAAATCCATATCACAGTATACAAAAAAGAAAACAAACAAACAAGCAAACAAACAAAGAAAAAGAAAAAGAAAACAAGCCTATGCTAGGGTTAACTTAGACCTAGACGACTCCTAACTGGTTAGACTATCCACGGGGGGTATATTGTCGGAAGCGGACCACAAGTTAATCGGCCAGGTAGGGGCAAGATCAGTGGGAGGTATCCGTGCCGGAGCAACGGCCTAATTATGCCAAACCACTGTTCTTCGAGGTTTCGCCTCTCAATCCCCAACCTTAGATACCGATTTGACAAGAATCAACTTCTAACAACTTCCCCCTTAGGTCAATCTCCTAAATGAGTCCGAGATGTCCCTTGGGGCGAACGTCTACCAAATTTTTATTAGTCTTGGGTTGTGTGAGTGGGGAGGTGATTTTTGGGCTAAGGGAGGGTAATGACTTCCCCACCTTATGTTATCTTGGGTGTTGCCCTTAAGTTAAATTTGTGCAAGTGTGCAATATAGATAAGATGAACACAAAAAAGCAAGTAAATTACTGAAGTGTTTGTCCTAACTATATGCAATGCAATATGTACACCTCCTATCAGTATCACAACAACATAAGAATAAAATACAGTATATTGGAATAAAAATTGACACGTGCCTAGATGCAAATGTCTAAACCGTTTTAAAGCATCCAATTTCTGTATTTTAGTTCTTACAATTATTTATAATGCACAGGTAATATAAAAAAATTAGCAGCAGAATATAAAAATATACAAGAATTACCCAACCACACTTGAGCAAGTGTGGACTTCTGCAATGCTAAACTTTAACCTGCACACCAAAAAATAAAGAAGAAAAGTTAGCAAACTTGTGAAATCAAACAGTTCCCATCCCCGCAACGGCGCCAAAATTTGATCGGGGAAAAACCGCGCACAAAAAGTGTATGTTTTGAAGTGAAGATTTAAAGTGTGTGTGCTTTGGCTTCCTTGATACTTCCGTTATAGCATAGAGGCTAAAACGAGTCGAATCCACAAGGACGGGAGGTGATAGAAGCTTTACCGTTGATTCACGTGTTTGTTAAAGAATCTTCAAAGTTTTAAAGAATCAAAGAAAAGAAAGAAAAGAATGAAAAGAGAGATACGGTGAAATACGAAGAAGTGGGAAACATTGAAAAGAATGTATTTGTGATTTTTGTTGTTTCTAAAATAAAGTGAAAAACAAAGAAAACTCATGGCTACTAACTACTAATGACTCCACCAACATGCTAACCTCTTAGTGATAGTTGCCTCACATGTATCATTGGCCATCACTAGTCCTTGGTTCAAGAGCTATTCAAAGTATGACCCATATGTAACTCATCACAACCCAACTCAACAAAATAAGTGCAAGCTACACTTACATCATCAAAACCCAATAAGAGCAAGCATGAAATAAAGTAATGTTAGCTTGTTAGTGGTTAGGAAGTTAGAGTTAGATCCATCATCATGAGCCATCAATGGTTCTTGCAAGAGTAAGGCCAAAACGAGGCTATTAGATTCATGTGGATTATCATAAAAGAAATTAGCAAGTTGGTGGTTAGTAGTTAGTTGCCATGAGAGAAAAGACTAGCTACACATGTAAAAGAGATTAGAGAGAAGAAAACAAAGATAAGGTAAGAGAGCACCTTTCATAAATTGTCACCTTCTATTACAAGCACTCTTGCTTCCCAACATGTACCACTCTCTCTCCCTAATACAAGATCTACAAGAAATGAAAAATACAAGGAGGAAGAAGAAGATAAACAACACTACACTATCCTAAATTACAAAATGGAAAATGAGAACTACCCTAAACCTTGCATATCTCAAGTCTGGAACCCCAGGGGTGTATTTATAGCCACCAGGGAAGAGGGGGGCCAGGGGACAAACCCTGGCTCGAAGCGGCGTGCGCGGCGCGGCCGTATGGCCGCGGAAACGCAGCCAAAGTCGCGTTTTCGCGGCCATCAAGGGGTCGCGCGCGCGGCGCTTCGAGCCGCGCGCAGTCTTGTCTGTCCCCTGTCAGTTCCTGAGCCCGGTTTTGATTTTGCAGCCCCTGGTTTTGACGAAATCAGCCTCCTAGGTCAATGGCTATCTTAATAGGCCTTTAATCACCAATTAAATGGTGATTTAGGGTCTTCTTCTTCATTTGGACACCATGGACCTAGAATCAAGCAAGCAAAACTTTATTAGCAGAATTTAATATGAAATTAATGTGAAGATGTGATACAAATTATGCAAAATTAGAGACTAATCAGACGCAGACCTCACATTGCCTAAGAGGGACGCGGGTGTGAACCTCACGTTTCGAATCTACAGAACAGGTGACTTTTGCATAATCTTCGATTTGTTGTCAATGTGCGCGACGCCTTCGTCGATGTTCAACATTCCAGTTGAGTCGCAGGGGTTGTTGGGAACCCTCGACAACCTGAAATTGTAGAGTATGGAGAGGAGAAGGATGGCAAAATTGATCTTCACCATCACTTTGATTGTGCGCCGATGCACTGGCCTTACGGGTTTCTTGAGAGACATTGACGCGGGCTGCATGGGCCACACGAGAGGTTTACAGAACCTCTTCTGAAGTGGCATCGCTTGCGCTGTGAGCAGTGGTGCGGGCCGCTTTAGGAGTAATCTCCATAGAGATTCAAGAGCGAGTCTCTGAAGAGACTTTATAGTATTACCACATTGCCTTGGGACTGGTGAAGCCTGAGGAAAAGAATTCCTCCAACTTTCCTTGATCGAATTCAATGATAAGGGATTCCACCGTCTTGCCAAGAAGTTGGACATCAGCTTGCGCCACTATATTCTCGTTAGTAGAGAAAGCAGTCCCCAGCAGAGTTGCCATCTTTTGTTTGGTCAAAAAAGTTGGCTAGATGTAAAGTTTCTTTGAGTGCCTGAAAAGTTACAGGAAAATGATCCCAATTACAAAAGAGGGAAGTTGAAATGATTCTCCCCTTTGTTTAAGGTTGGGTTCTTCGTGTGCAGATGGAGAGTGATTATTGTTCTCCGTTGATCGGCTGAATGCCAAGCTTCTCTTCAGGACACTCTCAAAAATCAATCAGGAGGGAGCTCTAATTTTAACACACTAAGTGTTTAAAGTCCACTAATTTGTCCCTCTCCCTCTCCCCCCATTAAAAAGCAAGAGGAAACAAGAAGTTTTTAGCTTGAGAATTCTGAGCTCTCAATCCTCCAAAGTCTTCTCTTTTTTCTCTCGGCCCCCCTCTTTATAGCTCCTCAGGCTATTTGTAGGGAGTCATAGGGATATTATTGTCCCTTAAAATCCCTCTGTTACGGAGATTAACTCTCCATCACATAGGGAGCTAATTGACCCAGTAATGGAAATCAGTTATAATTGGACACGGACCTCGAGTTGGGCGCAGACCTCGCGTTGCTTATTATAGACGTGGACGTCTTAGTTAGAACGCGGAGCTGCTCAGACCCGCGTAGGACGTGAAATTACTCAAACCCATATGAGATGCGAAGTCACTCAAACCCACATCTGAAGTCTATGTTTTTCCTTTGGATGCGAGGTCTACATTTTAGTTGAAATGCAACCTTCGCGTTGAAGTAAGGCTCACGTCTGATAGCTTATCCTTGGTGATTTTTAGACAGCCTACAAGCCTAGACCCTGGTGAAGTAGGTAGTGAACCTACCCCGGAAGTTGCTATGAGCCCACATCCTGATGAAGTGGGTAGTAAACTTGCTCAGGAAGTCACTGCCGCTGCTTATATCGAGGAGGGTGAAGAAGAGGAGGAGGAGGATCGCGACACCCACTTCAAGCGAAAGCAAAGGTCACCTCTTCCAAACGTTTCTCCTCAGAAGAAGAGGAAGCAGACTGTTAAGCCCTCAAGTCAGTGTCGAAGGACTCTGCAAATTAAAGAGGCAGAAGCACCGGTGGTTCATGCCCCTCCTGTTGCTCCAGTAGCCGCTCGCGTTCCACTACCTGCTCCACTAGTGGTTGCTCATAATCCTCCACCGGTTGCACCAGTGGCTGATCATGTTCCTCTACCAGCTACTTTGGTTCCTCCTCCGGCTGCTTAGGTTACTCGTTCGATTACTCTAGTGGCTACACCAGTTGCTGGCACAGCTTTAGTGCAATTTGTACCGATCACAGGTAAGATCTGCTATTTCTATTTTAGTTGTCCACTTTCATTACTTACTCTATGTCTTGAAATGCATATGAGGAGGATAATGAGACATGGGATGTTCTCTTACCATGTCGTAAGATGATGTAGGTGACTACCTTAACTCCAAGGGCTCTGATGAAGACATGCTGAAAATCGGGTTTCTACTCAAATCGAGGACAGATAAAACCGGGCATGTGGCTACCCTCAAGACTTCTGAATCTCCTGTAGAGAACACCCCTCTCCCGGTTGCCCTTACAGAAAACCCTGTTCTCGAGCCTCCTCCCGCTACCGAAGCTGCTACGATTGAGCACGTCACTACTGTCGAGCCTCTCTATTGAAACTCTCCAAGGTGAAGTAGTTGAATCTGAGGTTAAAATCATAACCTTGGCCTCTGTAGGTAATAATTGTAGTGTTTTGAATTCAGTAATTGTTTCCTATATCCGTTGCTAAATCCAAAAATTTTGCAGAAGTTCCTGTGAAAGTTGCTCCTCCAGCGATATTAGAGCCTGAACAAGAAGAGAAAGCTACTCCACCGGTAATCGATCCTGTGTTACTGAGCCTTGTTCATCAAAGTGTCGTTCAATGGCAGGCCACACTGGGAGACTTGTCGGTGGCAATGGTTGAGATGGAGCTTGTCTCTCTTGCTCTTACTGTTGGTCCCGAGATGATGCCAATTGTAGGATTTAAAATATACGTCAACACTCAAACAAAGATATTAGTGTTAAATATAAAGAACTTGCAAGTAAGGAAATTAAATCACAGAAAAGATAAAAAACGCAAACACAAGTGATTCATCTTGGTTCGGTCCTTAAGACCTACATCCAGTCCCTAAGCCACGCGCTTGAGATTTTCCTTTAACCTTTCACTTTGTACACCCAAAATCAACACCTTGTATACCACTTGACAAATCTCTTTTGCCAAATGTATACAACTCCTCTTACAAACCAAGAAGACGACAACACCTTGTACACCCTCTCTTCAACCCGAAGACGCTCTTGTACAATGCTCCTCTTTGAGTGATTACAAACAATCCTATAAGCCTTGAATCTGTATGTGATCGTGAACAAGGGCTCTTATAGGTGGACTTTCAGAAATATTCACAATAGAGTAGGAATTGGTGAAGAAACAGAATGTGAAAATAAGTTTTCAGAAAAATTGAATTTTGAACAGAGTTTTAAGGTTGAAAACTTGAGTTTTGAATTGGTGAATTGATCCTAGGACAACATCCCTATTTATAGCTGAAATCTATAGTCAGTTGGGAAGTTATCAATTCAAATTTGAAATTTAAAACGTTGGATAAAATACCAGAAATCAGTAACTGTTGAACAGTCAGAAACTACTATTAGTCGACTAGGATATGGAGGTTAGTCGACTAGAAGAACAAAATTTTTCAAAGTTAGTCGACTAATATAGGAGACAAGTTGACTATACCTAGACTGATATGGATAACAAGTTTCTGGAAACTGTTTTTAGTCGACTAGATAAACAAGGTTAGTCGACTATCTCAAGAGTTAGTCGACTAGGCTCTAGGAGAAGTCGACTAATTCTGATGACAGACAATAAACAGAGAGTAGGGATATTTTTGTTGAAGGACTTAGTCGATTGGGAAAAGTGTCAAGTCGACTATGGGATGGGTTAGTCGACTATAGTTGGCGTCAAGTCGACTATATAGATATTGTGTGTGTATTCAAGGCTTTTAACAATAATTTTAAAAATACACATAAATACCCAAAGTCTTCATCCGAGGTTGAGCAACCAGAACTCTGTATCACTTTGTTATCCATCATCAAAAAATCTTTCAATCTTGTAGGCTTCAACACTTACAGCATCGAAGCAGGGTGGAGATCAGCCAAAGCTGAGATGGAATTGTCTTCAATCCCGCCAGCTCTTTCTTGCTTCTTGGCTTCTGACCTGGTGGAGGTCACTGAGGCTGGTTCATTGACGCTCATAGTTGGGCTGATCTCAAGGCCTGACTTCCAATTCTTAGAGGTTATTCCTTTGAAGACTCCTTTTTCGAGGATTGCTCCAATAGGTTCGAACCCAGGCATCCCAGAGTCATACATAATGGTCTTGCCTCAATAGAGCCCTCCTGCATCCATTGCCCTTCCACCGATTGAGGTCGATTCCCAGGATGAATTCATCAGGGAGCTCGTGGAAGGCTTCTACAAAAGCTTGAAGCGCTACCTTCCCATGATTTTAAAAAGCACTCTTACTTCTTTTGCCACTTGGTGAGTCATTTTCTCTTGAGTGATAGAAAATATTTGGGATGTTGGAGGGGTTACCGAATCTGAGTTCTTGGAAGAAGTGATTAATAATCTTGAAAGGGACATTGGCAAATGGAATAACCTAAGGCAGTTAGACCTTACTCCCTTGGTTGAAGCTGAAATGGAACATCTTGCAAAATAGATGATAAAGAATTATCAAGAGACATCTCAAGAAATAGTGTCACTATTTGAAATCCCTGGAGGCCCAAGAGGCTGAGGTTGCAGAGGCAATGGCCGACTCCAATAAAGCTCTTGATGCTACAAGGGATCAAATCAAGAAGGCAAAGGAGATAATTGCAAAAGCCAATCTTCTTCTCTCCAAAGTTGAGATGGTGAGTCGAGCTGAAACCATCTGCCTGGAAGAGATAATGACTGAGAGCATACAGATCTAATACTAAGAGGCAGAGAAGAGGGTAGCTTTGGAGGAGCTTAAATCCTGCTTGGAGATAGTGGATGCATTCAACAGGGAGAAGCTGAAGCCTCAGGCCCTGCTGAAGGCCGAAGAGGAGAGAAACAACAGGTTGTCTGCTCTTGAGGTAAAGATCAAATCTTATGAGAGACAATCTTGATTTGTAATACCTTGTATCTTCTTTTATTATACTTTTTCATCAATTAGTAAAATCTGCTTTTTTGATCAATGACTTGTCTGGTGTCTTTCTCTTCCTTCTTTTTCCTTGTTTGTCTTACCCACAAGTAATGTAAGTCTTCCAAATAAGAAAAACTTAACATGGAAGTTCTTTGGAAAAGGCTAAAGGGGTGAAATTTCACCAAGTAAAATTCATAACATCAATGAAATAGTCCCTACTGGACTAGGAGTGAGATCTAAAATCCATCAGTACATAGGTGACGAATTGGACGTAACTGATTAAAGATTACCAGACTCAGAGTTTTATCATTCAGAGGTGACGAACTGGACATAATGACAAAAAAAAAGTTCGTACTGGATGGGAGGATTAGCTTTGGCTATCTGTCGGTTCAGAGGTGATTAACTAGACATAGGCCACTGAGAAACCACCAAACTCATAGCCTTTACTATTCAGAGGTGATTAACTAACTTGACAGCAAAAGAAGTCCATAAATAACTAGAGAATGTAATTGGACATCAATCGGTTCAGAGGTGATGAACGGAGCATAAATTATTAGGAATTACGTAATTCAGAGCCCTATCATTCGGAGGTGATAGACTGGACATGATGGTAAAAATAGTCCTTACTGGAGTATGTTGACACTCGTAAAAGACAGAACTCTCGTATTCATCTTCAAATGGTTTGAACGACGTCTAACTTATCAACATCTACAAAAGATAAGTCGAAGACAAGATGATGACCGGAGACAAGGTAGCAACATGGACATTACTAATCCAGTAAAGCAAATGGTAGGCCAATGTTGCCTTTGGAGAGACCCAAGCAGGCCTAAGACGCTAAGTTAGATCATTACTTAGCCTAGCATAAGCTCAAGGTAAGCTTTATAGCTCTGCATTGAACAAACAGCTTCGCCTAAGATTGGTTGGTAGCCTCGCTTTGAAGCTAACTATTAGCTTCGCCTGAAGCTTCCCACTTAGCCCCGCCAGAGGCTGATCAAGGAGCTTCGCGCCAGAAGAGGCTCAGTCATAGCTCCGCTTTGGGCTGAGTCTTATTTTCGCACGAGGCTTTGAAGGTAATTTCGCCTGAAGCTATGAGCTAAGTCTTAGCTTCACATGATCTAGCTTCGCATTATCTAGCTCCGCAGTAGGCTCTGCCAAGTCATCAATTGACCGTTTCACACGGGTTATTAATGGGCAAACCCCATAATTTAGTTGAATTAACGCCACTTTAAGTAGGCGGTTACATCCTCCCACTTCGCCCAACATTAAGTGGAGATAATTAAGCCATAACAGCAAAGAGGGCGTTCGCACAAACCCTCTAGCTTCGTCAGAAGCTCGTAAAGAGCTTCACAGTAAGGTCATTTGCAAGCCTCGCACGAAGTTAAAAATTGATTCAGCTTTGCTGAATTCAAGGGGGCGATTACACCCCACATTTGCTATAAAAAGGTCCCTTGTTGAGCCAAGGAAGACACACACATGGACAAAGAGGAGATCGGCTACAAATTGCCAGAAGAAATTCTTAGCAAAGAAGGTTCTTTGGTTCTCCTACTTCGAAATCTTGGATTTTCAGAACCAAGCGAGAAGGAAATCCTATCAGGAGGCAGTGTGATTGACAGATCGATTGCATCGTCAAAGGGATAAAGTGATTGCGCGCTGATCAGATTCCTACCGGCACATTTTTCCAGAAATCACAGAGGAGATCTACTTGTAATTTTTGTTTAATTACTTGTAATTTTGATTCTTTACCCTTTTTTTGTAAGTTTCCCATGAATACCATTAATATTTTCGATGGAAAACAAGAAGGCGACTCTGCTGGGGAGATCGGTTATCTGGCGCAACAAGGAGACAGTATCGCAATGCAACGATTAGAGTCTTGAGCCTGCGATTTTTGAAAACTTGGTCATTCATTTCGACCAAGAAAAATTGAAGAATTGCTCTCTGAGGGAAGTCCAGTGCTCTACGCTCGGAAGCATAGGAAGATCTCGGTGGCCAAGGCTTCAGAGCAGAAGCCAACCTTAGCCGGGCGAGCAATTAGAAGAGCCTCGTCAACTCCTCTCAGCCTCCACTGAGGCTACAAGTGCCTTACGCAAGGTTAACCAGGTTTCAAGCGAACATAAAACTTCGAGAAGATGTGGAGGCCAAAGCAGAAAGCTCTGTGTAAAGTTTCAGGCGAAGTTCCACTATAACTTCGCCTATCACGCGAAGACAAAGCCAAAATGCCTATCCAGTTTGGCAGCATCATTGAGGCTATTAGCCGCGAGGCTAGATTGGTATTCTACCTTTGCCTAATCTGGGAGCATTGACCCCTTGCGCTAACCTCATTCTCACGAGTGAAGTTACTGATGGTGTAACTAATACAGCGCCAGTACCTCAGGGTACAAACAAAGTTTTCAGCCACAAGGCTGGAACTGAAGCTCTCAGCAGTGCTAGTCACCTTCGCTGCAAGGCCGAGAACAAAGCACCACAGCGTGCTTTGCTCTCAAAATCTTCCAGCGCTAAGTCCGCTCTTCAGAGCGGAGTTAAGGGATCATCCCTGGGATCTGATAGCAGTGCTTATGCAACTTCAGTGCCTAAGGGTGCTACCAGAATTCTCAACCATGAAGCTGGGACTAAAGCACTATGCAGTGCTAATTGCCTCCGCAATAAGGCAAAGGACGAAGCATCGTCCCGACCTTTGCTTCCAAAACCCTCTGGTGCTAAGTTCGCTCCTGTAAATAGAGCTATAAGCAAAAAGGTGATTTCAAAATCACCTGAACAGAACAGTACGCGATCCGCTCGAGTCTCCATGCTGAGTCGCTTAAACTTGGTTAATCCCGACCTGCGAGAGTTTTTAACTAACAAGCGGAAATTAGAACTACTCCATATTTCTCCCTTTTGTTGTGAACAAGTGGGATGTCAGTTGGTGATGGTCCATTCAGTCCATTGCCAACTAGGACCAGTCCCTGCCACCTTGCCAAATCGACAGTCAATTTTTGATCGAATATCGGTGCGAGCTCCTACGAAGCATCACAAAAGGAGAAAATCGCGAAATTACTAGATCTGCCCTCTGCATCCATTAACATGATAGGAAGGGGACGTGAACCGCATAGGGGCAGACGAGTGTCGCGTTGTGCTAACTCCCCTTCGTTCAGTTCTCCAGACCCAGACTATAGTCCTGGCTTAGGCCAAGTCTTGGTAAAAGAAGAAAGTGTGTTCTGAAACACCAGATCTAGGGTGGCAATATCCTACAATTATGAGCAGCCATCCTCTTCGACTGGAATAACATCATCGAATCAATGAAAAGGTTATTCCAATGGTCTGATGATGAGGAGGAAGATAGTGGGTATGCCTCTTCGGCAACAGTCAGCTTGGTATGAACGGACAGAGTGTTGGTGCATATGGCTGCTAACGGTAATGATGACCTCCGTCGACGGTTGGGCTCAGAAGCAAACCTCCAAGGCCGAGCAAGAAGCCTTGGACAACATTCAACAGATGCTCGCTCAACTCCACACCAACCAAAATAACAATGATATTGGGAGTAATCATAATGAGAAGGAACATAATGATGATGAGCAACCTAAAACTGAAAAGTCAAAGGAAAGTTCTTCCATCGATGCTGAAGTTCTTAAAGGCATCCAAGCTCAGATCGCATCCCCAGCTCAGAGGAATGAACTGAAGAAGGAAGGCATGACTCGTCCTTACCCACTTGAATGGGATTCAGTACCATACTTGCCAAAATTTAAGCCACCTACATACATACGTATGATGGTAAGAGCTCGCCAAATCAGCACATCTATTACTTTCGATCTCAGACCAGAAACGTTATAGATAACGATGCTATCATGGCCAGGCTATTAATTGGTACCTTGAAGGGGTAGCATTTGACTGGTTTCGAAGCCTTCCTCTAGGCTCTGTCAATTCTTGGATCGACTTAGAAACTCAATTTCTTTCTCATTTTTATGAGGATGACACAGAGGTAACCATGGATAAACTCCTCTCCACCGTGCAGAGGAAAAGCGAACTATCCGTGACTATATTGAGCGGTTCAGAAACTTATCTTTGATGTGCCCAGCAGGGATGCCATTGCCCATGCTCTTGCAGACATGTAAGCATAATTTTCTGGACCAAGTTAGAGATTCGTATGGGAGCTGTCAAAGCCCTTCGTGGAAAGAATTAGTCAAGCAAGCTAAAATAGCCAAAGAGTCGGCTAAAAAGTTTGAACCATCTACCCCTAAAGTCAACTGGGGTATGAACAATAAAGGCGTGGTGATATAGCATAGCCTTCCCAAGCCTAAGGGAAAGAGACTCTGTCTGTCGAATTGTCAGGCGACATTCATCCGATGACCAAGAAGAGCGACGTCAACAATCAGGAGTTTAAGTTTCCTCCAAAACAGTACTTCTTCAAAGACGAGAAGGTGGTTATAATATACCACCTACTCAAAAAAAAAAAAGAATAAATTGAACCTGCAAGAGGCTCGACGTCCAAACGAAGTGGGATAAACAAACGATCCCAACTATTACCTTTTCCATAGGATATTTCATCATCCTATTAACAAGTGCTTTGTCCTCAAGGACAAAATTCAGGCTTTGGTCGATGTTGGAGTTCTGACTCTAAAGTCAGAATAAAAGAAAGTCACAGCAAACAAGGTGACCCTTGAGTTCGGCAAGACCCCAAAAGTCACAGTTCCTGATGGGTCTTTTCTAATCCCTGAAGCACGGCTAGAGATAAACGATCCTTCAGCTAAATATCAGGAGTTAAGGGTCTCGTTCCCTTGAAATTAAAAACAGGGGAGATCATGTGGATACACCCAGACCTCGCCCAAGGCAAACAATGGGATTTGAAGAAATCCAAGTCAAAGGGAAAATTTTGCAACGTTATCTCTGTCCTACCAGATGACGACAATGTGACAACAGCTTCTCTTAGCGACTCTGAAAGTGAGAGGCATGCTTGCACAGCGCAGGCTGATGTAACTCAGCCGACGGGTACTCGATCTGAAAAATCATACTTGAAACAGTATGAAAGAATTACTGGCGAGACACAATAGCAAACGATGTCAGTACAAGTACCCATGTCAGCTCCAGTTCTGACCTCGGGAAAAGAGAAGCAGAAAGAAGTCCAGTTTGACCATGTTCTGAAGAAACCTTCATGCCCAGGACTTAACATCCCTTTTCGCTTTGACATATTATCCCAGCTAGCTAATATCCCCGCTCGTATCACCATACATGAGCTGCTTCGCCTCTCAAAAGAGACAAGAGAAGCACTCAGAGATGCACTGGCTGATTCAAAATCATTTCTGACACATATGCCAGAAACCCCTAGGGACGACACTCAACCCTCGTGTTCTGAATGTCATCATGTACAGTTGAAAGTACCTGCTATTACTTTCACAGCTGAGGACATGCTCCTCAAGGATAACAAACGCGATCGGCCTTTGTACTATACCAGATACATCAGTTCGACATGCATGGAAAGAGTACATGTTAATCCAGGGTCTGTACTCAGCATTATCCCCAAAAGGCTCATCTACTTTCTTGACATACCGCTGTATCGGTTGTCCACAACCACTACTACGATATGCAGTTTTAATGCAGGGAGTAGCCACCCACTCGAAAAAATTTGACTCCGTTGCCGAATCGGGAACCAGAAATCAGAAGTGACGTGTTACAACATTGACGCCGACACTTCATATAACTTGTTATTAGGACGACCTTGGATCCATGGTAACTGGATTGTTCCCTCTACTCTGCACCAATACTTCAAATACATGAAGGATGATACAACGGTACGAACAATGTTCGCTGAGAAACAACCGTTCAAAGGGGTAGAAAACTACTTTATTAATGCTCTCCTATATCAGGAAATCAGTAAAAACATCAAAAGAACTATTACCTGACAACGATGACAGTGGCAATAAGGCAAATTCAGAGTCTGAAGAAGACACGCCAGCTACTTTGGTCGGTGAACGAATTGTAGCACATTTAAATAATCCTGAATGTAATAATTCCTCTGAGGATGATGATGAATGGGTGATTAATGACAATGTTATCTTTGATTATCTTGCGAGTGTCGAATTGTTTGAATGTATCGCCAATAGCTCTCTACACATGCCCTTGCATAAACCAAGCATATCAAGTACATCTATGGAATGTGTGGAAGGTCCGTCTTCGTGATCCCTCCATCCAAAAGGAGTCAATCACCAATAATATTCGGTAGAGCCCAACTATGAAGGTCTACGGTCACAGATTCGAGTTCAGACTCAGAGCCCCCGCAATTTTTTCATTATGCACGATCAGCACAGCATATGATGAGAAAAATGAGATGCAGCCTGCAGCGTGAGAGTGGCCTGAATTTCGGGAAAGGATAACGTGATTTTCTACGTAATTTCGCGCCGAAAGGGAAATTAGCAAATTACTATGATAAAACACGCAGGGGGTTGGGATATGTTACACCTCCACCTTCTACATCGATTCGATCCGAAGACAACAAACTGACCCCGTCACGCTCCGTCTCTTCCTCCGAGTGGGAGTCAGATGTTAGTATGAGAATGATGTTCGAGAATCTCTCCATTAATATGACTTCAAGTAGTCAATTGGAGCCTGCAGAAGCTATTGATGTTGAACTCAGCACCTAGATTTCTAGTGGGAAAAACGATTCAAGCAACGCGAACCACCTACTGAAGACAAGGTGATTCAGGTTAACTTGGGTAGTCAAGACCACCCTAAACCCATCTTTATAAGTGAGAGCTTGTCACTTTCGGAGAAAGAAGAATTGATAGTACTCGTAAGAGAGTACATCGATGTCTTTGCATGGAACTACGAAGATATGCCCGGACTTGATTCGTAGGTAGCCATGCATCGTCTGAATATCAAGACTAACGCAAAGCCAGTCAAGCAACAACAATGACGATTTCGCCTGAACATTATGGAAGCTATTGAAGCTGAAGTCCATAAACTCATTGCATGTAGTTTCATACGGGAAGAACAGCATCCAGATTGGGTTACTAACATTGTTCCCGTTCTTAAGAAGAATGGAAAATTTTGGATCCATATTGACTACCGCGATCTCAATACAGCCTGCCCTAAAGACGAATTCCCATTGCCCATCATAGATGTCATGATTGATAATGCCTGCGGATTCGAAAGAATGTCTTTCATGGAAAGCTTTTCAGGGTATAATCAAATTAAGATATACCCGGGGGATGAGAAGCATACTTCATTCCGGACACCGTTGGGGGTATACTGCTATACTGTGATGTCCTTTGGATTAAAGAACGCGGGAGCAACTTATCAACGTGCGATGAATACAATTTTCTGCAACCACCTCCGAAAGACGGTAGAATGTTATGTCGACGACATTGCTGTCAAAAGTCGCGATAAGAATGATCATCTTCGTGACTTGAGAACAATGTTCGATTTAATGCGAGCTCATCGACTGAAAATGAATCCTACAAAATCTTTCTTAGGGGTTTCGAGTGGCAAGTTCATAGGATTCATTATCACATCAAAAGGGATCCATCTTGACCCGGATAAAGTCAAAGCTATCCAAAATGTGCATCCACCTAAGAATCTCAAAGAACTTAGTGGCCTGCAAGGTAGACTGGCCTATATCAGAAAGTTCATCATAAATCTATCAGGCCGCTATCAACCATTCACCCGGCTCATGAAAAAGGGTGTCTCTTTTGTACGGGGTAAAATCTGTTAAGAAGCTTTCGAGGATATCAAGAGATACCCTCACTAAACCTCCGGTCTTAGTGGCTCTCACATCAGGAAAATCATTCCTGGTTTATGTGAAAGCTGTGGACCATTCTCTTGGTGCTCTGCTTGCTTAAAAGAACGATGACGGTGATAAGGAAAGAATAGTGGAGTATAAATGCACAGATATTCAACAAAAGAGAGAAGGTTTAGAGACAACCTTGTAGTGCTTACTCCGAAATGTATTTATAATGATTGATGTACTCTTTTCAAATCACCGTAATAGTATAGGCTATACGAGTCGATTCTCAGGGAGAGCTTGCGATGGAAGCGTTACAGTTTGGTATTGAAGATGGAAAACGAAGGTTCTTCTTTGTTTTTAAAAGAATGAAAAGAAATGGAAAAAGAGATAAAAGGATTTGTGCATGATGGAAAGAAAATGAAAAGAATTAGAAAACAAGATTTGCTTTGGAAAGAAAACTAAAAGAAGGAGAACTTTGTAAAAGACTTTAAGATGTGAAAAAACCATGACTAACTACCTTTCTAAATTGCTAACTTACTAGACTCTGTTATGGTGATGCTTGCCTCATGTTGATTCATTGGCATGTGTATGTCTTGCGTGTTGGTCTAGTTACTTTCCCACTTGATTGATGGGTGATCTTCTTGAACTTGTCTTGTAGCCTCATTGATTTCATCGGCTCTCAAGATAGAATTTCAATGGTGAACTCGAGGAGTGACACTCAAGGGATGCTAAGGAAGAAGATACAACGTTCATTAGTCATTCAAGGCAAATACAACAAGTTAGCATTGAAGTAATGAAGTTGTACAACAAATAGCATATGTTTGGTGATCCATCTCCATGTTCCATCAAGGCACTTGTTCTAAAGACAAGGCTCTAAATGAGGCACACATGAATCATATGGAATTACAACAAGAGCTTGCCAAGCATGAAAGTAACCCATCGGGGATGAAAAAGACTCAACAATTGCAAGATGAAAAATTAGCAATCACCCAAGAGTTAGATGTTAGCAATGTTAGTGGTCAGCTAGTCTTGTTAGAAGAAGTTAGCTACTAGCCATTACAAGAAAAGAAAAGCAATTCATGAATAAAAGTGCAAGGAAAGTAAAGCTTGAATGAAAGAATGCAAGTAAAGTACTAGAAATTGCTCAAGTAGAGAAAGGAGATTGGATTAATCCTTGCTTCACAAGTTGTCACACCTTGATTTACACAAGCTTTCTCTCTCTCTCAATCTCTCTCTCACAAAATTTCTAGGAGGAAGAAGAAGAACTAGAGCAATAAAAATCCTAGAGAAAAACCTACAAAATACAAGCTCTATCCTCTAATCTCTCCTCCTTTCTTTCGCTGGCCCTGGTGGTCTATTTATAGACTCAGAGAAGAAGGCTCCAGAATCAGACAGCTGGAGAGAATCTCGAGCTCAACGGCCTTGTAACTGCCGCGGAACCGCGGCCAGAGCCGCGTTTCTGCGGCAGAATCTTGGCCGTTGAGGCCGAGATTTCTTTTGCGGATTTCTCACAGGTTGTTAGCCACGTGGACCTTCTGGAATGTCTGAGCTGGCGCGTGGATGTCTCCAGGTCCTGGGCTCAACCATTGGGCTCTCTTTTGGGCTTTGATTAATTCTCCTTTAATTCTTGATAATTAAAGGGATTATGGGCCTCTTCTCCATTAGAATATGGACCTGCAAAAATAGAGAGAAAAAGATTAAAAATCACATTTTTATTTATGATATGCATGGTATGGATGTGGCAAAATATGCAAAAATGAATAACAATCACACCCCCATACCTAGCTTTTGCTCGTCCTCGAGCAAAAAAAAAAAAGAAAGAAAATCCTAACTAGATTATTACACCACTTTCGTAGGTGACACGATTGCACTGAGCACGTGCAACAAGCCGTTAAACCTCTAGGTTACCCTAGAGGAGGAGTGTTGTCTCCTGAGGGTTTTCAGCGGATTGCACCCACAAAATCCATAAAGAAAAATAAAAGGGTTAGTGAAAATTTTTGATCCATGTTTTTAAGATTCTAACTTGAGTTATAGGTTTCAGGTTACCCTAAACTGGTCATTCCTCTTATAAGCGTCTATTTAGAGTTTCGTTTTCAATTTAGGTTAAGTTTTTAAGGAAAAGATCAAAAACTAGATTTTGCATCAATCCTAGTATATATACATCTATAAATATGAAGGATCTTTCTTAGACAAAGTTCATTTTTTTACTAATATATATAATATATATATATATATATATATATATTCTCCTTTTTTTTTATATACAGTATTTATTTATTTACATTTCCTTAGATTCCTTAGGCTTTCTAATTTACCCTTGTAACGAGCCTCTTACCGATGTCTCCCAAACCAGTCGGTCTTAGGGCACCAGATGAGAAAACATCCCTCGGGTTTGATGACTCAAGTAAATTAGGCCATGAATACTAAGGACTTAACCACCTTTAGGCGTGACTTGCCATGCTTCTTGAGGTATGGCTAACCAGCTTAATTAGTGGCTAAGTATTTATTTAGTTAATTACATATATATATATATATTTTCTCTCTTTTTTTATTATTATTATATATTTGTAAATAAAGTCACAAAGTCTATGATTGATCCTTTAATATGTTCAATGTATATATCCTAAAGAAAGAATTAAAATCTAGTAATCTTTCTTATCCTTTATTACTTAACCTAAAAATCCTACAAAACTCCTCTTTTCAACTTATAATTAGAATTCTTAGTTAAGAGCTTCCTTAATCCCTAAATTCAAGTTTGATTCTTTAAACATGATCGAAAATTCCTTTTTTTTATATAATTTTTTTTCTAAAATGTAAAATCTAAAAGAAAATAGAAAATCTATAAAGAAAGGTAAAATCTAAAAGAAATAAAAACCTAAAAAGAAAATGAAAATCCTAGAAAATAAAAAGTCCTAAAAAGAAAATGAAAATCCTAAGTTAGAATCTACCCCCCATACCTATCTCATGCATTGTCCTCAATGTATGCAAGATAAAAAGATGCATGAAATAGGTAAAAGGTATGAAATCACTCCCTCCGTCGTTTTGGACCAGCGGTGGTGCTAGGTCCAGCCGACTGTGATCGTCTCAGCGCACCCTCAATATTATCCAACCTAGAGGATTGCTCCTTTACCTTCTTCCTAAGTCTCACTTGTCCCTTGAAAATCTTCTTCATGCCCTTCCAGATAGTGGACATGAAGGCACGTGAATCATTTGGGGGATCCTGCCGCCAAAACTCAGGCTCATCTTCTTCCTCAAAACTTTCCTCAGAAGAGGACTCTACCGGTATATCTTCGGGTTGGACACTGGGAGTCTAAACCGCGTGCAAACAACTGTTATATGAACTGGTAGGTCTCTCTGTTGTGACAAACACTCGGTTAAAGGAATCAAAGACATCGTCTGGTAGGAAAGTCCTACACAGACGTGTAATCAAGATGGGATGGGAGTGTTTGGCACCCCTAGTGCGGGAGGAATTGGCTATGATCGCATGGAAGATGGTCTTATTTAAGCAGACCGTGTGTTGCCTGGTCATTAAATCGTGGATTATTTGCAACACCGGGCAGTTGAAGGAAGTCGTGTGGTCCAGCCCTAAAATGTTACGTTGGATCCAGCGTCCAACGCAATGTACATTCCTAAAGGTAGTGCTGGCCTTAAGCCTACGGTCCTGCTCAGTGCAGCGAGCCCCCATGAGTGTCATATAATCTATCAGTGGAGGGGATCGCTGTGTTGTTGATGAATGGGGACATTTTTGTGTTCCTCAAGAAGAGGAAAAGTGATGAACCAGTCACCCATGGGCATGTGCACAAAGAATTGGTATGTTTGTGTGTCAACAGATGCTTGGTCAATGTGAGTGTAAAACATTGTCACCAATTTGGGACAATAAAAGGTATCGTTCTCAGAGTTGTTGTACACTAACGTATACCAATCCCAAACCCTAATTCTATCTAAAAACATATGGCCATATCCATTGGGGTCACACAAGATTTTCCCAAAGTCTTTCTCAGCAAATATCATAGGTGCCATGCTATCAATTGAAATCAAAGCAGTAAAATGAAAGATCAAGATTCAAACCGCCCCCGGAATTCGTGGGGGGAAAACAAATCTCGATCTTGCAGAGGGCACAGGTGATGGATTCGGGAAGATTTGACAGCAGATCGGCCACCAGGGAACAAAATCGATCGGTGAAGAACTTGGCGCTGCTCCAGAAAAGCCAAGGTTGCCGCGGATCTGCGGCTCTGGTCGCGGAGTCGCGGCTTTCGGGGAGAAGCAGAGGAGCAGAAAAGTTACAGAAGGCGGCGCTTTGAGAGGGATTTCAGATCTGAGATGATTTTTCCGTTTGGGGCAGGAAGGGTGAGGTAGAGAGGCTATTTATAGAAGGGAAAAAATTGAGAATCCCACTTTTATCCCAAGGTTAAAAGTGAATTTACCCTAGGGACTTGGAATTTTGAAAATGAGTTTGACCCTAGGGAAGAGATGTAGACCTAGGAATTTTGAATTTTGAAAAGGATTTTGAATTTTGAAAGTGGGGAAACTCTTTTAAGCACAAAAGTCCCTCATTTATTATTTATTTCTTTTCTATTTTTTTATTATTATTTATTATTTACGAAAAGTGTACAAAAAATTATTTACAGAAAATATTTACAAGTGTATCCCTTGCCTAGGCTGTTCTTTTGGTCTTTTCCCCCTGGCCCGTTTCCCATCGTTCCAGTGTGTTTGTTTGCGCGAGCTTGGTTGGGAAACGAGTTCTATTACTTTCTTAGCCCTAGGCATCTCCAGCTTCAATTTCTCATTGTTATTCATCCGCATCTCACTACAATGTTCCCTAAAGAGTTCTTCATCACCACTTTTTTCTCTTTGAATTTCTTTACTTCCAATGTCAAGAAATTCCAGCTCCTCTCCATACAACTCTTCAAAACTCAGGTAAACATTTTCCTTCAAAAATGTCCAATCAGTTAACCGTCCCCGAGTTGACTCATCCAGGTACATGATTTCGTCAGCGAAGAGGTCTTCAAATGATATATCAATTAGAGGTTCTTGAATTGTATCCTCTTGGGATACGTTCACAGTTGGCTCCCTGAAAGTGAAAATATCCAAATCAACTTTCCCCTTTTGAAAGGGTACTCGGATAACAGGATTTCCTATTTCAAGAGAATCACAAAGTTGTGACTCATCTTTTGAATCTTCACTTTCTTCCTCCAAATTGTCTCTAACAAAGCTGACCTCAAATGTTTGATCTTTTGTTTTACGAGGTTGTGTGTGGAAGACATTCACTTCACGAGTCATGTTACCAAAGGTTATCCTCATTGATCCATTCCGGCAATTGATGATGGCATTTGCTGTGGCCAGGAATGGTCGTCCCAAAATGACAGGAGTTTGAGCCCTATGATTAGTGTTAGACACAGATTGTGTCTCAAGAATTATAAAATCCACAGGGTAAATGAACTCCCCAACTCTGACAAGGACATCGTGAACTTCCCCCTTAGGTTTCTTGACAGAGCGATCAGCCAATTGTATTGTCATTTGGGTAGGGCGGAGATCACCTAACCCTAATTGTTGGTACACAGAAAAAGGTAGGAGATTGATGCTGGCCCCTAAATCAAGAAGTGCCCTATTGATGGTAGTCTTTCCTATGATGCAAGTGATGATCGGGCTCCCTGGGTCCTTGTATTTCTCCGAAATTGACCCAGTGAGCAACTCATTGATGTTGGATGCTAGGAAGACTTTTTTAGGGACTTGTGTTTTCCTCTTCTTGGTGCACATTTCCTTTAAGAATTTCGCATATGATGGCACTTGTTGGATTGCATCAAGAAGAGGGACATTGATTTAAACCTTATTAAACATTTCTCTTATTTTCTCCATATGAGCATCTATCTTGTGATTCGTAAGCCTATTTGGAAATGGTACACTAGGCTTATAAGGTTGCTCATCTTCCTTTTCTTTACCCTTGGCTTTGAAGTGGATGGCTCTGAACTAGAAGATGGGTTGTCAGAAGTTGGTTGCATTTGGATTGGAGGTGTTGGCTTTGGTGCTGGATGGGATGATTGATCAGAAACCTTATTATCTACCTGTTTTCCAGATCTCAGGGTATGAATAGCATGGCATTAACTGGGGCCCGTGTCTTCCACTTCATGCAAAGGGAAGTGATATTTGGGATTTGGCAATGGCTGGCTTGGTAACATTCCATTTTGTCTTTCATTCACAGAATTAGCCAATTGCCCAATCTGGACCTGTACTTTATTCATCTCCTGACGATAGTCCTTTGCAAAGGTTTCTAACATTTTCTTCAACTCTGATATTTCTGAATCATTCTGGGGTGGATGTTGATAGTATGGAGACTGGAATTGTGATTGGTAGTGTGGTGGATTTTGATAGGATTGTGATTGTGGTGGACTTTGGTATGGATGAAAATTCGGTGTATTTCGATTGAAACTGGGTGGATGAGACTGAGCATTAAATGGATGTGAAAATGGTGGCCTATGTTGCTCAGGACCAGACTGACTCCACGAAAAATTTGGATGGTTTCGCCATCCCGGATTGTATGTGTTGGAGTACGGATTGTGATTGGGTCTAGTAAACGCTGCATTCGTGTTCTCCTGATAAAACTGAGACTGATATAAGGGACACTCCTCAAAGACATGGTTGAGATCATGACAGTAGGTACAACCCGGTTTGACCACAGGTGTTGGGTTGACCTGATTGACAACAAAATTTTCCCTTGACTCAAGCAGTTCTATCCTCTTCATTAATTGTGTGATTTTTGCTTCAGTTGCTATGGAGGATTCTATCGAGTGCATCCCGGTTCTGGAAGTAGTGGGAGTGGGTTTATCTGGACATGACTCCCACTGAATGGTTTTCTCAGCTAGGGCTTCAAAGAGATCCCACCCCTAGTGCTCATCTTTCTTCAAAAATTCCCCTTGGCACATGGATTCAAGGAGTGTTTTCGTTTGGTAATCTAGACCGTCATAGATAATTTGGCATTGACGCCATTTCTCTATGTCGTGATGAGGACATTGGGCTAGAAGGTCTTTAAAGCGTTCAAGATACTTCCAGAAGGGTTCATTTGGTTCCTGCTTGAATTGCATTATGTTTTTTCTCATGAGGGCTGTCTTGTGGATGGGATAAAATTTCTTAAGAAAGACTGTTACAAAATCACCCCATGAAGATAATGAATTGGCGAGAAGATTGTAAAGCCATTTCTTAGCTAAATCCTTTAGTGCAAACGGTATGAACCTTAACCTAACAGCATCCTCGGTCAATTGGGAAATTCTCATCATTACGCATACTTCTTCAAACTCTCGAATGAAGAAGTACGCGTCCTCAGACTCTAGACCATGAAATCGGGGAAGTGTATTGATGAATTGCGGTTTCAGCTCAAAGTGATTTCCATTGGGTTCAGGGAGAAGAATGCATGAAGGAAGCGAAGTGCGAATCGGGTAGAATCTATCTTGAAGCGAAACGTTGTTTTCCATAATGTCAAGTGGTGGTGTATGTGCAAGTGTAGAAAGTCTAACAAGTCTTGCAGAATTTGAATCCCGGTACCACTCTCGCATATACAGTCACAAACAACGTGCACCGATCACACCAGCGAAAAGAAAAAATGAAAATAACAAACAATAAAAGAAAAATCAATCCAAGCTATCTAGGGTTCCTGGACCTAGACGACTCCTAACTGTTCGATGAACTGAAGAAGGTTGTTGCTTGAATCAGACCACAGCTAATCAGCCAGGTAGGGGCAAAATACGGTGGGAGGTATCCGTGCGTAAGCAACGGGCCTTAATTACGCCAAACCACGGTATCTTCGAGGCTTAACCTCTTAATCCCCAGCCTTAGACACTGATTTCACCGGAGTATGAATCAAAATCAATTCCCAACTTCAGCCGATCTCCTACTGAGTCCGGATGTCCTTAGGGCCAACGTCTATCAGATTTTATTTACAAGCTTGGGATTGTGAGTGCTTAGAAAATGATTTTTGGGCCAAGGAAAGGGTGATGAAATCCCCCACCTTATCTTATTTATGGGTGTGCCCTTAAAATCGATTTTGTGCAAGTGTACGATATAAACAAACAAGGTTCACTCAAAGCGATAAAATATCAACCAAGAAGTGAGTCCTAATCAAAATGCAATGCGCATGTACCTTGCTCCAGCACTCTTCAACAGTAAAGTAAATGAATTGAAAAGACACGTGCCTAGAAATGCAAACGTCTAATCAATTTTTAACTTTGTAACAAATTTTTTACTGTTGATTATTAGCAGGAATATGGTGAAGCATACAAGAATTTAAGTATTGCAGCAGCTGTATTTTGCAGAGCAAGCAACCCTGCAGAAAATCTGTGAGTAGTTCACTCCTCCTTGCCGCGGATCCGCAGCTTTGGCCGTGGAATCGCTGCAAATCAGAGGGCAACTGGTCTCTGCTTTCGAGAGCAGAGGCCTAGAGCCACTTATATGTCACTGCAATGCTAGTTTTCCCTTTTCTTCACCTGTAACCTGCAACAGAGAAGAAAGTTCGTTTAGTTCTTCGATTTGAATCAAAAACCGTTGCTCTCCCCGGCAACGGCGCCAAAAATTTGATAAGGAAAGAATAGTGGAGTATAAATGCACAGATATTCAACAAAAGAGAGAAGGTTTAGAGACAACCTTGTAGTGCTTACTTACTCCGAAATGTATTTATAATGATTGATGTACTCTTTCCAAATCACCGTAATAGCATAGGCTATACGAGTCGATTCTCAGGGAGAGCTTGCGATGGAAGCGTTACGGTTTGGTATTGAAGATGGAAAACGAAGGTTCTTCTTTGTTTTTAAAAGAATGAAAAAGAAATGGAAAAAGAGATAAAAGAATTTGTGGATTTGTGCATGATGGAAAGAAAATGAAAAGAATTAGAAAACAAGATTTGCTTTGGAAAGAAAACTAAAAGAAGGAGAACTTTGTAAAAGACTTTAAGATGTGAAAAAACCATGACTAGCTACCTTTCTAAATTGCTAACTTACTAGACTCTGTTATGGTGATGCTTGCCTCATGTTGATTCATCGGCATGTGTATGTCTTGCGTGTTGGTCTAGTTACTTTCCCACTTGATTGATGGGTGATCTTCTTGAACTTGTCTTGTAGCCTCATTGATTTCATCGGCTCTCAAGATAGAATTTCAATGGTGGACTCGAGGAGTGACACTCAAGGGATGCTAAGGAAGAAGATACAACGTTCATTAGTCATTCAAGGCAAATACAACAAGTTAGCATTGAAGTAATGAAGTTGTACAACAAATAGCATATGTTTGGTGATCCATCTCCATGTTCCATCAAGGCACTTGTTCTAAAGACAATGCTCTAAACGAGGCACACATGAATCATATGGAATTACAACAAGAGCTTGCCGAGCATGAAAGTAACCCATCGGGGATGAAAAAGACTCAACAATTGCAAGATGAAAAATTAGCAATCACCCAAGAGTTAGAAGTTAGCAATGTTAGTGGTCAGCTAGTCATGTTAGAAGAAGTTAGCTACTAGCCATTACAAGAAAAAAAAAAGCAATTCATGAATAAAAGTGCAAGGAAAGTAAAGCTTGAATGAAAGAATGCAAGTAAAGTACTAGAATTGCTCAAGTAGAGAAAGGAGATTGGACTAATCCTTACTTCACAAGTTGTCACACCTTGATTTACACAAGCTTTCTCTCTCTCTCAATCTCTCTCTCACAAAATTTCTAGGAGGAAGAAGAAGAACTAGAGCAATAAAAATCCTAGAGAAAAACCTACAAAATACAAGCTCTATCCTCTAATCTCTCCTCCTTTCTTTCGCTGGCCCTAGTGGTCTATTTATAGACTCAGAGAAGAAGGCTCCAGAATCAGACAGCTGGAGAGAATCTCGAGCTCAACGGCCTTGTAACTGCCGCGGAACCGCGGCCAGAGCCGCGTTTCCGCGGCAGAATCTTGGCCGTTGAGGCCGAGATTTCTGTTGTGGATTTCTCGCAGGTTGTTAGCCACGTGGACCTTTTGGAATGTCTGAGCTGGCGCGTGGATGTCTCCAGGTCCTGGGCTCAACCCTTGGGCTCTCTTTTGGGCTTTGATTAATTCTCCTTTAATTCTTGATAATTAAAGGGATTATGGGCCTCTTCTCCATTAGAATATGGACCTGCAAAAATAGAGAGAAAAAGATTAAAAATCACATTTTTATTTATGATATGCATGGTATGGATGTGGCAAAATATGCAAAAATGAATAACAATCAGACAGCCACAAACAGACCATTTATTATCTGAGCAGGACTCTGATAAGGGTTGAATCTCGCTAAAACCCTATTGAGAAGGAATGCTTAGCTCTTGTCTTTACTATTCAGAAGACGCGGCATTACTTGGTTGGCCAAACCATACATATTATTTGCAGAGTGAATCTTTTGCGTCTCCTCATGACGAAACTAGGATCACTAAATTCAAGATTAGCTAAGTGGGCCCTCCATCTATCTCAGTACGACATACTCTTTATCCCTCAGAAGGCAGTCAAAGGCTAGGCACTTGCAGACTTCCTAGCTGTTCATCCGGTTCCGGAAGGCTCAAAACTTCATGAAGATATTCCAGATGAGGTTTTCGATTCTAATATGACTTTAGATGATGAAGTATGGTAGATGTTCTTTGATGGAGCATCAAGAATAGGCCCCAAAAGCAAGATCATTACTGGTGTGGGGGTTGTATTTATCTCACCACCCATGTCCTTCCTAGGGCGTTTTCATTGACGGAACCATGTTCCAACAATGTGGCAGAATATAATGCTCTACTCATTGGCATTCAGCTCGCCCATGAAATAAGGGTACGCTACCTCGAAGCTTATGGTGATTCAAAACTGATTATTAATCAGATTAAAGGAGAATATGAGGTCTGACACGGAGATTTGGTACCTTATTATCATACAGTCATAAAAATGGCTAATTTATTTGATGGTTTTTACATTGGTCATGTGTCTCGATCCCAAAATACTAAGGCCGACGCTCTGGCTGCACTAGCAGCAACATTGGCCTTACCGATCGACACAACATATCATCTTACAATGGCTACTCGACACCTTGTTTGTCCTAAACATGTGTTGAAATCCAAGGAGGTCCATATCACTTCAGTGGATTTTGAATCGAGAGATTGGCGATTTCCCCTCATTGACTATGCATTGCTTGACATATTGCCGGACGACCCTAAAGAAGCGGCTTCTATCAGACGAAGGCCTCTCCATTTCTACTATGATCCAATAGTAAAGACACTCTACCATCGCTCATATGACAGTATCCTCCTCCGTTTCCTTTCTAATTCGGAGGCACAAGAAGTGCTTAAAGAGGCGCACGATGGTATATGCAGAGCTCATCAACCTGGTCTGAAGTTCAAGGATCAGTTGCACAGGATTGGATATTATTGGCCAACCATGAGCAGATGCCATCAAATATGCACAAAGGTGTAAAACCTGCTAAATCCATGCAGACTTTATACATCAACCTCCGGAACTACTTCATCCGACTGTTGCTTCTTGGCTATTCGAAGCATAAAGGAATCAACGTCATAGGGCCTATCAGCCCTTCATCAACAAAAGGTGTCCCTAGGCGGATTATCCATGATAATGGTCCCCAATTTGTAAGCCAGGTATTCCATCAGTTCTGTGATAAGCACCGGATCCAGAATGTGGCATCAACTGCTTATAACCCTACTGCTAATGGCTTGGCAGAAGCATTCAACAAGATAATTATCAAGCTACTAAAAAATTCATTTCATCAAATAAGCAATACTGCAATGAGAAGCTCGGTGAATGTCTTTGGGCCTACCCAACCACAGTTCAGACCTGACAGGCAATACGCCTTTTTCTCTGGTATACGGGTGCGAAGCAGTCATACCATTAGAAATTCAGATGCCGTCATTACGAGTCACCTTAATGACCAGAATGACAAAAGAGGCCAATGAGCGGTTACTGAAAGAACACCTAGAGGGGGGGTGAATGGTGTAAGGCTAATATAATGACAAATAATTTGGAATTTAAAAACTAATTGCAACACACTAGTGTAACCAAAGAGTATAGCCGAATTCTCGGTGAAGGGCTCTGGACTAACTCCTCTTGATTCCTCTGAATAAGAGTTTGTAAGTTCACCTAGAGGGGGGGTGAATAGGTGATGGCTAATCTAATGGTCACTTAATTCCAATTAATGCGGAAGATTAAACTATAATGACCTAAACTAATCTTCTATACTAAACACCACGTATAACACAAGAGTGTTGCCGAATTCCCCGTGAAGGGCTCTGGACAAACTCTTCTAGATTCCCCTTGAATGGGTTGAGGTGCCGCGTTGGCTCTCTTGGTTGAATACAAGTGTTAGCAAACAAACCCAAGCAAGTATGACAATTAAGCACACAAATATATCATGCATGTAAAGATAAGACAAGTAATAGCATGCAAGATATAAACAAGAGACAAAGAGAGAGAGAGTGAGCAATCGCAAACACAAGGGATTTGTTTCGAGGTTCGAGCACACTTGCTCTACATCCCCGCTTTCGACACACGAAGGATTTCCACTATAATCGATCCCAATGGATCACCCGGTGCCACAACACCTACAAGCTCTCGGACATCCTAGTCCGTAAACACCGCAAGCCCACCGGCTCGTCGAGGCCTCACCTCAAACAACGAGCTCGCACCCGAACTCGAAACCACCGAGTCCCCACTAGGACCCGAAACAATGCGAACACACTCGTCCGCCTTCTCAAAGAACAAAGATGAACTTTGGTGATCACAACTCTTGATCACCTAAAATCCTCTCACAACAAACTCATATAGGATAGATATAGCAATGGATAGCTCAAGTGTTGTGTGAGAAAACAAGGAAAGAGATGGGGAGGAAAACTCAAGGAATCTCTTTTAACACTCTTGATAAAATTTTCCCTTTTGATAGGAAATATTTGCTCTCAAATTTGTGGAAAAAAACCTCTGAAAAGGATTGGAAAAACTGGCTAAAAATACTCTCCAAATCTTAGTAAAAACAATCCCAAACCCCCAAATTTATAGGCTCAGAAAAACTAGCCGTTGGGGTTCTGTCAGGCTTGTCGGTCGACCGTCCGGCCGACCGGCCAACGGTCATATTTCAGACCGTTTGAGCCATCGGTCGACCGGACGGTCGACCGAGCCAGGATACAGAGAGCAATCTCTCTGTCCGGTCGACCGCGCGGTCGGCCGGGGCCTTTCCAGAGAGCAGAGCTCTCTGGACGGTCGACCGGGTCGGTCGGCCGGCCATCCTGCAGGACTGGCGTGCACATCTGTGCACGTCGGTCGACCGAGTCGGTCGACCGACTTTAGCCCCAGTCGACTTGGTCGGTCGACTCGTCGACTGGCTGAAACCTGGAACAGAAAATCTAGGGATTAAAACTTGGTCTTTTTGGCTCACTTAAAATCCCATAAAATACTGAAAAATATACAAAAAATAGTTTTGATGTAATACTTTGATAAACAAACATGCTTGCACAAAATCAAGGCATGTTACAAATGTTTTGAACTATTTTTGTAACTTGGAAAATATGGCTCAAATGAAAAACAGTATTTTTCAAAACTTTGTTTTTCCAAACTTTGTTTTTTCAAAACATCTCCAAATACAAAAATAGGATATTTAAACAACTTTGAAAGCATATGGTGCATGGATATGATCCACTATACAAACATGGTGAAATATCTATATTTTGGCATTAAGCTCAAAACTTGGTTTTGGATAAAAGACATGCATATAAGAAATTCCAAAAACCAAAAAGTAATTTTCCAAAGTAAAAATCTTTTCTAAAATAAACTAAATCAAGAGTGTGTGCATGGTATACTTGAGCAATCCACCAACTACTCTATCCTTTACATTTTATCTAAAAACAAAATCTTCTAAAACAAACCTGACACAAGTCTTCATCTTCTTGAAATCTTCACTTGAAGCCTTCTCATCTTCTAGACTTGGTCCAAACACGATCCAACGAGCTCAACTCTTGATGTGGTCTTGATGCATAGGCTCTTGAATCAAACCGTGCTAGCTCCAAAACTTGACTTCAAATCCTTTGTTGAAGCTATGCACCTACTAAGATCTTGATCATAATTCTGTCACTAATTAAACACAAGATCATTAGTACTATAACTACATGAGTTAATTGATTGTGATCCAATATTGCATATTTTACCTCATTATTCCCATGCATTTTTGTAATAAATATATGATTTTTACTCATCTTCTCTATATATTTGCAGGTTCACACTCTAATGGAGAGATAACCCAATAATCACTTTAATTAGAAATAATTAAAGGGATTAAATCTAAGATTAAGATAAAGCCCAAATTTGAATCCCAGATCCAGAGAGATCCGCACAACAACTCAAGATTCTAGAAGGCCACGTGGATAAAAACCTCGTAACAAACTTGTAACAAAAATTTGGGATCCAACAGCCACAAAAGTGCCGCGCCTTGCCGCGGATCCACCGCAAAATCTGGGCCATTCAATCCCAGATTTTGGCCACCTGTTCGTCTTCTAGAGAGTTCTCTCTGTGCCTATAAATACTGCATTTGGACCTGCGAACAAAAACTGAACAGAGAAGAGAGAGAGATTAGTGTAAAGCTTTGTAATTTTGTTTTTCTCTAGGATTTTTGTAGCTCTCTATGATCTTCTTCTTCCCTAGAAATCATTGCAAGAGAGAGTTGTAAGAGAGAGAGAGCTTGTACATCAAGGAGTGACAACTTGAAGCAATGCAAGGATTCATCCATTCTCTTCATCTCTACTTGAGCTTGGTTCTAGTTTAATTGCTTTCTTACTTGCTTTCTTTACTTTCTTGCAATTTACTTCATGCTTTGCTTTTCTTCATTAATGGCTTGTAGCTAAATTTTCTACCATGTACTAGCTAACCACTAGCCTTGCCATCTTCACTAACTCATGGGTGATTGCTTTAGTTCATCTTGCAAGTTGGATGGTCTTCTCTTCTCCGATGGGTTAAACCACCCGTCATCCAAGTGAGAAAGTAATTAGATCAACACGCAAGACAAATCCATGCCAATGAATCAACATGAGGCACGCCTTCACTATCACGGAGTTTAGTAAGTATTGGTAAGGTAGTAATGTAATACCCCGTTCCCGGAATACGTACTTAGTTGCGTATTCAGATTTTGGGTCGTATTTTTCGATTTGTTTCTTGTATTTATTCTGTATTATAAATTCCTTGTATGATTGTTTATATTGTATTTGGATTCGTGGACTCGGAGTCAGCCTTAGTCTGAACCGAAGGCCCGATCATAGTATATTATTCGATTTGGTCTTTCCGGTGATTAGATTTGACTGATTGTAGTTTCAAATATTATTTTCCAATATAATAGATTTTCTATGATTTTCTAGATTTTTCCGGAATTAAAATAAAATTCTTCAAAACCGGTGTCGGCCAGTGTCGCTGACCGCTTCCCGGATTTTTAATTTACAAACCACTTGGAATTTCCAGAAGAGTCTTTAGACTTTTCTTCTTAGAATCACATTTCTTATTTAAATACTTTTCTGAAGATTTTACGAATTTATGGATATTCCACCGGAGTCGGTAGAAGACTGATTCCAGTATTTTTATTTCACAAACAGTTAGGAATTTCTAGATAGTCCTTTAGACTTTATTTCTTGGAATCCTATTTCTTATCTAAATTCTTTTTATGAGGATTTTATGATTTTATGAAAATTCTTTCGGAGTCGGTAGGTAACTGATTCCGGGATTTTTAGTTTTAAAACTATAAAGTATTTCTTAAAACGGATTTCACTATTATTCTTAATATAATATTTGGATTTTTGATATTTATTTCGGGTCGTTCCGAGATACTTGATTTCGGGACGTATCCGGTATTTTCCCGAAAGATTTCCGCATTTACGACTCAATTCCGGGAATCCGCCACTTTCATTATTTTTATTTTCCTTTCCAAGAGAATTTCTTCCCTTTTCCATTTCCTTTTCCTTTCCCTATTTTCTTTTTCCTTTAACCTCCACCACAAGTTCCTTTACTTCATCCCTAAGCTTCTCCACCTCACCCTCCACCTCACCACCTTCCACACACTTCCTTTAATCTCCACCACACAAAATCTCCACCTCACCACCTCTTTGGCAAGCCTTGATTGGCCAAGGAGAACACCTCATCCCCCACTTGGCAAGCCCCTATTGGCCAAGGGACACCTCACCCCCTATTTTACACAAAACCCCCTCTCTTCTATTTAATTACAACCCCTTCTCAAAATCCAAATCCTATTTAATCTTTTCCCTTTCATTTCAATCTCTTTCTTTACTTCACTTCTCAAAAGAGATAGCCTTCACCAAAGTTCTTCCTTCATCTCAACTTCAACCTACAACTTCCAAGGGCATCACCAAGGTCTTCTCCATCTTCAACCAACTACTTGGATTGGGATCGTCTCCTCCTTCGTCGATTGCATCGCCGTGGATCACTTCCGACCACGATCTCTTCAAGCTTCTCATAACCGATCTATGTGAGTATATTTACTCACCAAGATTTGTAAACTTCCTTGTATCCTTGTGTTAATAATTCATGTTTAATTATGTCATCAAAATCCTATTTTTAGCCTATCAAAATCAACCACACAAAAATCTGATTTTTAGACCAACAGCAGCCTATTTCAGGAGTCCGGTCGACCGACGTGCACAGCGTGCACGTTGGGATAGTCCGGTCGACCGGCAGTCGACCGGCTATCGACCGGCCAAACCTGGAGCTCACGGCCTTGTATCGGTCGACCGGCAGTCGACCGTTAGTTGTATCTCCGGTCGACCGGCAGTCGACCGGAAGTCGACCGACCAAACCTGGAGCTCACGGCATTTTTCCGGTCGACCGGCCATTTTGACCCAGTCGACCGTTAGTCTAGTTTTGGGCCAAAATTGCTGATTTCTATTCTTTCTGAAATTAGATCTTACCCTTTGTACATGTACTATATATCGTTCTTACCTGTACTTCATGACAAATTGCTTGATGTGTATCACCTCTTGTCACTTTATAATTCCATGTCTATGTATTGCCCTGCAACTGCATGTGTTAGGGTAGTTTTATTCTTGTACATGTACTATGCCTGTGTTATGCCTACTTCTTTATCGTACACCATGCGTGGCTGACCCTTCGTGGTCATTGAACTCTGAGTTTCAGTTATATTATCATTGCCATGTCATTACTCCAGACTGTCAGATTAATGTTTCCTTTTAACACATGTATATCACCTGACCGCTAGTGTGTTATCACTTGACTACTTGGCATGCCACTATTTGGCAAGACCTTTATGTTGTACCTTGACTTACCCTGACTATTCTCCATCTCATATCATGATTGGTTACTTGTTATATATCATCACCCTATCATGCTATCACTTTATACCCAGCATGATATACCTGACTTGTGATTGTCATCTTTACGGGAACTTTGACTTGTTATCTGTATCATGATCAGTGACATGTTTTCCTGCTTTACATGCAGTGACCTGACTATATAGTGCTTCTGTACTCTTTATTCCTGATCATGTCCATTTCCTATTTTTCCCGTAAAGTGACAATGAAACTATTAAATCCTAAAATGGACCAACTTGTATTGGGTCGGGGGAAATATGCGGATATCGATATGTGTTCGTGTTTACAGTGGCTTTAGGTATTGTGCACTATATCCGGTCTGACCTGTGGTACTCCAGGGGACCGAGGGGAGAGCTGGCTCCCTACACCCCAGTTTTAACGGGCATACATAAGTCCCTCCTCCTGGATAAGCCTTGCGGCTGGTTTCCGTTTCCATGCAACGGAACAACCCTGGACCGTAGTCCGGGTATGTACGGGACCCACTGTAAACATAGTTCGTTGATACAACCGTTGTTTCCAATAACAACCTCGACTTCCTTATATATGGATGTATGTGAGTTGGGATATATACCGGGTATATGCCGAGACACATACCTAGATATATGGGTTAGAAGAGTAATAATAATAAGACTTATTATAATTCCTGTTATAGTTTCCATTAGATACCTGATATGTTATGACTCCTACTATACCTGTTATGTCATAATCCTTGTTATGATTCCTGTATTCTTGTTAGACTTGATACATGATGATTCTAGTTCCTGTTATACCTCCTACATGTTTCTATCGTAATCTACTATGTTTTCCGGACTTTGATTCATTATACTTCCATTACTCGCTGGTTCATGTTTCTATTACTGTTCCCTCTTACTTATTCATGTCTCGTAGCCACTTGGCTATAGTTGTTTACTATTATATGTCTTGACCCTTTGGATTTGCATATTCAGATTTCGAAGCTTGGATCGTAGTGGAGCCATCCACTGTAGATTGAGCTTCCTCTAGTGAGCAGGCAGGCTAGCTCTTCTTCCTTCGTGCCGGGGCTCTTCTTTTGACTCACGGGATCTCCATCCTACTCGTGAGCTTTTGTGTATATCTTGTATATTTCTCTTTTGGACTTGGTTATGATGTAATACACATGTAATGTGTAATACTTTATAATATCCTGTGATAACTTTGTATGTGTATTTCTTGTGTTGGCATATGTATGAATACCACGCTTCGTGTGTACTCTGATTTCTTGTTGTACTTTTATGCTTAGCGTATATATGTGGGGGCAATTCTGACCTACGTATATACGTTGCAGTGACGTCCCCGTATCCGTGGAATCGGGGCGTTACAGGTTGGTATCAGAGCTTAGGCTCTCACACCTAAAGTACAATCAAGCGGCAAATTATTGTAATTTGCTAATGCCAACTACAATGTACAAAGTTATCTAGTCCTTCTTGATTTATCTAGTTCTTCTTGATTCCTTCCTTCATATCCTGAAATCCTTCCATTCTTCCAACTCTTTCCAGTTATCTTTCATCAACTAAGGTATGGACGCTGGGCAAGCATCCAATGTTTCCCGTGGAGTGGAACGAGGATTGGAGCAGAAGAGTGAGAACCAAGTGCAGAATAAGTCAGTTAAGAGGGCCTTGCAGTTGATGGAGAGGGCTTTACAGTTGCTGAAGGACGAAGATACGACCAGGACAAACATTGGCCCAAAGACCAAGCGACCATTCCAACGTCCTCTTCCTGGGAACACATGTAATTTCTGCCACAAACCCGGACATTTTAAGAGAGATTGTCGAATGGCTAAGGGATTGTGTTTAGTGTGTGGGTCAGGGAGACATATGCTAAGGAATTGCCCGCACAGAAAGTTTGGATATACGGCACCAGTCAGATCAGCTCGTCCAGCCCCAGCACTTCCAGCCCCGTCAACAAGGAGGAATCCAGAACCTGTTCCACCCCAACAGAATGATCAACAGCAGAGGGGAGTGAAAACTGGAGCAGATCCGAGTAGAGCAGAGGCATCCAACAGGGCAGCAGAGCGTGTAGACCAGTGTTCAGATCCGGAACCTTAGGGATGTCATGGTAACCACTACCCCAGATCTTGTATTTGAATTGGTTATCATTCTTAATATTTCCCTTGTCATTCTATCATTGTTCATTCTAGTCCTTCCTGTATTCATCTTATTCCCTGTTTTTGTTTTATGAGGCCTTTATTCCAGCCATTGTCCCCTTTGTATTCAATTTACCCCTTATCGAAATTGCGAGGACGCAATTTTTTGTAAGGTGGGTGGATTGTAATACCCCGTTCCCGGAATACGTACTTAGTTGCGTATTCAGATTTTGGGTCGTATTTTTCGATTTGTTTCTTGTATTTATTCTGTATTATAAATTCCTTGTATGATTGTTTTATATTGTATTTGGATTCGTGGACTCGGAGTCAGCCTTAGTCTGAACCGAAGGCCCGATCATAGTATATTATTCGATTTGGTCTTTCCGGTGATTAGATTTGACTGATTGTAGTTTCAAATATTATTTTCCAATATATTAGATTTTCTATGATTTTCTAGATTTTTCGGGAATTAAAATAAAATTCTTCAAAACCGGTGTCGGCCAGTGTCGCTGACCGCTTCCCGAATTTTAATTCACAAACCACTTGGAATTTCCAGAAGAGTCTTTAGGCTTTTCTTCTTAGAATCACATTTCTTATTTAAATACTTTTTCTGAAGATTTTACGAATTTATGGATATTCCACCGGAGTCGGTAGAAGACTGATTCCAGTATTTTTATTTCACAAACAGTTAGGAATTTCTAGATAGTCCTTTAGACTTTATTTCTTGGAATCCTATTTCTTATCTAAATTCTTTTTATGAGGATTTTATGATTTTATGAAAATTCTTTCGGAGTCGGTAGGTAACTGATTCCGGGATTTTTAGTTTTAAAACTATAAAGTATTTCTTAAAACGGATTTCACTATTATTCTTAATATAATATTTTGGATTTTTGATATTTATTTCGGGTCGTTCCGAGATACTTGATTTCGGGACGTATCCGGTATTTTCCCGAAAGATTTCCGCATTTACGACTCAATTCCGGGAATCCGCCACTTTCATTATTTTTATTTTCCTTTCCAAGAGAATTTCTTCCCTTTTCCATTTCCTTTTCCTTTCCCTATTTTCTTTTTCCTTTAACCTCCACCACAAGTTCCTTTACTTCATCCCTAAGCTTCTCCACCTCACCCTCCACCTCACCACCTTCCACACACTTCCTTTAATCTCCACCACACAAAATCTCCACCTCACCACCTCTTTGGCAAGCCTTGATTGGCCAAGGAGAACACCTCATCCCCCACTTGGCAAGCCCCTATTGACCAAGGGACACCTCACCCCCTATTTTACACAAAACCCCCTCTCTTCTATTTAATTACAACCCCTTCTCAAAATCCAAATCCTATTTAATCTTTTCCCTTTCATTTCAATCTCTTTCTTTACTTCACTTCACAAAAGAGATAGCCTTCACCAAAGTTCTTCCTTCATCTCAACTTCAACCTACAACTTCCAAGGGCATCACCAAGGTCTTCTCCATCTTCAACCAACTACTTGGATTGGGATCGTCTCCTCCTTCGTCGATTGCATCGCCGTGGATCACTTCCGACCACGATCTCTTCAAGCTTCTCATAACCGATCTATGTGAGTATATTTACTCACCAAGATTTGTAAACTTCCTTGTATCCTTGTGTTAATAATTCATGTTTAATTATGTCATCAAAATCCTATTTTTAGCCTATCAAAATCAACCACACAAAAATCTGATTTTTAGACCAACAGCAGCCTATTTCAGGAGTCCGGTCGACCGACGTGCACAGCGTGCACGTTGGGATAGTCCGGTCGACCGGCAGTCGACCGCTATCGATCGGCCAAACCTGGAGCTCACGGCCTTGTATCGGTCGACCGGCAGTCGACCGTTAGTTGTATCTCCGGTCGACCGGCAGTCGACCGGAAGTCGACCGACCAAACCTGGAGCTCACGGCATTTTTCCGGTCGACCGGCCATTTTGACCCAGTCGACCGTTAGTCTAGTTTTGGGCCAAAATTGCTGATTTCTATTCTTTCTGAAATTAGATCTTACCCTTTGTACATGTACTATATATCGTTCTTACCTGTACTTCATGACAAATTGCTTGATGTGTATCACCTCTTGTCACTTTATAATTCCATGTCTATGATTGCCCTGCAACTGCATGTGTTAGGGTAGTTTTATTCTTGTACATGTACTATGCCTGTGTTATGCCTACTTCTTTATCGTACACCATGCGTGGCTGACCCTTCGTGGTCATTGAACTCTGAGTTTCAGTTATATTATCATTGCCATGTCATTACTCCAGACTGTCAGATTAATGTTTCCTTTTAACACATGTATATCACCTGACCGCTAGTGTGTTATCACTTGACTACTTGGCATGCCACTATTTTGCAAGACCTTTATGTTGTACCTTGACTTACCCTGACTATTCTCCATCTCATATCATGATTGGTTACTTGTTATATATCATCACCCTATCATGCTATCACTTTATACCCAGCATGATATACCTGACTTGTGATTGTCATCTTTACGGGAACTTTGACTTGTTATCTGTATCATGATCAGTGACATGTTTTCCTGCTTTACATGCAGTGACCTGACTATATAGTGCTTCTGTACTCTTTATTCCTGATCATGTCCATTTCCTATTTTTCCCGTAAAGTGACAATGAAACTATTAAATCCTAAAATGGACCAACTTGTATTGGGTCGGGGGAAATATGCGGATATCGATATGTGTTCGTGTTTACAGTGGCTTTAGGTATTGTGCACTATATCCGGTCTGACCTGTGGTACTCCAGGGGACCGAGGGGAGAGCTGGCTCCCTACACCCCAGTTTTAACGGGCATACATAAGTCCCTCCTCCTGGATAAGCCTTGCGGCTGGTTTCCGTTTCCATGCAACGGAACAACCCTGGACCGTAGTCCCGGGTATGTACGGGACCCACTGTAAACATAGTTCGTTGATACAACCGTTGTTTCCAATAACAACCTCGACTTCCTTATATATGGATGTATGTGAGTTGGGATATATACCGGGTATATGCCGAGACACATACCTAGATATATGGGTTAGAAGAGTAATAATAATAAGACTTATTATAATTCCTGTTATAGTTTCCATTAGATACCTGATATGTTATGACTCCTACTATACCTGTTATGTCATAATCCTTGTTATGATTCCTGTATTCTTGTTAGACTTGATACATGATGATTCTAGTTCCTGTTATACCTCCTACATGTTTCTATCGTAATCTACTATGTTTCCGGACTTTGATTCATTATACTTCCATTACTCGCTGGTTCATGTTTCTATTACTGTTCCCTCTTACTTATTCATGTCTCGTAGCCACTTGGCTATAGTTGTTTACTATTATATGTCTTGACCCTTTGGATTTGCATATTCAGATTTCGAAGCTTGGATCGTAGTGGAGCCATCCACTGTAGATTGAGCTTCCTCTAGTGAGCAGGCAGGCTAGCTCTTCTTCCTTCGTGCCGGGCTCTTCTTTTGACTCACGGGATCTCCATCCTACTCGTGAGCTTTTGTGTATATCTTGTATATTTCTCTTTTGGACTTGGTTATGATGTAATACACATGTAATGTGTAATACTTTATAATATCCTGTGATAACTTTGTATGTGTATTTCTTGTGTTGGCATATGTATGAATACCACGCTTCGTGTGTACTCTGATTTCTTGTTGTACTTTTATGCTTAGCGTATATATGTGGGGGCAATTCTGACCTACGTATATACGTTGCAGTGACGTCCCCGTATCCGTGGAATCGGGGCGTTACAAGTAAGGTAAGCTAGTCATGGTTTGTTTTCTTCCATTTCATTCTTTCTAGTGTTAATACCAAATCCAATCTTGATTTCTTTTCCACTTTCCATCATGAACATATTCATCCATTCTTTCATTTCTTGTTCCATGATTGTTTTATTCTATTAAGCATAGAAGACACTTCGTTTACATTTCTTCACTACGATTCGTAACGCTTCTATCGCTAGCTCTCCCTGAGAATCGACTCGGTATAGCCTTATGCTATAGCGGAGATAAGAAAGGGATACATCGAACACATTTACATACACCTTTCTCGTCTAATCAAATTTTTGGCGCCGTTGCTGGGGAGAGCAACGGATTTTCTTTAAAGTGAAGAACTAAACGAATCTTCTTCTCTGTTGCAGGTTACAGGAGAAGAAAACAGGGAAATTTGCATTGCAGTAACATATAAGTGGACCTGGGCCTCTGCTCTAGAAAGCAGAGACCAGGATCCCTCAGTTTTGCCACGGAATCCAGATTTTTGCCGCGGTTCTGCGGCAGAACTGAGTTGACTACTCACAAATTTTCAGCAGGGACTCTGATTCTGCAAAATACATCTGCTGCTATACTTGAATTCCTGTATTCTTCACCATATACCTGCTAATTTAATCAACAGTAAAAATTGGTTGAAATTATTAAAAATTGTTTAGACATTTGCATTCTAGGCACGTGTCTTTCAATTCATTTACTTTTACTGTTGAAGAGTGCTGGAGGCAAGGTACGTTTCGCATTACATGTAGACTAGGAATCATCTCTTGCTTGATTTTCATGCTTTGAGTGTATCCTAGTTATCTATCTTGTACACTTGCACAAATCAATTCTAAGGGCATACCCATAAATAAGATAAGGTGGGGATGTCATTACCCTTTCCTTAGCCCAAAATCACCATCCCAGCACTCACTAGCCCAAGCCTAATTTAATAAAAAATAGACGTTGGCCCTAGGGACATCTCGGACTCATCTAGGAGATTATCCTAAGGGGGAATAGTGTTGGAAATTGACTCTTGCAAAATCAGTGTCTAGGAAAGGGATTGAGGGCCGAAAGCCCGAAGGTTGTTGGTTACTTAATTAAGGAACGTCTTTGACGGAAAACCTCCCAACAACCTTGCCCTTACCTGGCTGATTAGCCTGTGGTCAAAGTCTACACTAAACCTCCCGTGGACGGTCTAATCAGTTAGGAGTCGTCTAGGTCTAGGTCAACCATTCTTTGGCTTGGTTTTGATTTTTCTTTTTTTTTGTTTGTTTATTTGTTTGTTTCTTTTTGTTTGTGATTTTTGTGTGATTTGGCATTCAACAATTCTTTCCATCCTAATAATAATCCATATTTCACACAGTCTCCATTCTATTCGGATAATTCCAACCCGGTGTTTTATAATATGCACCAACCAAATACACCGGGTTGGCCTTATCCGAATCAATATGACCCATACCCCCCATCTAATAATTATAATTTCCATAATGATTTCAACTCGTAACAGAGTAATTGGGTATTCCAGTCCCCCGAGTTTAATTATCAACCTCCTTGTCCACAATATCCACCTAGTCCACAATATCCACAATATTCGTTCTCCGATTCTACTTCATATATTCCTTTTTCTGGACCTCCCATTGAAGAAAAATCTGAGTTTCAAAAGAGGATAGAAGCCAATCTACTAGAGGCAGAGCAACAACTTAAGACCAAATTAGCCTCTCCAATTCCACCACATTTTCAAGAGATATACTCACTTCCACCAGTCCAAAATAAAAGACCATCAATTTTGGAAATGAGTATGCGTGAGTCCAAACATAAATCCCAAAATCTGATGGACTCACAATTTCAATATCACTTCCAAGACAATACTTCATCTTTCCATCAAAACAATGAAGTCATCAATTATGGAAAGATGCTTGAAGAAATGACTCATGCTCAAAATGCTAGAAATCGTGACATAGAGTTGATGATCCAAACTCTTCATTCTCATCCTATTTCTAATGTCACTAGCCACTCTATTAAAGAAGATGAGTCATGTAGTCTTGGAAATCCAGATTCAATTTCAGCACAATCACCTGAACTTGTCCAAAAATCAGATCCCATTGACATTTTGGCAAGTTTTCCTTTTCCTGAAATTGAACTTGAGTGTGAATATGATCCTGAAATTCCACTTGATGATTCAATTTTTCTTCCTGATTCAATTATGACTCCGGTGTCTTCACCTGATTTCACTTCATTTCCTGAGTCATTATTGAATCCTGTTCCCATCCATTGTGAAATTGAATCACCAATCTTTGATGATCATAGTTAACTTGACCAATTCCATACTTTTGAAAGTCCTATTGATAAATTGGCAAGTTCACATTTTTGTGGAATTGAACTACATGAGGAATATGATCTTGAACCCCAACTTCGTGATTCACTTCTTTTTCCTGATTCAATAATGACTCCGGTAACTTTACCTGACTTCAATCTTTTCCCGGAGTCGACATTGGATCCTGTCCCAATTCATAATGAAGTTGAATCACCCATCTTTGAGGATCATATTGAACTTGACCAATTCTACACTTCTGAAGATACTATTGATAAATTGGCAAGTTTTTCATGTATTGAACTACATATGGAATGTGACCTAGATTCTCATTATCTCTTTACTTCTGAAACTGATTGTACAATTCTATCGGAAGATGTTGACTTAAGTTTCGAAGAATTGTATGGTGATGAGCTAGAATTTCTTAATATTGGAAGTAAAGAGATATCACCCATAGTAGGTCACATCCCATTGTTGGAAAATGATTGTGGACTTGAGCTTCATTTTCTTGACTTGGACCAAATTCCTGAACTCACTTCGACTCCTACACCTTCACTTGACTTAGGTCACCTTCCTGAGTCAGTATTCGTTCCTATCCTTCCTGAGTCCAAGTCAACCGTTCTGTCATTTCATACACCATTCTGGGACAAGGTGGTTGACAAATTTGACTCTGAAATTTATTATGAAAAATGGAAATTAGATGGGGTCATGTACTTAATAAAAATCTTTCAAGGATTTATCTTTTTAGTGGGTCATATTCATGATATTTTTGGTGGGTTCCTCAATACCCAAAGAAAAGTTGATTGGGCCATGTTTCGTGGACCAATCCGACCACCACCGGAACCACCACCTTAAGGTAATTTTTTCCTTCCCTCTTCATTTTTGTTTCATGCATACATATATCACGATGCATTGAGGACAATGCATGAAATAAGTGTGGGGGAGGGTTTACTAACATAGAGTTTTAGATCTTCTTTCTTTTACACTTCTTTTTAGAAATAAAAAAATATAAATAAAAAAAATAATTAAAAAAAATAAAAAAAACTTTTTGAAATAAGAGACAAAGTTTTGATCTATTTTAAGAAAATTAAGATGTATCTTAGAAATTAAGAAAGCCTTAATTATGACATCTTAAACCTAGTTGAAATAATAGATCTTGTTTGAAATTATAGGCTAAGTAAGAAAAATTGAGGAGATATTTTTATCTTGAATTTTTTGCCTTAGAAAGTATGCACTTCACACTTACACATTTCTTGGGATGGAAACAAAGACCAAAATGCCATAAAAATAAAAGAAAAAAAATTATAAATAAAACATCACCTATTAAGCTGGATAATTATGCCTCAAGAAGCATGATTATTCACGCCTAACGGTGAAAAACATCACTCATTAAGCTGGAGAATTATGCCTCAAGAAGCATGATTATTCACGCCTAACGGTGATCAAAAGAATAATCCCCTTTAGTTTTGTGGCCTTTTTCACTCGAGTCCTTAAACCCGAGGGATGTTTTCTCATCTGGTGCCCTAAGACCTACTGGTTTGGGAGTCATCGGTTATAGGCTCGTTACAAGGGTGAACTAGAAAGCCTAAACTAAGGGAAGAAAAAAAAGCAGAAAAAAATATATATATATATAAATAAATAAATGGCTTGATGGTTGGAGTTGAAATCCCAGAAATTTTCACTGAGCACGGTGTGCATATTATCTAGGTTTTATGAAAGATAAAGTATTCAATCTAATTTTGAATTCTTACCTTAATTGAAGACAAGATCTTGCATGGAGACTAAGTTTAAGAAAGAATGATTATAGGTGGACTTATGACCTTAGATCACTTATATTTTTGCAAAAATAGTTTGAAAACATGTCTCTCTTTCAAAATGCGTTTTCAAAATACTAACATTTGTCTTCTTTCTTTATGGATTTTGTGGGTTTAATCCGCTGAAAACCCTCAGGAGACAACACTTCTCCTCTAGGATAACCTAGAGGTTTAACGGCTTGTTGCACACGCTCAGTGCAATCGCGTCACCTGCGAAAGTGGTGTAATAAAATTGATAGTATAGCTTTTCTTTTCTTTGTTTTGCTCGGGACGAGCAAAAGAATAAGTGTGGGGGTGTGATTGTGATCCAATATTGCATATTTTACCTCATTATTCCCATGCATTTTTGTAATAAATATATGATTTTTACTCATCTTCTCTATATATTTGCAGGTTCACACTCTAATGGAGAGATAACCCAATAATCACTTTAATTAGAAATAATTAAAGGGATTAAATCCAAGATTAAGATAAAGCCTAAATTTGAATCCCAGATCCAGAGAGATCCGCGCAACAACTCAAGATTCTAGAAGGCCACGTGGATAACAACCTCGTAACAAACTTGTAACAAAAATTTGGGATCCAACGGCCACAAAAGTGCCGCGCCTTGCCGCGGATCCACCGCAAAATCTGGGCCATTCAATCCCAGATTTTGGTCACCTGTTCGTCTTCTGGAGAGTTCTCTCTGTGCCTATAAATACTGCATTTGGACCTGCGAGCAAAAACTGAACAGAGAAGAGAGAGAGATTAGTGTAAAGCTTTGTAATTTTGTTTTTCTCTAGGATTTTTGTAGCTCTCTATGATCTTCTTCTTCCCTAGAAATCATTGCAAGAGAGAGTTGTAAGAGAGAGAGAGCTTGTACATCAAGGAGTGACAACTTGAAGCAATGCAAGGATTCATCCATTCTCTTCATCTCTACTTGAGCTTGGTTCTAGTTTAATTGCTTTCTTTACTTGCTTTCTTTACTTTCTTGCAATTTACTTCATGCTTTGCTTTTCTTCATTAATGGCTTGTAGCTAAATTTTCTACCATGTACTAGCTAACCACTAGCCTTGCCATCTTCACTAACTCATGGGTGATTGCTTTAGTTCATCTTGCAAGTTGGATGGTCTTCTCTTCTCCGATGGGTTAAACCACCCGTCATCCAAGTGAGAAAGTAATTAGATCAACACGCAAGACAAATCCATGCCAATGAATCAACATGAGGCACGCCTTCACTATCACGGAGTTTAGTAAGTATTGGTAAGGTAGTAAGGTAAGCTAGTCATGGTTTGTTTTCTTCCATTTCATTCTTTCTAGTGTTAATACCAAATCCAATCATGATTTCTTTTCCACTTTCCATCATGAACATATTCATCCATTCTTTCATTTCTTGTTCCATGATTGTTTTATTCTATTAAGCATAGAAGACACTTCGTTTACATTTCTTCACTACGATTCGTAACGCTTCTATCGCTAGCTCTCCCTGAGAATCGACTCGGTATAGCCTTATACTATAGCGGAGATAAGAAAGGGATACATCGAACACATTTACATACACCTTTCTCGTCTAATCATTAATCATCATCAAAACTAGAGTGATGGGCCTTTGGGCCAACAATCTCCCCCTTTTTGATGATGACAAAACTCCTGAAGTTATATATTCATGGATTAAAGTAAAGCTTCAAAGAAGCTCCCCCTTAACTCATGCATCTCAAATAAACAAAATAAATATGCAATGAGGCACATAAACATGTATGCAAATGAGTAAACATGCTAATCAAGCATAAAACAAAATCACAAAATCTTTTTCTCCTCTTTGCACAACAAAACATATATGCATAAACATAAATCCTTTAACCAAAAGCATGCATATATCTCAAATACTTCTCCCCCTTTTTGTCAATCATCAACAAAGGGGTTAAAGTAAAAACAATATCATCAAATTTTTCTCCCCTTTTTGTCCGAAACAAAGAGCCAAAGAAGGGGTAAATCAAATCAATCAAGAAAGGTTATATGCGATATACATTCATGAAGAGGAAGACGCTAAGTTAGCTTCCCTACACAAATACATTACATGAAGAAGGGATGACAAGCCCCAATTCACATAACACATATTATGTAATGCATAAGAGGAGATGTGAAGCTCCCCCTACACACGTGTACCATATAAAGAAGAGATGTCAAGCTCCTCAATATACAGTACACTCAACATGAATCTATATGTAGAAGAGATGTTAAGCTCTCCTTGCATATAGGCAATACAAATCAAAAATTTGAATTTTTCTTATAAAACAAAATTTTGAATTTTCTTAATAAAACAAATCTTAAGAATTTTTCTTAAAATATTTATTTTCTTATCATAAACAACTTTGTGCTTTAAACATGTAAAATAATTTTAACTCAAGCACAAATAACTCATATATATGTATGAAAAATGAGTATAGCAAATGAAATTGATACATACATATATGGGAAAACAAAATATGAGTATATACAAAAGAAGTTCATATTGATACCAATTGAAAATATCCAATGATACCAATAGAAAAATAAGCTTAAGTGTATACATCATATAATCTACCACATGAAGAACTCGAACTAGTTAAATGAAGATGTTTGAAAACTAGTACGGAATCCTTCAAACAAGGAATAAAATAAAAATATTTTTCATGAAATATGTGTAAATCACATGAAAAAGGCAATGAAGCTCAATATTCCTTTAAATAAGACAATGTGAAAATTATCATAAATTTTGAAAACATAAAAATCACCACAAAATTTTTATTTAAAAAAATATATTTCAAGGTATATGTATGTTTTGACAACACAAGAAGTATACATACATATCCCTAAACACAATTGAGTCCATATATATAGATTTACATGAAAGGCAAATGACTCAAGAGGTATACATGTATATCTTAAAGTTTGGCAAAATAAACATATACATGAAATAAAAGCACATGATCATAACACAAATCCAAAATGGGAATACAAGTTTAAAAATGTAAGGATCATCAAAGCTAGGCTATACTAGCACACCAAATAGGCACAAATAAGCAATCAAACCCAACCATATATAGATTTATTTGTGACCCATAATATGTACAAGTATAAATCCTAGTGTTGACAAAAACTAACATTTAAACTAATATTCAATTCATGAAGCATCAAATCTTGAGAATACAAAAGAATTTATCCAATGGATTAAAAATAGGATCATGTGTATAACTTATAGACTAATTGAAGAATAAATAACTAGTATAAAATAGTTTTTGAACAACTAGTTAAAAATTCTTCAAATACATCAAATCATATGTTTTTCATAAAACATAACTAAGTACATAAAGATTTAATCACTCATGGACTATAAAGCTCAAAATGATCATGAAACTAAGTCATGAAATAATAAATGAAGATGTGAGTGTTAAAGATCATGTAAATAGCATTTTTATGAAAATAGTCATTTAAGCTCAAAAAGATCATAAGTCACATTTTAATAATGAAAAATCATTTTTCATTAAAACACTAATCTTCATGGTATATGTATGATTTATCCAAAACTAACAATACACATACATATCCCAAACATAAAAAAGTCTATCAAATGTATTTGCATGAAGGCAAGAGACTCACGGGTATACATGTATATTTATTAGATTTGAATTAATAATACATATACATGAAGTAAAGCATAAAAATTGACAAAGCATGTATAAATGAGAATCATCAAAACTAGTCTATACATATGCATATAGTGGGTACAAATGAGCATGAAGTGCAATCATATATAAAACAAATGTAGCTCACTATTTGTACATGTATAATACAAGTTTTGATAAAAACTACATCTAAGCATGTTATCACCACATGAAGCACAAAACAAATGAAAATATGAACATGCTCAAAATGTTATGAATGAACAAGCTTGAACATAAATAAAATGGGAGTTTAGAGACTGTTACCAACTCCAATGCTCCAATCATGGTGGTCATCCCACCAAAATCTCCTTGATAGTGATGCATCAAATGTGTGTCCATCAAGTCCATTTGCATCCACCATCAAGGCACCAAATCTCTCACGTCTTGAGAGATCCCTCACCTATATCAAAAACATGGGGTGGGGTTTTGGTACCCATATTTTCTTGGGTCCTTTGGGGTTAGTCTTGTAAGGAACCCAAAAATTTTTATTATTAGCAAAATTAAAATGATGCAACTTGTCATAACAAAATTTTGCTAAATGACCTTTGCGGTCACAATGTGTACATGTGTACCCCTTAGGATGCTTATGTGTAGGAGTGTGATCATGACGTGCAACATAAGCATATGCATGATGATGTTGTGCATGAATGTGTGGAGTTTGTTTCTTTGAAAACAAAGACTCCAATCTAGTATGGTTAAATGCACAAAAGTTCAAAGTTGAACTCAAACAATCCATTTTATTTTTCAAGTCTTTAATCTCATTAGTGGTGGCATGTAAGGCATGATGAGATAAAGAATCATTTTTCTTATTCTTTTTAGAAACAAATTCTTTTTCTTTTTAAACAAATTTTCTTTTCAAGGAGTTATTTTCTTGCAAAACACTTTCTTTTTGTTTTTCCACCACATCAATTTTATTTTCAAAGTATTGTTTCCTTCACATAAATCATTCAATTTTGAAAATAAGGAAACATTCTCATTTTCAAATCTTTTTTTTCCTTTTTTAAGCATGCAATCTTAGATTTAAATGAATCTTGTTCTATATGCAAGCAATCAAATTTCTTTTTCAAATTTTTATTTTCTTTCTTAATCATGTCTTATTTTTCAAGCAATAATTGACAAAATGTAGAAAGCTCTTCATATGACATGTTAACATCCTCATCCTCGGATTCGGTAGTTACCTCAAGGGGGTTATCCCTTGGACCATATAGCACAAGTTGGAGGTGTTGCTTCCAATGTCCGAATCGCTCCCTGCATAGTATTGTTCATTTTCGCTAAGGGAGATGAGGGTGTTCCAAACTACAAAAGCCGAATCAACGTTAGAAACCCTAGATAAATATTCATCATTTAGGGTTGACTTTAAAGCATGAAGGGCTTTTGCATTAGCCTCAAAATTCTTACCATCTAAACAATATGCATTATTAGTAGTGGCAAGATAAACATGAATGCCTAGGCCCTTGAGGTACAAAGACATCTTAACCTTCAAATTTGGATGTTAAGAATGTCAAAGGTGGGTGGTGACATGAAGTCCATGGTGTGTGTACAAAATATTGTGATTAGCCTAAAAATGAGGATCTTTAACTCTAGGTTGTGAGACCCAAAGTCAGAGCACTTGGCTCTGATACCAATTGTAAGTTCACCTAGAGGGAGGGTGAATAGGTGATGGCTAATCTAATGGTCACTTAATGCCAATTAATGCGGAAGAATAAACTATAATGACCTAAACTAATCTTCTACACTAAACACCACGTATAACACAAGAGTGTTGCCGAATTCCCCGTGAAGGGCTCTGGACAAACTCCTCTAGATTCCCCTTGAATGGGTGAGGTGCCGCGTTGGCTCTCTTGGTTGAATACAAGTGTTAGCAAACAAACCCAAGCAAGTATGACAATTAAGCACACAAATATATCATGCATGTAAAGATAAGACAAGTAATAACATGCAAGATATAAACAAGAGACAAAGAGAGAGAGAGAGAGAGAGAGAGAGAGTGAGCAATCGCAAACACAAGGGATTTGTTTCGAGGTTCGAGCACACTTGCTCTACATCCCCGCCTTCAACACACGAAGGATTTCCACTATAATCGATCCCAATTGATCACCCGGTGCCACAACACCTACAAGCTCTCGGACTCCCTAGTCCGTATACACCGCAAGCCCACCGGCTCGCCGAGGCCGCACCTCAAACAATGAGCTCGCACCCGAACTCGAAACCACCGAGTCCCCACTAGGACCCGAAACAATGCGAACACACTCGTCCGCCTTCTCAAAAAACAAAGATGAACTTTGGTGATCACAACTCTTGATCACCTAAAATCCTCTCACAACAAACTCCTATAGGGTAGATATAGCAATGGATAGCTCAAGTGTTATGTGAGAAAACAAGGAAAGAGATGGTGGAGGAAAACTCAAGGAATCTCTTTTAACACTCTTGATAAAATCTTCCCTTTTGATAGGAAATATTTGCTCTCAAATTTGTGGAGAAAAACCTCTGAAAAGGATTGGAAAAACTGGCTCAAAAATACTCTCCAAATCTTAGTGAAAACAATGCCCAAACCCCCAAATTTATAGGCTCAGAAAAACTAGCCGTTGGGGTTCTGTCAGGCCTGTCGGTCGACCGTCCGGTCGACCGGCCAACGGTCATATTTCAGACCGTTTGAGCCATCGGTCGACCGGCCGGTCGACCGAGCCAGGATACAGAGAGCAATCTCTCTGTCCGGTCGACCGCGCGGTCGGCCGGGGCCTTTCCAGAGAGCAGAGCTCTCTGGACGGTCGACCGGGTCAGTCGGCCGGCCATCCTGCAGAACTGGCGTGCACGTCTGTGCACGTCGGTCGACCGAGTCGGTCGACCGATTTCAGCCCTAGTCGACTTGGTCGGTCGACTAGTCGACTGGCTGAAGCCTGGAACAAAAAATCTAGGGATTAAAACTTGGTCTTTTTGGCTCACTTAAAATCCCATAAAATACTGAAAAATATACAAAAATAGTTTTGATGTAATACTTTGATAAACAAACATGCTTACACAAAATCAAGGCATGTTACAAATGTTTTGAACTATTTTTGTAACTTGGAAAATATGGCTCAAATGAAAAACAGTATTTTCCAAAACTTGTTTTTCCAAACTTTGTTTTTCCAAAACATCTCCAAATACAAAAACAAGATATTTAAACAACTTTGAAAGCATATGGTGCATGGATATGATCCACTGCACAAACATGGTGAAATATCTATGTTTTGGTATTAAGCTAAAAACTTGGTTTTGGATAAAAGACATGCATATAAGAAATTCCAAAAACCAAAAAGTAATTTTCTAAAGTAAAAATATTTTCTAAAACAAACTAAATCAAGAGTGTGTGTGTGCATGGTATACTTGAGCAATCCACCAACTACTCTATCCTTTACATTTTATCTAAAAATAAAATCTTCTAAAACAAACCTAGACACAAGTCTTCATCTTCTTGAAGTCTTCACTTGAAGCCTTCTCATCTTCTAGACTTGGTCCAAACACGATCCAACGAGCTCAACTCTTGATGTGGTCTTGATGCATAGGCTCTTGAATCAAACCGTGCTAACTCTAAAACTTGACTTCAAATCCTTTGTTGAAGCTATGCACCTATTATGATCTTGCTCATAAATCTGTTACTAATTAAACACAAGATCATTAGTACTATAACTACATGAGTTAATCATCATCAAAACTAGAGTGATGGGCCTTTGGGCCAACAGAGTTGAGGTGCTATATGAAGCTCTCTTGGTTTAACACAAGTATGGCACACAAACAACAATACTAAGCATACAAGTGATATGAATATGATGCAATGCACAATATAAGAGAGAAAGAGAGTTAGAGAAAGTGGATCAAATGCAAACACCGAGATATGTTTCGAGGTTCGAGCACACAGCTCTACGTCCCCGCCTTCACACAGAAGGATTTCCACTAACTCGTCCACACTGCACTTCCCAAACAGGGAACCTCCATAAAGGATTTTGGGTAAATACAAACCAGGAGTACACAACTCCTCTCTCAACTAATACAACCTCCCACTAGAGGCAAGGCACAAACCAACACAATATCCACCTCACAAATGAGGGATACACACAAAGCCAACACAACCACAATCACCTCATACTTCAGGGATTCCAATACGACCTCCACAATCACCTCACACTTGAGGGATGTCAACACAATCACCTCGCACTAGAGGGATATCACACATCAAGGAGGGTTTACAACTTAGTGATCTCAAAGACCACAAACTGAATCTTTTCACAAAACAATGGTCCTAATAGATAGGATAGATAGATAAGCTCAAGTGTGAGAAATAAAGAGTTTGAAAATCAAAAACACAAAGAAAAACTCTTGGGAAAATTTCTAGAATATAATGGAAATAAAGATCAAAAATCAATCCAAAGACTTCTCCTTTTCTTGATTTTTTCAACCCTTTAAAACAAATAAAGATACAATCTTTTGGCTCTAAAAACTCTTTTAAAAACTTGTATTAAAACACTTGTAAAGGTGATAAATTTTTGCTCTTGAAAAACTTGTTAAAAACCAACTCAAATGGGGGGTATTTATAGCCCTCACAAAATTTTGCCCGTTGGCAGCTGAAAAGGGCAAATTTGCCCTTTCGGTCGACCGGCCCAACGGTCAGATTTCTGACTATTGTGTCTTCGGTCAACCGGCCCGGTCGACCGAGACTGGATACAGAGAGCAGAGCTTTCTGCCGGTCGACCGGCCCGGTCGACTGGGCCATTTCCAGAGAGCAGAGCTCTCTGGGCGGTCGACCGCCCGGTCAACTGGCCCACCATCCCTCGCTGCGTGCACGTCCTGTGCACGTCAGTCGACCGGTCCGGTCGACCGGCAGACAGCCTGGTCAACATTTATAGGATTTAAAAACTTGTCTTTTTATTATCAAATAAATCCCATAAAATTACATAAATTTCACAAAAAATAGTTCTTATTAGATCTTTGAAATACAAACATGTGTGATAAAAATTCAACACATATTTCAAACTATTTGAACCATTTTTGTGAGATAGAAAATTTGTCTTAAACAAAAATCTGTATTTTTCAAAACTAGGATTTTTTTGAAATAGAAATTCGTTTTCTCCAAAACTCATATAAATACAAAAACATGATATTGAGACAACTTTGAAGCATATTGTATATGGATAGAATCCAATATACATATAAAGATTTATATCTATGTTTTTGACATTAAATCCAAAAATAAGTTTGTTTAAATACAAATCTCCAAACACATGAATAGGCTTATCAAAATAAGTTGTTTCTAAGTATATGAAGCATAGATGTATATAGATCAAATCTAATATGCATTAAATCATGTAAACTTATTTTGATTCTATCTATTCATGAAAGCCAAGATCGGTTAAACCGAAAACCAAAACCAAAATATGAAACTTGTGTGTGTATTGTGAACTTGAGCATATCACACTATCTAATCTTTACAATGAGATCTAAACAAACTATACTAAACAAACCGAGGTCTTCTTATAGAACTCCATCTCCAAGTTGACCCGATCCAAACGTGAACTACCGAGCTTGACTCCAACCGAGTGCTAGATGTGAACTTGATGCTTGAGCTCTTGAATCACCATGTGATAGCTCCAAAAACACCTTTGTTGAAGGTAATCACCTACTAATATCTTGATCAATTATCAGAAACTAAATATCACAAGATTATTAGTAAACTATAACTACATGAGTTAATCATCATCAAAACTAGAGTGAAGGGCCTCTAGGCCAACAATCTCCCCCTTTTTGATGATGACAAAACTCATGGAGTTATATATGCATGGATTAAAGTTAAGCTTCATAGAAGCTCCCCCTTAACTCATGCATAGCAATAAATAATAAAGATATGCAATGAATGCTCAACATAAATATGCATAAACATGATATTTGATACTAATGAAATAAACATGTTCTTGATACCAATCAAAAGATACAACAAAAGATGCTCTTGATAATAACAAACAAAAGATACACTTGATAACAAATAAAACAAACATGCATATAAAAACTCCAAATTTCTCTTTCCCTTTTTGTCAATTCATCAACAAAGGGGTACAAACGCTTAAAGAACATAAAAAACTATTTTTCTTGTTATAAATCAAAACAATAAAGTGTATATGCTATATACATTCATGAAGAGGAGAGACGTGAAGTTAACTCCCCCTGCATACATGCATTTATATGAAAAGAGATGACTAAACTCTAACCACTTAAAGCATAATGTACAATGTATAAAAGGAGATGTGAAGCTCCTCCTACACACGTGTAAGACATAAAGAAAAGCGGTCAAGCTTCTCAATATGAGATACACTCAACATGAATCTATATATATAGAGAAGATATTAAGCTTCCCTTGCACATAAGCAATAAATATCAAAATATTTGATACCAACTTATGATACTAATGAAAATAAACAAAAAAATTTTTAATACACCAAAAGATATTAAATGAAAATATCTTGTAAACTTTTGATACCAATAGAAAATGAAACAATTTTTGTTTTGATATCAATTGAAATATATATGTATATTGTAAATCATGATACCAATTGTAAATATCTTGAAATTTTGATACCAAATGAGAATATTTTTATAATTTTGATATCAATTGAAAGTGAAAACCAAATATTTTATTTAAACACAACTCATTTCAGTATGGATACCAATTTAAAATAAAATATGATACCATTTTAAAAACAAACCAACTATTTGGTTAAACAATTCATTTTGCAATAAAGATACCAAATTTTAGAATAAAGCCAATTTAAGATTTTTGATACCAATATTAAAATGCTAGCATATTCCAAATTAAAATATTTTTCATTCTAATTTTATGTCATAAAGTGTGGGAGTAGGATATGCCAATTGAAAATATAATCGATTGAAAACTAAAATATGAAGTTTTCTCCCCCTTTATGAAATACCAATGAAAATGATGCATAAGCTTGTGTAAAATACCAATTTGAAAACTAATGGTCTTTAAGAACTAAATCAAGCTTAGCAAAAATAAAATTTGTGTTTTAAGATGTAAAGATATAATAAGCACAATCAAATCATGTATATATGTATGAAAAAGTAAATACCAATAAAAATTGATACTTTTTGAAGTTTTGAAGCATACATATATAGAAAACTAAAGATGAGTATACAAACATGAAAATATCAATTGGGATACTAATTGAAAAATATGATGAAAATCAAGTGTATAACTCATACCTACCACCCATTCATGCACATGTTTAAAAAGATTTTCAATAAAGAGCATACAAGGCATGGTCGCCCAACCAACCGCCCTTGAATGGGTAAGGGTTTTCAAAAATAAGTTTGAAAATAATTTTAGCACAATTGAAAACTCTACCAAATAAAGAATAACGCAACTAGTTTTATGAAAAACTTGAAAACTAGTACGAAATCCTTCAAGTAAGGAATAAAACAAAAATATATTCCATGAAACATGAAAATCGCTCAACCAATGACACTCGAGGTCTATATAGCACATATAATACTCATGAAAATAAAATCATAAGAAAACATCAAATAATGTGAGTGTATAAGTTTGTGTGAAACACATAGTCATGAAAATAGACAATAAGGCTCAATGTGAAATTTCTTAAAACATGAAAATCATTAAAATTTAATTTTTAATAATACAACTTCAAGGCATATGTATGTTTTGTACAAACTAGAGTATACATACATATCCAAACATGAACGAGTCCACAAAAGTATATGCATAAAGGAAAGTAGCTCAAGGATATATATGTATAACTATTAGTTTAGACAAAATAGACATATACATGAAGTTAATCATATACGAAAACATGAACAAAAGGGAACACAAGTCAAAATGTATGAATCATCAAAACTAGGCTATACTAGTACATCTAATGAGTACAAATGAGCAATCAAGCACAAATATATAATAATCTATTTGTGGCTCACTAGTTGTACAAGTATATACTCAAGTTTTAATGAAAACTAACATCTAAACATATAATCAAGTCATGAAGCATAAAATGAAACATAAATCAATATGATTGTTATGTAAATACACATGTATTAGACTAGGATATACACAATAGATAAACTAAAGTGAGTACACAAAAATAATGGTCCATATAAAATATGGGTGTATCTCAAATACTAATCATGTATATCACTAATCTAATTATCATGACATTTAATATAATAATCAAGAAACATCAGAATATGCTAAAAATCAATGACATGAAAAGCATGTAAATATAAATGGGAGTTAGAGATCGTTACCAAAACAAAGAGGGTAGATCTCTATGTCTCCAAACTAAGGTGGTCCTCCCACCAAACTCCCCTTGAAAGTGATGCATCCAAAATTGTTACCTTTAAGCTCGGAACGCATCCACCTCAAGGAACCATCACTCTCACGTTCATGTGAGAGCCCACACCTACATCAAATACCATAGGGGTGGATTTTGGTACCCATACTCTATTGGGTCCATGGGGGTTAGCTCCTTTCCTAACCCAAACAAATCTATTTGCAAAATTTATATTATGTGTCCTATCATAACAAAACTTTGCAAGGTGGCCCTTACGTCCACAATGTGTACAAGTGTACACATGAGCATACATTATGTTATGAGTGTGAACGTGAGGAGCATGTGTATGCCGTGGTTTATGTGCATGCATAGGTGGAACTTGTTTCTTACGAAACATGGATTCCAACCGCGTGTGGTTCATAGCACATTGGCTCAAAGTGGAACCCAAACAATCAACATTCTTCTTTAATAAATTTATATCAATTTCAATGTTAGAAGAAATGGAGCATGCAATAGGTAAGCTAGATGATGAAGCTATACTAGCTTGGCAAACATGTGAAGACAAATCATTTTTTAAAGATTTATTTTTGTTAGAAATCAAATCAAATCCTTTGAAATTGAAGCAATTTTATTTTTCAAAGATTCATTTTCTTTTATAACAAAATCAAGTTTTGAAGATAGAACTTCATTTTTCTTCAAAATAATTTCACAATCATTTCTATTTTTTAAATTTTCATTTTCTTTTAAGGCAAGTTCAAGTTGGGATTTCAAAGAGTCCCGTTCATTTGAAATCTCAACCTTTTCTTGCAAAGTTAATTCAAGCTTTGAAAACAAATTTTTATTTTCTTTATTTAATCCAAAGCTTTTCTTTTTCAAAACTTTATATTTTTCAAGCAATTTTCACATACAATAGAAAGTTCTTCATTTAATGCATCGGCATCAATAATATCATCTCCTGAACAACTAATACAATCATCTAGCTGAGATTCTGAATTTACCTCAAGGGAGTTATTCCTTGAACCTTGTAGCATCGTTGTTTGGATCCATCCTCGCTAGATTCCATCTCCACATGATTCGTCTTTGGAGCTCAGGAGAGATCAACGTGTTCCACACTGCAAAGGCGGAGAAACTAAATAAAAATATTCTTTGTTTAATGTGCTTCTAAGTGCCGTTAGGGCTTGTGCATTAGCCTCTATATACTTGCTATTACCAAGATAGGATTTCTTGGTAGCGGCAAGGAAAACATGCAAACCTGAGGTTTTGAGGGACATGGACATCCTAGCCTTCCAAACAACAATGTTGGAAGTATCATACATGGGTGGAGTCATATAGTTCATGAGTGTATGTAAACAATATAAGTGTACAAATGCAAATACTAGATTAGCAAAATCAAGATCTTACTACTATGTGGTTAAACCTAATATCAGGAGTGTAGGCTCTGATACCAATTGAAAGTACACCTAAGGGGGGTGAATAGGTGTAAGGCTAATCTAATGACAAATAATGCGAAATTTACAAACTAATTGCAATACACTTAGTGTAACCAAACAGTGTAGCCGAATTTCTGGTGAAGGGCTCTAGACTAACTCCTCTTGATTCCTCTGAATAAGAGTTGAGGTGCTATATGAAGCTCTCTTGGTTTAACACAAGTATGGCACACAAACAACAATATCACGCATACAAGTAATATGAATATGATGCAACACATAAAATAAGAGAGAGTTAGAGAAAGTGGATCAAACGCAAACACCGAGATATGTTTCGAAGTTCGAGCACACAGCTCCACGTCCCCGCCTTCACACAGAAGGATTTTCACTAACTCGTCCACACAGGACTTCCCACACAGGGAACCTCCACTGAGGATTTTGAGTAAATACAAACCGGGAGTACACAACTCCTCTCTCAACCAATCCAACCTCTCACTAGAGGCAAGGCACAAACCAACACAATATCCACCTCACAAATGAGGGATAGGCACAAAGCCAACACAACCACAATCACCTCACACTTGAGGAATTCCAATACAACCTCTACAATCACCTCACACTTGAGGGATATCAACACAATCACCTCTCACTAGAGGGATATCACAAATCAAGGAGGGTTTACAACTTAGTGATCTCAAAGACCACAAACCGAATCTTTCTCACAAAATAATGATCCTAATAGATAGGATAGATAGATAAGCTCAAGTGTGAGAAATAAAGAGTTTGAAAATCAAAAACACAACGAAAAACTCTTGGGAAAACTTCTAGAATATAATGAAAATGAAGATCAAAAATCAATCCCAAAAACTTCTCCTTTTCTTGATTTTTCTAACCCTTTAAAACAAATAAAGATAAAATCTTTTGGCTCTAAAAACTCTTTTAAAAACTTGTATTAAAACACTTGTAAAGGTGAGAAATTTTTGCTCTTGGAAAACTTGTTAAAAACCAACTCAAATGGGGGGTATTTATAGCCCCCACAAAATTCTGCCCGCTGGCAGCTGGAAAGGGCAAATTTGCCAGCCCAACGGTCAGATTTCTGACCGTTGTGCCTCCGGTCGACCGGCCCGGTCGACCGAGACTGGATACAGAGAGCAGAGCTCTCTGTCGGTCGACCGGCCCCGTCGAACAAGGCCATTTTCAGAGATCAAAGCTCTCTGGACGGTCGATCGCCCAGTCGACCAGCCCACCAGCCCTGGCTGCGTGCACGTCCTGTCTGGTCGACCGGCAGACAGCCTGGTCAACATTTATAGGATTTAAAAACTTGTCTTTTTATTATCAAATAAATCCCATAAAATCACATAAATTTCACAATAAAATAGTTCTTATTAGATCTTTGAAATACAAATATTTGTGACAAAAATTCAACACATATTTCAAACTATTTGAACCATTTTTGTGAGACAGAAAATTTGCCTTAAACAAAAATCTGTATTTTCCAAAACTAGGATTTTTTTGAAATAGAAATTTGTTTTCTCCAAAACTCATATAAATACAAAAACATGATATTGAGACAACTTTGAAGCACATTGTATATGGATAGAATCCAATATACATATAAAGATTTATATCTATGTTTTTGATATTAAATCCAAAAATAAGTTTTGTTTAAATACAAAACTCCAAACACATGAATAGGCTTATCAAAATAAGTTGTTTCTATGTATATGAAGCATACATGTATATAGATCAAATCTAATATACATTAAACTATGTAAACCTTTTTTGATTCTATCTATTCATGAAAATCAAGATCGGTTAAACCGAAAACCAAAACCAAAACTTGAAACCTGTGTGTGCATTGTGAACTTGAGCATATCACACTATCTAATCTTCATAATGAGATCTAAAAAAATTATACTAAACAAACCGAGGTCTTCTTGTTGAACTCTATCTCCAAGTTGACTCGATCCAAACGTGATCCACCGAGCTTGACTCCAACTGAGTGCTAGATGTGAACTTGACGCTCGAGCTCTTGAATCACCATGTGAAAGCTCCAAAAATACCTTTGTTGAAGCTAATCACCTACTAATATCTTGATCAAATATCTGAAACTAAATATTACAAGATTATTAGTAAACTATAATTACAGAGTTAATCATCATCAAAAACTAGAGTGAAGGGCCTCTGGGCCTACAGTTACGTCTTCAGGAACTCGAAGCCTTAGATGAGAAGCGACTACACGCTCAATAACATATTGATTGGTTGCTAATGTTGCATATTTAATATCATATTTCCATACTTATTTTAGAATAAAAGCCTGCATTGTCCTAATTATTTGTTTAATTTATTTGCAGGCCCAATCCTTAAGGAGATGAAGAGAAATGAGCCCAAAAGCCCACCAGAATTCTGAATTAAATCAGAGTTAATTCATACACATAAAATCAGGGCAAAATCAAGAGGTTGAAACCGGTTGAGAAGAATCCTCTCAGAATCGATCGGTTAAAGCCAAGAATCCAAGGCCATTTCGTCAGAATCCGGAGCTCAAACGACAAAACCAACAAAGGATAAAGCAAGAAGAAACCCCCGGAGAGACCCTCCAAAAGGGTGTGGCCATCTGGCCACACCCTGGTCGCGGAAACGCGGCTTGGGCCGCGTTTCCGCGGCAATCTTGGGGAGTTAGGGGGAGCGTGAACTCCCCCGACCTCCCCGAGATCTTGGTGGTTGGGTTTTCTGCCTATAAAAGGCCATTATGTGCACTGAAAAGGGACGTGAAGGCAGATTAGGATTTAGCCTAGTTTTTCATTTCTTAGTTTAGGTTTTTGCTTTCTTTTTCATGTAATTTAGTTTTCATTTATGTAATTCTGAGGAGATCAACTTTCATCGAAGAACAAGACTGAAGCTTGAGCTAAAAGTGACAATTCGTGTAAGGTTTTAATTCTTTTATTGGTTGCTAATGTTGCATATTTAATGTCATATTTCCATACTTATTTTAGAATAAAAGCCTGCATTGTCCTAATTATTTGTTTAATTTATTTGCAGGCCCAATCCTTAAGGAGATGAAGAGAAATGAGCCCAAAAGTCTACCAGAATTCTGAATTAAATCAGAGTTAATTTGTACACATAAAATTAGGGCAAAATCAAGAGGTTGAAACCGGTTGAGAAGAATCCTCTCAGAATCGATCGGTTAAAGCCAAGAATCCAAGGCCATTTCGTCAGAATCCGGAGCTCAAACGACAAAACCAACAAAGGATAAAGCCAGAAGAAACCCTCGGAGAGACCCACCAACAGGGTGTGGCCATCTGGCCACACCCTGGCCGCGGAAACGCGGCTTGGACCGCATTCTCGCGGCAATCTTGGGGAGTTAGGGGGAGCGTGAACTCCCCCGACCTCCCTGGGATCTTGGTGGTTGGGTTTTCTGCCTATAAAAGGCCATTATGTGCACTGAAAAGGGACGTGAAGGCAGATTAGGATTTAGCCTAGTTTTTCATTTCTTAGTTTAGGTTTTTGCTTTTCTTTTTCATGTAATTTAGTTTTCATTTATGTAATTCTGAGGAGATCAACTTTCATCGAAGAACAAGACTGAAGCTTGAGATAAAAGTGACAATTGGTGTAAGGTTTTATTTTTTTTCTTCGATTGTTATGAAATCAAATCAATGCTATTTCCTTGTATGTTCTTTTTAGTTCTCTTCTTCTTTTCTATTTTACCTTTCTTTTTGGTACAACTGTCTTCCAAGTGAGTCTAAAAGTATCGAAAGAGCCTTGCCTTTGCGAGTGCCACCGATAGCTCATAACGATGGAATTGTGAGTCTCTCTGTATCATTTCATGCTTGCGTATCTTGATGATGTAATGTGGAAGAGACCAACACTCGACTCTTATGGGCTATGCGCTAACTGCCTCCAATTCAAGGTAACATTGAAGCTAAGAACTCAAGGTAAGCTTTTGGTAAAAAGAAGGTAAATATTTGTTTTCTTTTCTTTTTCATTTCTGTAAATTAAACCACTACATCTTCCAACTCTATCATCTCCACTTCATTATACTTAGTCTCTTTTCATCGTTTTCTGATTTTCCACCTTCTTCATCTTCCATTTTCTTTTAACTTTAAGATAACTTTGTTTTTCTTTTTCTTAACTTTAAAAACAGAGAAGAACTTTCGCTTATTTTCATAACGATTTCAATAAAGAACCGTAAAGCTTCCATCGCAAACCCTCCTTGTGGATCACGACCCGCATAGCAACTTGCTATAGCGGAAGAATTGAGCACTTGCACATTTTCTTTCTTAAGTTCTATAATCTCGTATTTTTTTGTGCAGGTTTGGCTTCAATCAAATTTTGGCGCCGTTGCAGGGGAGGGTAAAACGGTTTTTATTGAAATCTGAATTTTATTGAAACTTTTTTTTAGAATTAAACGAATTTTCTTCTCTGTTGCAGGTTACAGGGCAAGCAAAGCAGGAAAATAAGTTTGCAGTGACATACAAGTGGTATTGGGCCTCTGCTCTAGAAAGCAGAGACCCATTGCCCTCTGAATTGCCGCGTTTTCACGGCAAAAGCCGCGGATCCGCAGCAATAAAGAGTTGACTACTAACTTGTTTTTGCAGGGCTGCTAGCTTGGCAAATTCTAGTTTGCTGCAATTATTTATTTCTTATATGCCATCAAAAAAACCTGCTAATAATCAACAGTAAAAAGTTTGTTGCAAAAGTTAAAAATTGATTAGACGTTTGCATTTTAGGCACGTGTCTTTTCAATTCATTTACTTTTACTGTTGAAGAGTGCTGGAGCAAGGTACGTATGCATTGCATTTAGCATAGGACTCACTTCTTGGTTGATTTATATCGCTTTGAGTGAATCTTACATATCTTGTACACTTGCACAAATTGATCTTAAGGGCACTAACCCATTAACAAGATAAGGTGGGGATTTAATCACCCTTCCTTAGCCAAAAATCACATTTCAAGCACTCACTAACCCAAGCTTAACTAAAATTGAGTAGATGTTGGCCGTAGGGACATCTCGGACTCAATTAGGAGATTATCCTAAGGGGGAAAAATGTTGGAATCTAACTCCTGCAAAATCAGTGTCTAGGAAAGGGATTGAGGGCCGAAAGCCCGAAGGTTGGTGGTTTTTTAATTAAGGAACGTCTTTGACGGAAAACCTCCCACCAACCTTGCCCTGACCTGGCTGATTAGCTTGTGGTTAAAGTCTACATTAGACCTCCCGTGGACAGTCTAACCAGTTAGGAGTCGTCTAGGTCCTAAGTCTACCCTAACTTAGGCTAGAATTTTTCTTTTTTTTGTTTGTTTATTTGTTGTTTTTCTTTGTTTGTATTCTATTGTGTGATATGGACTATAATAATAATTTTTTCAACTACAATAATAATCCATATTACACACCGACTTCATTTTCGGATATTACCAACCCGGCATATCATAACTTTGACCAACCTAGTGTGCCGGATTGGTCTTATCCGAATCAATATGACCCATACCCCCCATCTAATAACTATAATTTCCATAATGATTTCAACTCTTCACCGAGTCAGTGGGGATTCACCTCCCCCGAGCATAATTTCCAACCACCTTGTCCTCCTTCTCCACCTAGTCCACAATATTTTCAAGAGTCATACTCAGTTCCACCAGTCCAAAATAGAAAACCATCAATTTTGGAACGGAGTATGCGTGAGTCCAAACAACAATCACAAAATCTGATGGACTCACAATTTCATTACCACTTCCAAAACAACTCTTCATCTTTTCAACAAGACAATGAACCCATCAACTATGAAAAGATGCTAGAAGCCATGACTCATGCTCAAAATGCTAGAAATCGTAACATAGATATGATGGTCGAATCTCTACGTTCCCACCGTCCTGATGTCACTTACCATTCTGTTAGAGCCGAAGAGTCATGTTGTTTTGAAAATCAAGATTCTATTTCAGAACAACCATTTGAACTTGCCCAAACTCTAAATTTTGAAAAAGATATTGACAGTTTGGCAAGTTATTCCTTTTATGAAATAGAACTTGAGAATGAACATGATCTTGAACCCCAACTTAGTGATTCAATTCTTCTTCCTGATTCGATTATGACTCCGGTATCTTCACCTGATTTCGATCTTTTTTCCGAGTCAACATTGGATCCTGTACCAATCCATAATGAAATTGAATCACCCATCTCTGAGGATCATATTGAACTTGACCAATTATACACTCTTGAAGATCCTATTGAAAAATTGGCAAGTTCTCAATTTTTTGATATTGAACTCAATGAGATATGTGACTTAGATTCTCAAATCTGTGATCAAGTTCAAATTCTCGAATCAATATTGACTCCTGTTTTGTTACCCGACTTAGGTAATATTTTAGAGTCAGTTTTGATTCCCATACCTATCATTCCTGAACTTGAATCACCAATATTAAGTCACATTCCATTGTTAGAAAATACATGTGGACTGGAGTTTCAACTTCTTGACTTGGACCCAATTTATGAACCTATTTCGACTCTTGAACCTTTACTTGACTTAAGTCACCTTCCTGAGTCGGTATTAGTTCCTGTCCTTCCGGAGTCCAAGTCAACTGTTCTATCATTTCATACTCCTTTCTGGGATGAGGTTCTTGACAAATTTGACTCCGAAATTAGTTATGGAATATGGAAATTAGATGGGGTTAAATAGTTCATAAAGATCCTTCATGGATTTATCTTTTAATGGGTTATATTAAAGATATTTTTGGTTGGTTCCTCCGAGACCCAAGAAAAGTTGATTGGGCCGCGTTTCGTGGACCAATCAGACCACCACCGGAACCACCACCATAAGGTAACACTTTCCTTCCCTTTCTTCTTTTTCATGCATCTATGCATTAATTCATACATTGAGGACAATGCATGAGATAGGTGTGGGGGAGGGTCTAACATAACTTTTCTTTTTCTTTAAAAAAAAAATTAACATTTTTCTTTACTTTTAAAAACTTTTGAAAAATAGAAACAATATTTTGACTTATTTTTGTAAGAAATTAAGTTAATTTTAAGGAATAGGAAAATCCAAATTAAGATTTCTTATACTTCGTCAAAATAAGATTATTTGTTTGATTTATAGAGTTAGGAAGATAATTTGTCAAAGTAATTTAGTCTTGATCTTTACCTTGATGAAATATGCACACTTCATACACTTACACACTTAGGGTTCAAAAACAAAGATTCTTATGCCTTATAAAAATATATATATATAAACAAATCTAATTATTGATTAGCTAGGTGCTTTGGCCTAAGAAAGCCTTAGTATTTATGCAAAAGATAATTAGATGAGTTTGAAAAAAAAAAAGAAAAAAAACAGGTCTAATTATTGACTAGCTAGGTGCTTTGGCCTAAGTAAGCCTTGGTATTTATGCGAAAGATGATTAGATAAGTTTGAAAGAAAAATCCTCTGATTAAGCTAGGTATTTGTGCCTAATAAAGCATAAGTATTCACGCCTAAAAGAGGTTCATATAATAAAATCCTTAGTTTTGTGGCCTTATTTGCTCGAGTCCTTAAGTCCTTGGGGGTGTTTTCTCACCTGGTGCCCTAAGACCGTTTGGTTTGGGAGTCATCGATTAAAGGCTCGTTACATGCGCAGATTAGAAAGCCTAATAAAACTAAGGAATAATACCACAAAAAAAAAAAAAAAAAATAATAACAACATATATATATATAATAATAAGGCATAAGAGTTAGAGTTAATGAGCCCTTAGTCAAAATTTTCACAGTCACAAGGTGCATATGACTTAGGGTAAAGTAATAGACTAGATGAGAAGCACAATTTGACTCCTTACTTTGATTGATAACAAATTTTTGAGTAGAGACTAAGTTTAGGAATGAAAAATTTAGTTTTCCTATAACTTATAGATTGCTTAGATCTTACAATTATATTTCAAATATTTTTCTCTTTCAAAATGCTTTTCAAAAATACTAACTCTTTATTTCTCTTTCTTTATGGATTTTGTGGGTGTAATCCGCTGAAAACCCTCACGAGACAAAACTCGTCCTCTAGGAGGAACCTAGAGGTTTAGCGGCTTGTTGCACATGCTCAGTGCAATCGCGCGACCAGCGAAAGTGGTCTAATAATCCTTAGTATAATTTAGTTGTTTTGCTCGAGGAGGAGCAAAAGATAGGTATGGGGGTGTGATTGGTTGCTAATGTTGCATATTTAATGTCATATTTCCATACTTATTTTAGAATAAAAGCCTGCATTGTCCTAATTATTTGTTTAATTTATTTGCAGGCCCAATCCTTAAGGAGATGAAGAGAAATGAGCCCAAAAGCCCACCAGAATTCTGAATTAAATCAGAGTTAATTCACACACATAAAATCAGGGCAAAATCAAGAGGTTGAAACCAGTTGAGAAGAATCCTCTCAGAATCGATCGGTTAAAGCCAAGAATCCAAGGCCATTTCGTCAGAATCCGGAGCTCAAACGACAAAACCAACAAAGGATAAAGCCAGAAGAAACCCCCGGAGAGACCCACCAACAGGGTGTGGCCATCTGGCCACACCCTGGCCGCGGAAACGCGGCTTGGGCCGCGTTTCCGCGGCAATCTTGGGGAGTTAGGGGGAGCGTGAACTCCCCCGACCTCCCCGGGATCTTGGTTGTTGGGTTTTCTGCCTATAAAAGGCCATTATGTGCACTGAAAAGGGACGTGAAGGCAGATTAGGATTAGCCTAGTTTTTCATTTCTTAATTTAGGTTTTTGCTTTTCTTTTTCATGTAATTTAGTTTTCATTTATGTAATTCTGAGGAGATCAACTTTCATCGAAGAACACGACTGAAGCTTGAGCTAAAAGTGACAATTGGTGTAAGGTTTTATTTCTTTTCTTCGATTGTTATGAAATCAAATCAATGCTATTTCCTTGTATGTTCTTTTTAGTTCTCTTCTTCTTTTCTATTTTACCTTTCTTTTTGGTACAACTGTCTTCCAAGTGAGTCTAAAAGCATCGAAAGAGCCTTGCCTTTGCGAGTGCCACCGATAGCTCATGACGATGGAATTGTGAGTCTCTCTGTATCATTTCATGCTTGCGTATCTTGATGATGTAATGTGGAAGAGACCAACACTCGACTCTTATGGGCTATGCGCTAACTGCCTCCAATTCAAGGTAACATTGAAGCTAAGAACTCAAGGTAAGCTTTTGGTGAAAAGAAGGTAAATATTTGTTTTCTTTTCTTTTTCATTTCTGTAAATTAAACCACTACATCTTCCAACTCTATCATCTCCACTTCATTGTACTTAGTCGCTTTTCATCGTTTTCTGATTTTCCACCTTCTTCATCTTCCATTTTCTTTTAACTTTAAGATAACTTTCTTTTTCTTTTTCTTAACTTTAAAAACAGAGAAGAACTTTCGCTTATTTTCATAACGATTTCAATAAAGAACCGTAAAGCTTCCATCGCAAACCCTCCTTGTGGATCACGACCCGCATAGCCACTTGCTATAGCGGAAGAATTGAGCACTTGCACATTCTCTTTCTTAAGTTCTATAATCTCGTATTTTTTGTGCAGGTTTGGCTTCAATCACATATTGAGTTGTATTAAGCTCGAATCTCGAAGGCCTTCAATAAGAAGGTCAAGCAAAGGGTTTTCCAGGAAGGAGATTTGATTTTAGCTGTCAGACGACCGATGATCATGACGCACAAAACTAAAGGCAAATTTCAACCCAAATGGGAAGGACCGTTCGTGATAGAAACAGTCTACTCAAATGGAACATATCGCCGTATAACCCCAGACAGTGATACGCTCAAGATGCCGATCAACAGCAGGTTCTTAAAGAAGTATTATCCTTGATAGGATCCTTCTTGTAATCAGATTAATGTTACACCTCTGATCAGGACCTTCAGATCCAAGATATTTGGAAAGAGCGCTCCTTTCTTTCTCTAACGGGATCATATTGTTATAAACCAAGTGTCGAGCCGATCGAACAGCGATTTCATCAAAGAAGAACCAAGGTTATGAACTTCGGTTTTAGCCTTATCACTCTTCTGTAATTCATTGTCGACTAGTGTCGAGCCGATCGAACACCGGTGATATTAAAGAAGAAACAAGGTGTCAAATTGTTTTAGCCTTGTCACTCTTCTCTAGTATATAAATATGTACCTATCTTCAACTTAGAAGAATAGGTCATATTTTGAAGTCAAGCATGCCTAAGCAACAGTTTTAGGTAGATGGTTTATTTAGCCTGACTTTTCTATATACAGTGGTGGTATACCTCCCTTCTCCTGTTCGATCGATCGAAGCTTGACCCAATGACAAAAGATCTGATCGACCAAATGTGTTTATCTAATGACTTATCAAGAAAAACTCATTGAAGAAGGTTTGTGATGCATCCTTTTGCAGAACCTTTCCACTGTTTCCACGTTCATATCAAACTGAGGTAACCGATCGAATTTAAGATCAAATGAGTTTATTTGATGACTTATTAAGCCAAACTCATTGAAGAAGGTTCGTGATGCATCTTTTTGTAGAACCTTTCTTCTGTTTCCACATTAATATCAAACAGTGGTGACCGAATTAAAGATCAAATGAGTTTATCTGATGACTTATCAAGCCAAACTCATTGAAGAAGGTTCATGACGCATCTTTTTACAGAACCTTTCTAACGTGGAAACAAAACAGAGAGCCCACGAGGAACGATAATCTTTAGATCAAGATCTCGCGGAATTCGTGTCCATCCCTTTAATCCCCAACTCACCTACAAGTGGAAACCCAGGGGAGGCATCACGTTACTCAAAGTAACGAAATGATCCAACGCCTGTAATGGCTAAGGATAGAGGAAAATGTTGGCCCTTTAAGTCCAATATAAATCCTCGATAACTCATCATGCTGAGGGGAATAGCATGGCTTGCCCAACTCAAATGATAGTTGGTAAAGGCATATCAAATCCATTGACAGTTGAGAATTTGCTAAAAATCCTAAGGGACCTGTTCCCATTTGACTCTTTCCCAAAATCACTTACCAATTCCCGTCCATGGAATGATAGGACCACATAAAAAGATATTCATTTCGTGGCGAAATGATGAGTCAAACCTATCATGTTAACATTAAACCTCTGGTAGTAAGACTCTAACACACTCCCCGGTGGATAAAACCAACATCCATGCGAATCTGGTTAATATCCCCAGCAGATTAAACTTCACTTATCATTCTCTTCAATAGAACTACGGGTTCACTCAAAATTACTATTATGTTCAAACACCTCTAACAGTAACTAAATCCTTGTCACGTTAACAATATACCTCTGACAGGCTGTTTTACAATCTTATTCTGAACCCCCATGAAGTTCTCTGACATATAATCTTTCATGAGATTCATATTTCTTAACTCCCCAGTGAGTTTTTGGTAGACTCTCTTCAAAGTCTATTATCTCCCTTCCAGTCCCCAATAGACTTTCTTGGTTGTCATGTTAACAATATACCTTAGACAATTTCTTCTAAATAAAATCCAACCGAAATATTAATTTTCCCACGGAGTTCATATTTAAATCTTATCTTCCCCAGTGGGATTATTTGTTTTACCGTTATGTCTAGCTCGTCACCTCTGAACGGTAGAAATCCTGAGCTTGGTGGTTTCTCAATCGGTTATGTCCATATTACCTCTGAACTGACAGATAATCAAGTCTCATCTTTCAGTCCAACAGGTACTATCCCTTTATTGTTATGTCCAGTTCGCCACCTCTGAACGACAGGGCTCTGAGTCTAGCAACTTCCTATCGGTTATGTCCATATTACCTCTGAACTGATTGGTACCTAGATCTCTCTCTCTCATGGTACTTAAACTGTTATGTCCTGTTCACCACCTCTGAACAGATGAGTCCATAACTTTGTTCTCCTTCCCTCTATTAAAGTCGGGAGTTCTTGCTTTTATGTTAACACTAAACCTCTGAACATCGGTTTGCAAGCCTGAGACCCCTCAGTTGGTTATGTCCAGTCAACCACCTCTGAACCAACAGGAGTCCAGGTTCAATCTACCTCTGCAGTCCCTGGTGGACTAGCTGCCAAGTTAATACGACTACCTCTGGCAGCGGATCCGAAAGTTAATGTGTCTTAGTCTATCATGTCCAGTTTATCACCTCTGAATAGACGGGTCCCTAAAATCGAGTTCATCTCCACTTAGTCTATATGTCAAATTTATCACCTCTGAATGACAAAATTTTGACCAATCATGTCTAGTTTGTCACTTTCTACTGGCAAATCCTAGGCTTCATTTGCTTAGTTCAGTAGGAACTATCACAGGTTATGGTATCTAATTCATCATAACCTATTCATAAATCCGATAGTCTTCAATTTGTTATGTTAATATTTATCTCTAAACAGTAAAGATCGTCAAAGCTCAATAGTTTTCATCCTCATCTCAACATGATTTGAGTCGAGCCATTTCTCAAATTTATTTAGTAACTAATTCTATCCGTTCATCACCACAGAATAGATTAGTTATACCTTTCTTTTGAGGGTTATAGTAAAACTTGAAAGTAAGAATTGTAAACTCAGAAGAAAAAAAACAAGTTTGAAATATAATAGAGGAGTCAAATAAAATTATTTTTTTATTGATTCAAAAAAGGGGATACATGAATTACAAGTTATGAGGGTGCTTCGTAAGATTTGATCCATTCTTCAAGGATGGCCAGCTTATTCTTCCTCTCTTCAGCAGCTCTGATGAATACCTGCGATCTCAACTCAGCCTCATTAAAGTTTGCTGTCTGGGACAGGCGAGCCTCAATTTCTGCTAAAGTTACCTTCTGTGCTAGCTCCTGCTGCAGGACTTCATCATGGGCCTTGAGCTGCTCTAGCTGAGCGATCTCCTCAAGACGCACTAGTTAAGGTTTGGGCAGAAGAAGATTGGCTCTCTTAATCATCTCCTTGGCCTTCCAAATCTTATCCTCAGCGTCGTGAAGAGCACTATTAGAAGCATCAATGGCATCTCCAATTTCTACTTTCCTTGTCTCTAAGGATTTTAAATCTGAAGATACTGCCTTAGCTGCTTCCTGTGTTGCAAGATAAGCTTCATGTATTTGAGCAGCAAGGCGTTCAAGCTGTTCATTAACTGAGAAGTCCAAATCTGAATTGCTGAGGTGATGTCACTCGCCCACGTCCCTCTCAAGCCTTTCCACCAGAAGCTCCAATGCAGCAGCCTGGTCATCCCCTCCAAAGTCTCGGATGCTTTCAATATTGTGAGAGAGGACCACCTTTAGAGCAGAAAATGAGGTAGTCGGGCCCTTCAAGACCAAAGCAATGGATTGCTTCAAGCTCTTATAGATGCTGTGAACTATCTCAGCCACAAATTCTTGCTCAGCTTCAATTACTCCCGGTGAACGAGTAGTCCCCGAAGACAAAGCTTCCACTAGTTTCACGGTCATAACAGTGGAGAAAGTGGCAGAAACACTGGCAGCTAGAAGGACGAGGAATCGCCAGTGATCGAGGAGGAGTCTTCATTGAAACTAATACACTGACCATGATGGAAGTAGGGCTAGTAAATACTTCATGAAGAACTGGCTCGACGACCAGAGTCAGAGACGTAGGGCTGGTAATTATCCTCAGCCCAGTGGTTGCCAGGGTACGCAACGTCAAAGAAACCAACGACATCTCACCTACGGATTCAGCTGAGAGTGAGATTGGCTCTGTAGCCACCGTATCCTCAGCTTCTTTAACTCCGCCAACAGGCTCAGGCTGATAAGACGGCAGGTCGTGATACAAGACATCCAACTTAGCAGCATCTGTTGCGGTTAAAGTACTTGCCTAAGCCCTGATTCCCTCAGAAAGATTAGCTGGTCCACTTGAAGTCGATGTACCTAAGGCGGAGCACCTATAAAAAGACGTTGAAACATGACATAACGAATATCAGGAGAGAATTGCTTATAAGAGATCAAAGTATTACCAAGAGGAGATACCGCCTCAACTGCCTCAACCGCGGTCTCTCTCCAGACTTCATCGACGGCAGCGCTAATTCCGCCGGGCTCCATAGAAAAGATTTTGGTAGTTGCAGGAGAGACGTCTGGCTCACCCTCACTCACCGAAGCCTCTGTGGTCCATCCTATAGAACTTGAGGTCATTGGACTCTCTTTCGAGGTCCCAGCACCTGAAGGACCGACATCAGATGCGTCACCTCCAGCATCTTCTTAGACGATGAAGTAACTAGCCTCGTCACCTTCCTTATAAGTAAATAGAGGATCATAATAATCCCCCTGTTCTCCTGCAACCTCAGCTCCTGGTTTTCTTGTAGTCTCAGTTCCTAAATCATAGGATAAATAAATGAGCTGTACGAAATATATAAGTACATGTCAAAAAAAAATGAATGAAACTATTCTTACCCAAGTCAGGAACAGCTTTATCAGTCATCTGCTTTTGCACCGATAGTTTAATAACTAACGAGGCAGGAGGAGGAGGCACTGCAGCTGATTCGCCCTCTACAATAACGGTGGGAGTGTAGGACGAGGCTTCTTTACCACTCTCTTCCTACGGGATCCACCTTGCCGCTTTCATTTGAAGTGGACGTCGGGATCTTCTTCCTCCACCTCTTCCACCTCCACGTCTTCCATAGGGGCTGTGCCTACCCCACCAGGAGCATCTGGTGGAACCTCAGTGCCTGCAACTCCTTCAAACTAGGGACTTTTCGCGTCCAAAGCCTCACTATCGGCAGTGGCGACGAACTCCGGGAGGCCTGGCACCCGGACCCTTTTGCCCTCAACCTTCTCGGTGACTTTCAGCTTCAGCCACTAAGAGATCAGCTTCACGCCAAAAGAGTTAACAAAAAAATCTGGTTTGCATAGAGTTTGAAGTTCTATACCATTGACAGAACCCCAAAGTCATCAGTAGGTTTGGGGTCCTCAACGGCATGCACAGCCGTGCCTCAGTACAGCCAGCGATAAAGAACCGCCAGGCGTGAGCACCATTAATGAGGCTCCCCATGAAGGCTAGGCTGGTGTTCGGATTACCAACATAGAGTTGGTCATACCCGAACTGACGAGCAAATCGATTCGGGACATAAGGCTCCAATTAGCAGGTATCCCCACTCTTGTTCTCCAGATGAGATGGTCGGATGCTAACCAGCCATTCAAAGATTCCCCGGCTCAGCGACGTCTTCCCATCTCCCACATCCTTGATTCTTTGCCATAACCTGTATCACGAATGTAGGGGAAGCACCGGAAGAGACATAGATGTCGTACCGACACAGCAGCTTGCGGACCGCAGCCACATAAGTCCGCAACCATGAAGATCCCTCAAATCGACGGAGAAGCGCCATTCGAACACCTTCTGGAGGCTCTTCACCAGCTTGAATAATAGCTGGGCAGTGAAGAGCGAACCATGCCATCAAATAGGTGATGGCAAGTCGATCATGGTGTTTGGTCCGTCACGAGACAAGATAGTACCCTGCCCCATTTTGTCGTTGGTGGCCTGCAGAAAGCCTCCGTCAATGTACGAAGGCCCCACTGAATACAACACACCATTGCTAGGAGAAGTCCAAGAGAGCGACTATGGACTAGATGAACGGCTGACAATAAGACCGTTAGAAGAACGACGTCGCTGGAAGGAGATGGCACCACACATCTCTTCAACCAAACCAATAAAACCCGGCCAAAAGTGCTTTCTGGGACATCGGTCGATGGGCCTGATGTTGAATCCTGAGAATGTCACCCTTCTCATAAATACCATTATCTTCTTCCAAGACCATATCTTCTGGGAATGTTCTTGCACCCTCTGAAAAATGCCCTCGTCTGCAATCCTGTAGTGAGGTCTTTCAGAAGCATCTTCCAGGTTGGGAACAGATAATTCCCCTAGCTCTTCGAACTGCTCGAAGCTCCCTTATGGCTCCCATGCATACTGATTAGTATACAATTGATTGAGATTTTATCTGCACACAAAATATAATATTTCAGTTTTAAGAATAGGATGTGCAAGGTGCTCAATACTACCACTATAGCAAGTGGCTATGTGGGTCGTGATCCACAGGGAGGGACTAGCGATGGAAGCTTGTTTAGTAAGTTCTCTAAAGTGTTTGAATTAATAGTTGTTAAAGTCAGGTTAGAAAGAAAGTGGTAGATTAAGAAGATGGAGAAACTAGAAGTAATATTTACAATGATATGATATTTACAATGAAAAAGAAGAAGTGAGAAAAGATTGGGAATTTGGTGATTTATACTAAAAATAAAGAAAGAAAACTAAAAACTAATGAAAACATACTTACCTCTTCGGCCTGTTTACTTTTGATCCGTTGCAACGACTTACCTTGTCTTTGAAGGCATTCAAGCATGGCGTATAGGATCTTCCCCCTTCTCGATCTACTTACGAAAACAAAAGACAAACTATACTAACAAGAGAAGGTTTGTTCATCACCATAGGGCATCAAGGGCACTTCAACGGCTAAGCAGTCTCGAAGCTATCAAATTTCTTGGATTGTAAAACATCAAAGGGAAACAAAAATAAAACAATAATAGAAGAACAAAAATAAACTTTGAGTTGATTCAATTAACAATGAAAGAAAAGTTTTACTTACACCGATGTCACCTCAGTACAAGCTTGATCTCCTTCCTCCATGAAAATATCCTCTCCTCTCAGTGACATAAAGAAAATAAAAATTACAAAAAGAAAAATAAAAAAAACCTAAATTACAATCTAAAAGTTAGCCTAAGAAAACCCTAAATTTGTTTCTGTATTCGACTGGATGCCCTTTTCTGTTGCTCTGCAGGGGTATTTATAGGAGATATAGGAAGTAGAGTCCCAGTACAACTCCTCAACGAAAACGCATCACCAACCGCCTCTGGATTGCCGCGAAAACGAGAAATTTGCCGCGTTTCCGCGGCACTATTGTAGCCAAATGCCACGCGCTTTCTCGCGTGGCATCCTCTGGTCCGTCCATCTGGGTAAATGCTTATGGAAGTTGTGTACCGACTCTTTATCTTGAAAATTCGGGATAACTTGGAAAGCAAGTTACCCTAAATCAAAATCGTTTAAAACGATTTTATTATCTTTGCACTCTTCTTCCCTTATCTATAGCCTTGTCCTGCAAGCAATTAGGGTTTAGTAGAAGTCCATCCCTTTCCTTTTCTTTTAGTAATTGCAAATTTTGCACATGGGCTTTTTGGGCTTCTGAGCTTCATTTGGCTTTTATTTCTTTATTTTTTATTACTCAAGGCCTGCACATAATAAATAATAAAATATTAGTAATAGTGCATAATTAAAAGAATAAATAGGAAAATATGATAGTAAATGTAGTGATAAATATGCAATTTTTACTACCTATCACACCCCCACACTTATCCTTTTGTTCATCCTCGAGTAAAAATCAAAGAGAAAGAGGAAAAGAAAAGAAAAATTAATCTACCCTAACTCACTTTCGTAGGAATCACGGTTGCACTTAGCATATGCAACAAGCCGTTAAACCCCTAGGTTACCCAAGAGGACGAGTGTTGTCTCGTAAGGGTTTTCAGCGGATTACACCCACAGAATCCATAAAAAAGGAAAATATTTGAAATATGTTTAAAGAGACTATGTAATCTATAAGTTTTTAGGATTATCATTTTTATTCATTCTTAAACTTAGTCTTTATATAGTAAATTGTTATCCTTTTTAGGTAAGGATCAAAACTGAATTTTTATATAGTCTTTTTCGTTACCAAAAGTCATATGCATCTTTGTGAATCTTTACTAAGAATTCTTTAACTTGGACTCTCATGCCTCTTTATTATTATTTTCTCTCTTTTTTAATATGTATAACTCATCTAATTTTCTTTCGTGGAAGTATCAAGGCTTCATGAGGCCCTCATACCTAACTAATTGACTATTAGATGTGTTAGTACATATATAAGTAATTTTTCTTAGTTTCCTTAGGCTTTCTAATCCACCCATGTAGCGAACTTAAAGTCGGTGGCTCCCAAACCGGTCGGTTTTAGGGCACCGGGTGAGAAAACACCCCACGGACTTAAGGATTCGAGTGAACTAGGCCACAAAAATAAGGACTTTATTTATACAAACACCTTTAGGCGTGAATACTTATGCTTCTTGAGGCACATGTATCCAGCTTAATTAGTGAATTTCCCTTTTTTTAATTTTTTTTTTTATAGGGCACAAGAGTCTTTGTCTTAGAATCCTAGATATGCATTAGGTATATGCATATTTCGTTAAGGTAAAAATCAAGACTAATTACTTATTCAATTTTTCCTCCTATACCTAAAAATTCAACAATTTATTTATTTTGACCAAGTTTTTAGAAATCCTAATCATGATCTTCCTAATTCTTAAGACTAACTTAGATTTCTTTCAAAAGATAAGTCAAAATATTGTCTCTTTTTTTTCATTTTTTTTAATTTTTTTAGTATCTACCTATGTTAGTATGTTAGTAAATCCTCCCCCTCACTTATCTCATGCATTGTCCTCAATGTATGAATGAATGCATGTATGCATGAAAAAGAAGAAAGGGAAGGCAGATGTTACCTCAAGGTGGTGGTTCCGGTGGTGGTCTAATTGGTCCACGAAATGTGGCCCAATCTACTTTTCGTGAAATTCGGAGGAACCCACCAGAAATCTTTCTTGTATAACCCACTAAAATGATGTCTGTATGAACATTATTTAAAAATTCCACCCCATCAAATTTTCAAATTTCATAATTATTTTCATAGTCAATTGTGTCAACTGCCTTGTCCCAAAATGGAGTGTGAAAAGATGGAATGATTGACTTGGACGTCAGAAGTACGGGAACGAATACCGACTCAGGAAAGAAACTTAAATCAAGTAAGGGTTCAGGAGTCGAGCTTGGTTCAAGAAGTGGGTCCAAATCAAGAAGTTGAAATTCTAGTCCACAATTATTTTCCCACAATGGAATGTGACTTAATATTGGTGATTCAAGTTCAGGAATGATAGGTGTGAGAATCAAAACTGACTCTAAAATATTACCTAAGTCGGGTAACAAAACAGGAGTCAATATTGATTTGGGAATTTGAACTTGATCACTGATTTGAGAATCTAGGTCACATTTCTCATTGAGCTCAATGTCATAAAATGAGAACTTGCCAATTTATCCATGGGACTTTCAAAATTATAAAATTGGTCAAGTTCAATATGATCATCAAAATGGGTGATTCAATTTCATGATGAATTGGCACAGGATCCAATGTTGACTCGGGGAAAAGATTGAAATCAGGTGGAGACACCGGAGTCATTATTGAATCAAGAAGTAAAATTGAATCACTAGGTTGAGTTTCAAGATCATAGTCATTCTCAAGTTCTATTTCAGGAAATGAATAACTTGCCAAACTGTCAATGTCATTTTCAAAAATTAGAGTTTGGGCAAGTTTAAATGATTGTACTGAATTAGAATCTTGTTTTCCAAAGCAACTTGACTCGTCGGCTCTAACAGAATGGTTAGGGACATCAGAAATGGCCGAACGGTGAGAACGTAAAGTTTAAACCATCATATCTATTTCATGATCATGAGCAATTCTAGCCTGAGTCATGGCTTCAAGCATCTTTTCATAGTCGATTGGTGCATCATTTTGGTGTGATTGGACTTGAAAAGAGGAAGTGTTGTTGGGACAATCGTGATGAAATTGTGAGTCGATCAGATTCTGTGATTGTTGCTTGGACTCACGCATCATCATGTCCAAGATTGATGGTGATTGTTGCTTGGACTCATGCATACTCATCATTTCCAAGATAGATGGTTTTCTATTTTGAACTAGTGGATCTGAGTATGAATCTTGAAAATATTATTGACAAGGTGGATAAGGAGGACAAGTTAGTTGAAGATTGGACTCGGGGGAAGCGAAACCCCATGGACTCTGTGAAGAGTTGAAATTGTTATGGAAATTATGGTCATAAGATGGGGGGCATGGGTTATATTCATTCGGATAAGACCATTCTGGCACACTAGGTTGGTTAAAGTTAGGATGTGCCGGGTTGGTAATATCCGAAAAAGAGGTTGGTGTGTAATATGGATTAAAATTGAAAACATTGTTGTTATAGGCCATATCACACAATACAAACACAAACAAACAAAAAAGAAAAAAAATTCTCACCTAAGTAAGGGTAGACCTATGACCTAGACGACTCCTAACTGGTTAGACTGTCCACGGGAGGTATAATGCAGACTTTGACCACAAGTTAATCAGCTAGGTCAGGGCAAGATTGGTGGGAGGTTTTTCGTCAAAGACGTTCCTTAATTAAATAACCACCAATCTTCGGGCTTTCGGCCCTCAATCCCCTTCCTAGACACTGATTTGGCAGGAGTCAACTTCCAACACCTTTCCCCCTTAGGATAATCTCCTAATTGAGTTCGAGATGTCCCTAGGGCCAACGTCTACTCATTTTTAGTTAGGGTTAGGGTTGTGAGTGTGACGGAGATGATTTGTGGGCCAAGGAAGGGTGATGAAATCCCCACCTTATCTTATTTATAGGACAAGCCCTTAAGTCAATTTAGTGCACGTGTAAAGCAATAAAAAATATTCACTCAAAAGCAGTAAATCAGCCAAGGGTGCTTCCTAGTCTATATGCAATGCGAATGTACCTTGTCTCCAGCACTCTTCAACAGAAATTAAAAATTATATAGACACGTGCCTATATGCAAGAGTCTAATTTTTTATTTTTCAACAAATAGGTTACTGTTAATTAATTAGCAGTGTGCAGGGTGATCACAGAAAAAAGTTAACAGAGCAGTAAACAAATCTTTTAATTTGCAGCAACCTGCAGAAAACAGAGTGAGTAGTGAACTACACAGGCCGCGAAAACACGGCTATTGCCGCGCAAACGGGGCTCTGTAGTAGGCCCTGCTGCTCTGCTTCGAGGGCAAAGGCACAGAGTTGATATATGTCCTTTGCTGCTGTTAGTTTTCCTGATCTCTGATCCTGCAAACAAAAAGAATAAAAAAATCAATAATTAGTTTTTTTTTACAGAATAACTTACCGTCCCTCCCCGGTAACAGCGCCAAAATTTTGATTGAGAGTTTACCTGCACACAAGATATAGTATTTCAGTTTTAAGAATAGGATGTGCAAGGTGCTCAATACTACCGCTATAGTAAGTGGCTATGCGGGTCGTGATCCACAGGGAGGGACTAGCGATGGAAGCTTGTTTAGTAAGTTCTCTAAAGTGTTTGAATTAATAGTTGTTAAAGTCAGGTTAGAAAGAAAGTGGTAGATTAAGAAGATGGAGAAACTAGAAGTAATATTTACAATGATATGATATTTACAATGAAAAAGAAGAAGTGTGAAAAAGATTGGGAATTTGGTGATTTATACTAAAAATAAAAGAAAGAAAACTAAAAACTAAAGAAAACATACTTACCTCTTCGGCCTGTTTACTTTTGATCCATTGCAATGACTTACCTTGTCTTTGAAGGCATTCAAGCATGGCGTATAGGATCTTCCCCCTTCTCGATCTACTTACGAAAACAAAAGACAAATTATACTAACAAGAGAAGGTTTGTTCATCACCATAGGCCATCAAGGGCACTTCAACGGCTAAGCAGTCTCGAAGCTATCAGATTCTCTTGGATTGCAAGACATCAGAGGGAAACAAAAATAAAACAAGAATAGAAGAAAGGTTTTACTTACACCGATGTCATTGAGTTGATTCAATTAACAATGGAAGAAAAGTTTTACTTACACCGATGTCACCTCAGTACAAGCTTGATCTCCTTCCTCCATGAAAATATCCTCTCCTCTCAGTTACATAAAGAAAATAAAAATTACAAAAAAGAAAAATATAAAAACCTAAATTACAATCTAAAAGTTAGCCTAAGAAAAATCCTAAATTTGTTTCTGTATTCGACTGGATGCCCTTCTCTATTACTCTGCAGGGGTATTTATAGTAGATATAGGAAGTAGAGTCCAAGTATAACTCCTCAACGAAAACTCATCGCCAACTGCCTCTGGATTGCCGCGGAAACGGGAAATTTGCCTCGTTTCCGCGGCACTATTGTAGCCAAATGCCACGCGCTTTCTCGCGTGGCATCCTCTGGTCCGTCCATCTGGGTAAATGCTTCTGGAAGTTGTGTACCGACTCTTTATTTTGAAAATTCGGGATAACTTAGAAAGCAAGTTACCCTAAATCCAAATCTTTTAAAACGATTTTATTATCTTTGCACTCTTCTCCCCTTATCTATAGCCTTGTCCTGCAAGCAATTAGGGTTTAGTAGAAGTCCATCCATTTCCTTTTCTTTTAGTAATTGCAAATTTTGCACATGGGCTTGCATATGGGCTTTTTGGGCTTCTGGGCTTCATTTGGCTTTTATTTCTTTATTTTTTATTACTCAAGGCCTGCACGCAATAAATAATAAAACATTAGTAATAGTGCATAATTAAAAGAATAAATAGGGAAATATGATAGTAAATGTAGTGATAAATATGCACTTTTTACTACCTATCAACAATTCTGCATTATTATATCGCATTTTCCCACCGATTTATAAATAAAATGTCGGTCTAAACCGTGTTTTGGTCCCACTTGCAGATAAATCAGGAGTTTAAGGGCAAAGAAGTAATAAGAGCTTAATTAACACCATTTTCGGGTAATTAACTCCAGATTTCTTGGAGACAAGCAAGGGAACATCTAGAAGATACATTGAACCTAAACCTTTGCTCACGTCAGACGAATATTCGTGCGAAATTACAAGAATTGGGATATACCAAGAAGATCCTAGAAGTATCATGAAGCCACGCACCGAAACTAGGGATTTTTGTCCCTGGTAACCTACGCGTCGATTTTCGACGCATGGGCCTGTCTTGTCTTCTAGAAGCAAATTTTTTCCTATAAAACCCCCTGTAGAGGCCCAGAACGCAAGCAGTTTTTGATTTTAGGTTAGGGTTTCTATCTTTAGTGTAGTGTAGGTGTTCTTTTTCATTTCTTTTGTATTTTCTTTTCTTTTTAGATCTTGTAGTAGGGCTGAGAGATTCAGAGAGAGATAGAGAGGGATTGATGTAATAGATGGTGACAATCTATGTAAAGGTGCTTCCTTTCTTCTCCAATGTAATCTTCTCCATCTCTACATGATGCTTAGCTAACTTTTCTTCTCATGGCAATCTAACTACTAACCACTAACCATCTAACCACTTACTTGATAATCCACATGAATCTAATAGCCTCTACAAGGCCTTGCTCTTGCAAGTGCCATTGATGGCTCATGATGATGGGTTCTAACATTCTAACATTTCTAACACCTAACCCACTAACTTGCTAACTTGCAATGTCTTCTTTATTTCATGCTCACCTCTAACCGGTTTCGATAATTTAATAAGTAGCTTGCAACTTGTTAGTGGTATGGATGTGTTGTTTGAATGTAGAAGATTAATCTTATGGGCCATACTCTGTATCGTCTCTTGAAGCCAAGGATTAGTGATGGCCGAGGATCCATGTGACGCAATTATCACTAAGAGATTAGCATGGTTAGTAGAGCAATTGGCAGTTATTAGCCATGAGTTTTCTTTTATCTTATTTTAAAAATCAATTTCCAAAATTCTTTTTATCATTTTCATCGTTGTTTTCACCACCTTCTTTGTTCAACTTTGTTTCATCTTCTTTTTATTTTGTTTTCCAAATCACTTCTCTTTCGTTTTCACATCACCGCTTTCATCGCATCTCCTCACCATCACTTCTGGATTTCTTTTCTTTTCTTTTCTTTTTTCTAATTCTTTAAACAAAGAACTTGTTAACAACCGACGTGAATAAAGACTGTTAATGCTTCTATCGCCTCCCGTCCCTGTGGATTCGACCCATTGAGCCAATGCTATAACGGAAGTATCGAGGGAACATTAGCACATACTAGCTTTTTCATTGATTTCATAAACTACATGTTTTAAGAGTGCTAGTTCCGCTCCGATCAAAGTTTTGGCGCCGTTGCCGGGAACGGGAATGGTTTTGATTTCACGTTTTGTTAACATTTTTTTCTCTGTTTTAGTGTGCAGGTCAAAGTATATAGGAACTGAATATTGCAGAACAACCACTAGCTTTGCATCCCCTTGCTCTAGAAAGTAGGGACCCAGCTTCTAAATAAAAGCCGCGCAACCGCGACTTTTGTCGCGGAAACGCGGCCATGTTGTGGTAATTGTATATCTTGTTGTGCTGGGCTGTGTTCATTGTAATAGCTAGTTGATCTGTACTATTACTTTCCTGCTTTTATTGCCTAAACACCGCAATAAACTAAAGAACTAAAATACGGTATTTGGACGCTTTTAAAACAGTTTAGACATTTGCATTTAGGCACGTGTCAATTCAATTCCAATATACTATATTTTGTTCTGTTGTTGTGATCTGAATTGAGGTGTACATATGGCATTGCATATAGCATAGGACAAACACGTGGGTGATTTATCGCTTTGTGTTATATTCTTGTCTATATTGCACACTTGCACGAATTGAATTTAAGGGCTTAACCCAATACAAGATAAGGTGGGGATTTCATCACCCTTCCTTAGCCCAAAAACCACCCCCCACTCACACAACCCAAGCCCTAATAAAAATTGATAGACGTTGGCCCCTAGGTACAAGTCGGACTCATTAAGAGATTGACCGAGGGTGAAACTTGTTTTGAATCTTACTCTTGTGAAATCGGTGTCTAAGGTTGGGGATTAAGAGGTTACGCCTCGAAGATACCGTGGTTTGACATAATTAAGTCCCGTTACTTACGCACGAATACCTCCCACCGTATTTTGCCCTTACCTGGCCGATTAGCTTGTGGTCGGATTAAAGCAACAATCTCCCCCGGGTAATCGACCAGTTAGGAGTCGTCTAGGTCTAGGTCAACCTTAATATAGGCTTGGTTTTGATTTTTTCTTTTCTTTTTGTTTGTTGTTTGCTTTTTCTTTTTTGTTTGTGATTGTTTGTGAAATGGAATTTAACAATAACAATTCTTTCAATCCTAAAATGAATCCATATTTCACACCGACCCTATTTGTTTCGGATAATTCCAACCCGATTTTTTTACAATATGAACCAACCAAACACACCGGGTTGGACTTATCCGAATCAATACAACCCATACCCACAATCTTATGACTATAATTTCTAAAATAATTTCAACTCTACACAGAGTCAATAGGGATTCACCTCTCCCGAGTTAAATTTTCAACCTCCTTGTCCATCTTGTCCACCTTGTCGACAATTTATACAATATTCATTTCCTAATTTCGCTTCCTATACTCCTTTTTCTGGACCTCCCATTGAAGAAAAATCCGAGTTAGAAAAGAGTATAGAAGCCAATCTACAAGAGGCCGAGCAACAACTTCAGAAAATGTTGGCCTCTCCAATTCCACAATATTTTCAAGAGTCTTACTCAGTTCCACCTCCTCATAATGAACAACCATCTGCCCTGGAAACGAGTAAGGAACTCTTGTGTGAATCCAAGCTTCAATCTCAAACCATGTTACTCACAATCTTCACTATCTTTTCAAAAACAAGATTCTTATACTCCCTTTCTGGATCACCCACTTGCAGAAAAATCAAGTCTAGAAAAGAGTATAGAAGTCTTGTAGGAGTCCGTGTTACAATTTCAAAAATATTCTTCTCAATCTATTGATAGGTTGGAAACACAATTAAATAAATTGGTCAACATTTATAAGAATGAAGAAACTCTCTCTTCTCAACCTTTGACCAATTCAAATATCTCTAACTCTATCAATTTGACCCATGACTCTTGTTGTTTTGGAAATCTAGATTCCTACACTCCTTTTCTAGAACAACCACTTGAAGATACATCACATCTAGAAAAGAGTATAGAAGTATTGCAAGAGTCCGCACTACAATTTCAAAACCTTCTGCCAAGTCTATCAATAGGTTCGAAACACAATTTAGTCAATTGGTTAGCATTTATAGGGATGAGAAAACTCTATCTTATCAATCTGTGGCCAATTCAGCTATCCCTAACTCTATTGATCTGACCCAGGACTCTTGTCATTTTGGACACCAAGTTTCAATTTCAGCACACCCATCTGAACTTGTTCAAACTTCAAATCCCATTGATATTTTGACAAGTTATTCTTTTCCTGAAATTGAACTTGAGCATGAATATGATCCTGAACTTTCACTTGGTAATTTAATTTCTCTTCCTGATTCAATATTGACTGAGGTGTTTTTACCTGAATTCAGGCCTTTTCCCGAGTCAGTATTGGATCCAGTGCCAGTCTATTGTGAAATTGAATCACCAATCTTTTATAATCATCATATTGAAGTTGACCAATTTCATACTTTTGAAAGTCCCATTGATAAATTGGCAAGTTCTCATTTTTATAAAATTGAACTCAATGAGGAATGTGACTTTGATCCTCAAATTTGTGATCCAGTTCAAATTCCTAAATCAATATTTACTCCTGTTATGTTACCCAATTTGAGCAACATTTTAGAGTCAGTTTTGATTCCCATACCTGTCATTCTTGAACTTGAATCACCAATCTTAGAAAGTCACATTCCATCATGGGGAAATGAATGTGGACTTAAGCTTCATCTTCTTGGTTTGGACCCATTTCCTAAACCAATCTCGACTTCCAAACCTTTACTTGACTTAAGTCTTTTTCCTGAGTCGATATTAGTTCCTGTATTTCCTGAGTCCAAATCAATCTTCCATTCTGAGACAAGGGTCTTGATAAATTTGACTCTGAAATTATTTTTAAAATTTGAAAATTAGATAGGATTAAATTCTTAATAAAAATCATACATATATACATCATTCCAGTGGGTTGTATTTTAGAGGTCTCTGGTGGGTTCCTCCGGATTCCATGCACATTAGATTAGGTCGCATTTCGTGGACCAATCAGACCACCACCGGAACACCACCTTGAGGTAATTTTTCCTTCCCTCTCTATCTGTTTCATGCATACATACATCACGATGCATTGAGGACAATGCATGAGATAAGTGTGGGGGAGGGTTTACTAATATAGAGTTTTTAGTTTTCCTTTCTTTTACACTTCTTTTAGGATACTTTTAAAAATCTTCCATTTTGTATAGGAATTTTTCTTTCTTTAAAAACTTTTTGAAATAAGAGACAAAGTTATTTTTAAGAAAATTAAGAGGATCTTAGAAATTAAGGAAACCTTAATTATGACATCTTAAACCTAGTTAAAATAAAAGATCTTGTTTAAAATAATAGGCTAAGTAAGATAGATTGGAGAGATAATTTTATCTTGAATTTTTTGCCTTAGATAGTATGCACTTCACACTTACACATTTTTTGGATGGAAACAAAGACCTAAAATGCCATAAAATAAAATTAAATAAAAAGAAATATATATATATGGTATAAATAAAACATCACTTATTAAGCTGGATAATTATGCCTCAAGAAGCATGATTATTCACACCTAACGGTAGTCAAAAGAAACAAATAAATCCCCCTTAGTTTTGTGGCCTTGTTCACTCGAGTCCTTAAACCCGAGGGATGTTTTCTCATCTAATGCCCTAAAACCATCTGGTCAGGGAGTCATCGGTTAAAGGCTCATTATCCGGGTAAACTAGAAAGCCCATGAAAACTAAGGGAAGAAAAAAGAAGAAAAAGAAATATATATATATATATAAATAAATGGCTTGATGGTTAGAGTTGAAATCCCAGAAATTTTCACTATCACAAAGTGCGTATTATCTAGGTTTTACGAAAGATAAAATATTCAATCCAATTTTGAAATTCTTACCTTAATTGAAGACAAGATCTTGCATGGAGACTAAGTTTAAGGAAGAATGATTTTTGGTAGACTTATGACCTTCGATCGCTTATATTTTTGCAAAAAAATTTCGAAAACTTGTCTCTCTTTCAAAATGTGTTTTCAAAATACTAACATTTGTCTTCTTTCATTATGGATTTTGTGGGTGCAATCCGCTGAAAACCCTCAGGAGACAACACTCCTCCTCTAGGGGTGACCTAGAGGTTTAACAGCTTGTTGCACATGCTCAGTGCAATCGCGTCACGTGCGAAAGTGGTGTAATAACATTTGTAGTATAGTTTTTCTTTTCTTATTTTGCTCGGGACAAGCAAAGGATAAGTGTGGGGGTGTGATTAGTCTACAATTCTGCATTATTATATCGCATTTTCCCACCGATTTACGAATAAAATGTCGGTCTAAATCGTGTTTTGGTCCCTCTCGCAGATAAATCAGGAGTTTAAGGGCAAAGGAGTAATAAGAGCTTAATTAACCCCATTTTCGGGTAATTAATTCTGGATTTCTTAGAGACCAAGTAAGGGAACATCTAGAAGATACATTGAACCTCGACCTTTGCTCACGTCAGACGAATATTCGGGTGAAGTTACCAGAATTGGGATATACCAGGAAGATCCTAGAAGCGTCATGAAGCCACGCACTAAAACCAGGGACTTTTGTCCCTAGTATTACAGCGGATCCGTGGTAATTGCTGCGGATCCGCGGCAATGCGGTGGGCCCATGCTTTGATTTTCGACGCGTGGGCCCGTCTTGTCTTCTAGAAGCTATTTTTTGCCAATAAAAACCCCTGTAGAGGCCCAGAACGTAAGCAGTTTTGATTTTAGGTTAGGGTTTCTATCTTTAGTATAATGTAGGTGTTCTTCTTCATTTTTTTTGTATTTTCTTTTCTTTTTAGATCTTGTAGTAGGGCTGAGAGATTCAAAGAGAGAGATAGAGAGGGATTGATGTAATAGATGGTGACAATCTATGTAAAGGTGCCTCCTTTCTTCTCCAATGTAATCTTCTCCATCTTCTACATAATGCTTAGCTAACTTTTCTTCTCATGGCAATCTAACTACTAACCACTAACCATCTAACCACTTACTTGATAATCCACATGATTCTAATAGCCTCTACTAGGCCTTGCTCTTGCAAGAACCATTGATGGCTCATGATGATGGGTTCTAACATTCTAACATTTCTAGCACCTAACCCACTAACTTGCTAACTTGCAATGTCTTCTTTATTTCATGCTCACATCTAACCAGTTTTGATGATTTAATAAGTAGCTTGCAACTTGTTAGTGGTATGAATGTGTTGTTTGAATGTAGAAGATCAATCTTATAGGCCATGCTCTGTATCGTCTCTTGAAGCCAAGGATTAGTGATGGCCGAGGATCCATGTGAGGCAACTATTACTAAGAGGTTAGCATGGTTAGTGGAGCAATTGGTAGTTAGTAGCCATAAGTTTTCTTTTATCTTGTTTAAAAATCAATTTCCAAAATTCTTTTTATCATTTTCATTGTTGTTTTCACCACCTTCTTTCTTTAACATTGTTTCATCTTCTTTTCTATTTTATTTTTCAAATCACTTCTCTTTCGTTTTCATATCGCTGCTTTCATCGCATCTCTTCACCTATCACTTTTGGATTTCTTTTCTTTTCTTTTCTTTTTTCTAATTCTTTAAACAAAGAAGAACTTGTTAACAACCGACGTGAATAAAGACTGTTAATACTCCTATCGCCTCCCGTCCCTGTGGATTCGACCCGTTGAGCCAATGCTATAACGGAAGTATCGAGGGAACATTAGCACATACTAGCTTTTTCATTGATTTCATAAACTACACGTTTTAAGAGTGCTAGTTCCGATCCGATCACATACTCATGCAGATGTAAAAATAGCACATCAATTCTTGGTAGGTCTCAAACAGGGCGGGGTCCTGTTTCTCCCGAAGTGTCAATTCAGCTTCGTATAGGAAGTATTCTTCATAGGGGAGGGACCCAAGTGGTAGAGCAGTGACTTCCCACATCTCGTGCGAGGCCATACCCAGTTTGCCTACAGGGGTAAAGAAAGTCCCTGTAGCAGGGCAGTATAATTCAAAGATGGGGTAGAAATTCACTACACTCATCTAAATACCATAGTAGGTTGCTCTGACAGCCTCATAAAGTCCCAGCTCTGTAAGTTCTCCTCAAAGTGGACCAAGACATATAGGGTCAAATCCCTCCACCAAGCCTTGGGAGAATGAATCCAGCCTGGGATCCTGATATCAGTTGATGGATAGTTGCCATGGACTTTGAAGAACTGATTTCCAAAGGTTTAAGCCATAGCAGGATTTCACCCTACCGGGATGTCTTAGAGAACGTCGCTAAGATGAAGACTCAATATGCAGTGAGAAGGACCTGCTTTTGTATAACAGGGAGACGTAGCTATCAATTTACCCACATGAACGAAGTCAGTGGTCCGAGTCACTTGACACTTCATCTTCCGAGACCTTGTCGCACACTGAAAGAAAGACAGCGGGAAATGACGCTTGCCAGATGGGAGGTAATACTTCTCACCATCCAAATTAAAGATCCACTGCCCTTCCCCGGCCAGCAGCTGATGATCGGTGTCAGGCGCTGCATCCCTAAACATGAAGCCAGGCTTCCGGTAAATCTTTCAGTGACAATCCTCGAGGGGATCAATACTCAAGATGCTCATCATGGTACGCTGATCTCCGGCGTAGATCAGGGTATCCTGGCCAGGAGCGCTCCGCTCGCTGAATAATGAGGCTTGCCCCTGGAATTGCAGGCAAATATTGCCATCCAGTCCCCTAGCTATTCCAAAGAGCCAATTCAAAGGTCCTGGAGTATAGTGCACTGCAAAGCAAGAAGAAACTATATTAGTCCATTAGTCAAAGAAAACGAAAGCAAAAGCAAAAAGAAAATTGCTAAGGCATAGTTTCGCTCTCCGAGCGAAGATAGCCTAGCATTAGCTTCGCCTTGAAGCTCAGCTTCGCACTCTACAAGAAGGCAGAGTACAGAAAATCACTAAGTGATTAGCTTCACTCCAGAAGCTTAGCTTCGCGTTCTGTCGCTGAACAGAAGGCAGAAAGCCCCAAGGTCTAACTTCGCTGGAAAGGCACTTGTGCCTAATTTACTCAAAAGACTTTAAAGCCCTCTTTCCAGCTACGCTTCCAAAGCTGGCTTTGCATCCTGCCATTCGATATAATGTGAACAGTCCCAAGGGCTAGCTTCGCATAGAAGCTTGAAAAAGAAACCATCCTGTTTCTAATTTCAATTCACGAAGTTAAAGGGGAATTAAATCCCCTAAAGAAATCGGTGGATTTAAATTAAAAGAGAGCGACTCCCTGAGATCACTGGATCATGATGAATCACTCCGGATTCACCATGAAATAGACAGTAAATGGCTTCAAAAAGAGATAAAAATCTGTAGAAAAAGGGAAAAAATTCCCTACCCGCAATGGGGTGTTCAATGACTCGAGGAGGAGAGGGCGCCTCTATAGCAGAGGTCGCTGCCTCTTTGCCTGCTCGTCTTTTGGGAGCCATGAAGAACTAAGGAATTTTGAAAATCAGAATGAAGGAGAAGAAGAAGAAAGAGATTATTTCTCTGAAAATTTGAAGTATTTTAAGAGAAGTTAATTCTCTCTTTTTAGCCCATCGGGCTTTTATAGACATAAAATTACCTAACTTCGCCTCCTCAAAAGGAGCTCAGGCGGTCGTTTCAAATTAATTTGAAACGGTGCCTAAGTGTCTTCCCCTAGAAGCCTTGCTTCAGCCCTGCCAAGGGCTAGCTTCGCTGCGAGTTCAACGTTAACTTCGCAACACTTGATTAACTTCACTAAAAGCTGAGCTTTAGCTCCGTCTTTAGCTTCGCGAAAATTTTGTGCTAGCTCTCATGGAAGCTCGTTCATGACTTAGCCAAAAATTCGTATGCAGCTTCGCTGGAAGCTTAGCTCCGCTAAGAGCTTTTCTTTCCTCCTCAGGAAAAGGCTTACCTAAGCCAGTTCGTTCCAGTTGCATTCGAAGTTCAAAGTGAAGAGAAGGAGAGAAAAATAAATCACTGAAAAGAAATTATTTTCTTATTGATTTTAAAGGGAAGATACATTGGTAATACATTAAGATTGTCTTTCATACAATAGAATCATTACTCTAAAGGTAAACAAGTTGTCCTATCTACTTTCAGGGTGTACAACAACATCATTGCTCCAAAGGCGAACAAGTTGTCTTATCTATTTTCAGGTGATAAGCCAAACCAACTGGACATGAAAGGTCTTCCTCCTGCATAAGGCTGTAATCCTTCGCTTAATGGCAGATTTTGCCATCAAGGAGCTGGATCTTCTTTGATCAAAATTGGCAAGGGATTGGTTGCCCTCAGAAAGATGGATCTTCCTTCGCCAAAATTGGCAAACGGAGGATCCAAGACCTTACTGGGACATCCGCTTTCCCAAAATGGATCATCTTGGATAAGCGACTACCAGCTCCTTCCCGAAGTGGATCATCTCGGATAAGTGAGCATAAACTTTTTCCCAAAGTAGGTCATCTCGGATAAGCGACCGCCGGCCTCTTCTCGGAATGCGCACTAGCTGCTCCATTATGTTCCTCCTGCTTATGATCAAAGCTTCAACTTGAAAATCAAGGGGCAAGTTTTTGTTCTCTTTCATCAAGATGAACGAATGGGGTGCACAGTACACTGTAATGCAAAAACGAAATAAGTTAGCATTAAATAAAAAAAGGAGGGACAAAATGCTAAGTCAAAGTTTTATTCTTTGGGCGAAGCTATCTTGATCCGGCCCTGTTATATACTGAAGATAAACTTCAGATAAGCAGAGGATAGTCTCGCATGCACGGTAATGTTAGACCAGCTTAGCATAAGCTAAGTCTTAGCTCTGCCCTAGACAGTTAGGCTGGAGAAGCCTCAAAAAGGACCAAGTCCTTGCCTTGCCTATATGGCTAGGTTAAACTGGCCCGAAAGGGCACAGTCTTAACCCCACCTATATGGAAAGACTGGCTCAACCTTGAAGAGGCCAAACCCTCGCCTATATGGCAGATTTAACAAATCAAGGTAGGAGCTTCGCGTGGAAAGATCCTTTACCTGATCATGCAAGAATGCGAGCTTCACCGGGAAGCTTAAAAATAGGGCTGAAACCCTTTTCTGAAAGTCAACCAAATACAGAGACCAATGGAATTTAATCCCTGAGATAGCTAGTAAAGCTAAGAAAATGAAGGAAGATAAACCCCCTAAAGTCTTTGGATGGCCGAAGCTCACTAGTTCTTGATCGGGTCATAACCAGAGTGAGAGTCCCTACTATTTCAGGGACCTCAGTCTCCTTGCTTGAGCAGTGGGGAGGGGTCATAAATAAAACTCCTAGAAAGAGAGGAGTATGTTTCTCTGAGAAGGACTATAAGAGCCCTATTTATAGGCCTCGTGGCCTGACTATGCCGCTACCACTTCAAGCTTGGGAGCGCGGGTAATGTTAAAACATTCAAATGCTTGACCTTGAGAAAGAGAATAATCCCCTTGAGAATACACACGAAATTATTTGAACTTCAGAAAAGGGAATAATCTCCCTCGTAAATGCAAGGGAAGTTATTCAAACCTTGAAAAGGGGAGCAATTCTGAAATCACCTAGAGGGGGGTGAATAGGTGATGGCTATATGAAATATGGCAATAATGCGGAATTTAAATCTACTTGAAACAATAAGCTCAAATTAAAAACACTTGCAAGATAAAAGCAATAAATAATGCAAGTAATAAAGAGAGATTGCGTTTAGAGAAATTTGAGCAAACGCAAACACGAGGATATGTTTCCGAGGTTCGAGCCACGCTCTACGTCCCCGCCTTCACACTTGAAGGATTTCCACTATTGTTGATCTCACTGGATCTCCAATACAAGGACACACTTGTCCTATCTCTCGTGATGCCGCAACACCACTTGGAGCACACTAGCTCGCTTGAGGCCGATGCCTCTACAACTTCGCTCAAGAAGAAAATTGATCACACTTGATCACAAAATGCTCACTTAGCACAATCCTATAACCAATATGTAGAGATAGTACTTGGGATTGTGAAGTGAAATGACTAGAGTGAAGTAGAGGGATTTGCTTCAAGTAGGTGTTTGGGAATTTTGGCTTTGATGAAAAATCTTTTCTAAAATGAAAGGCTTTTGAAAAACTTGTAAATCTTGTAAAATTGTTGTCTTATCATGTTGAAATAACCCACTATTTATAGTGGATGAAAAACCAACTACACAGCTAGAGAAATTCGTTGGGGTGAGATCCCAACAAAATCTGTCAGAAAATAGAGCTGTTGGAGTCTGTCAGACTTTCTGACAACTACCGGTCGACCGGGCCGGTCGACCGCCAACGGTCATATTTCTGACCGTTGGGGGAAAACGGTCGGCCGACTCGGTCGACCGAAATAAACGGAGAGCACTGACAAGTGCCTGGTCGACTCGAGCGGTCGGCCGACGTGCACACATGCATAGCCGTGCACGTCGGTCGACTGGGTCGGTCGACCGGACTCTATCATATCTGTTAAAACAGAGTCTGGAAAGAAAGAAAAGGAAAATTTTGATTCAAACATTTTTGGTTTAAGTATTTGAAAATAAGGTTCTAGACCTAATAAAACTAAGAGTGTGATCATAGATCAACACCCAAACATGTTAGATCAATTTTCGTAATCCTTTTTGGTAAAATGATTTTCTAAAAACGGTTTTTTCAAAACATGGTATTTCTAAAAACTAAGTTAGAAATTCTGATATAAAAATTCTTTTGAAGCCATGAAGCAATACTAAGTGTGTGTGAGTGACAATCCCAAATATTCTACCTCTATCATCTAGGTTTTGACAAAATATCTAAAAATAAAAGTAAATTACAAATCTTGAATTCTTTTCTTCAAAGTTTTGATCCCGAAGCTTTTCTACCGTGCTAGGCTTGGGAATGCAAATCTTTAGCGGCGTCCAAATTGTGAGTCTTGATGTGGAGCCGTCAAATCAACTTGTTTTAAACCTGAAATTCTTTTAAACAAGATTGTTAGACACATAACTAAATATGGTTTGTTATCATCAAAATATCGGGCTAATGGCCTTTGGGCCAAAAATCTCCCCCTTTTTGATGATGACAAAACATACATAGTTATTACAAATATTTTTGGTGGAGACTTCAAGTGAAGCTCCCCCTCAACACATGCATATAATAAAAAGGATACTCAGGCATAGGTAAATAGCACAAATAATAAACAACCATACACATGTCCATGCCAGAAAATAACTCATGCCATAAATAACTCACATGTTCATACAAGACATAAAAACATATAGAAAACACATGTCCACACAAACACAAATACATGTCCAAAATAACACAATACAAAATACAAGATACAAAATACAAGCCCAAGGAAGTCTCTCAAGAATATCTCTCCCCCTTTTGACATCATCAAAAGGGGAAGTCACTCCTCATCGTCGTCGTCCTCATCATCGTCCTCCTCATCGTCGTCCTCAGCATCACCTGCAGCCATCTCCACATCCTCATCATCATCATCATCCTCATCATTATCTGAAGCCTCCTCCTCTGGATTAATAGCTGCAACACCTGGCTGTGGTGCTGAAGAAGCAGAAGGGGCTCTAACTGGAAATGGAGGGCCGGAGGAAGGAAGCAGTCGGGCAAATGGTGTGGGTCTGGACCAAGCATGTTGTACTTCTCAAAGAGTGCAGTAAATTACGAATCCATGTATCGCATGGAATCAGCAAAATAGGACATATCATTGCGAAGTCCCTGATAACGAGAGTCCATCTCCGCGCGATGTGCCGCATCCGCCGCAGAAATCTGGGTCAGTCGCTGCTGGATCTCAGCGGTCACCCAAGACTGATGCTCCTGAAACTTAGCTCGGAGCTCAGAAGAAATGAAAGCCTGGAGGTCTGATGGAATAGATGACCCTGGAGCAGAAGAAGACCCTGGAATAGATGAAGACCCTAGAACAGAGGAAGAAGGAGGAACTGCAGGGTTGGGGTGCATCATGACGCACCCTAACTTACATCCTCTTCAAGAGAGTGCTGTTCAGGTTCACGGAGGGTTCAGTGGGTATCTCAGAGGACAGATCAAAATTGAGTTGTTTTAGGAGATACGTAATGAGCATCCCATAAGGCAAGTGCCTTGTGGGGACAAGGACGTGATCAGAGGTCATGTGAGAAATTATGAAGCGGGGGATGTTTATCTTAATGCCTTTCAGAAGGCAGTAGACAATCAAAGGAACAGGACCCCTAGCATGACTGTATTCCCTAGATTTGGGCAGAATGTTATAGAATACAAATTTAGCAAGGACTTGAGCGGTGAGTGTGAATTTATTCACCTCCTCATTCCTCACTAAGCCGGGGTTGTCATCGCCGTGGAGTAAAGTTGACGCGGTGAGCGCAGACTCACCGGCCGGATATACAAAATCATGTAGGTCATAGGAGTAGACATCAACTCCTCCACAGGAGAGATGCAACAGATCAGCAAATTCTTGGAGAGAGATATTTATGTCTCTTCCAAGAACCCTAGACCTAACCCGGTTTCCCTCATAAGCAAGATTAGTATAAAAATAGGGTATGAGATAGGTGTACACCGGTTCTCTAATAGCCATGAACTGATCCAATGAATTGTTCCTCAATATTTGTGGTATATTGAGGTGCTCAAAATCTTGGAGGATAACACATCTCCCAGAAATAATAGTTCTCCTCGAAAGAAGGATAAACCGTTGTTCTGCTAGATCGGAGACAAAAAGAGGTTTAGTCCTAGTCGATGAAGAAGAAGGGACTATTGATTTTCCCTTCTCGGCTCTAGATCTTTTAGGCATAATTTTTAGGTTAAAAATTAGATCTAGGTTAAAATTCAAGAAATAGACAAGGTAAAGGCTTGATCTAAGCTAGATGAAAGACAAGATCTATATAAGATAACAAGATTAGATGCAAGATCAAAAAAACGATTTTTTTACCTTGAAGGATTGAAGATCAAGAAGCCAAAATCCAAAATTTCTTGAAAATACACGTAGATCAGGCCTGAGACTGACGATCCAGGAATTTTTGAGAGATCTAGGCTTGGATTTGGGTTGGATTGAGATGGAATGGAGTAGATAGGGTTTTTGAGGGAGAGGAAGTGAAGAGTCAGCGGTGGAAAAGTGAGAGAAATGAGAGATAAAGGCTTTAAATAGGGTGGGTAAAAAGCAGATTCCCGTCGCCCGGTCGACCGGTCCGGTCGATCGAAAATACCCGAGACCACTGACAGATGAAACGGTCGACCGCAGCGGTCGGCCAAAAATACCCGAGAGCTCTGTCAGACTAAACGGTCGACCGCACCGGTCGGCCGGCTTAAGAGAAGGATAAAAACATTCTTCCAGGCAAGGTCGGTCGGCCGGATATCAGCTTCGGTCGGCCGGTATTGCCCAAAAAGTGTCAGCAGCAAAGACCCCAAAAAGAATCTAAAATTGTCTGAAAAATAGTGAGAAAGATATTTTTAACAAACATAATTTTAAAACATGTTTTAAACTTCAAAATTTACACGAGAAATTTTAATTTTTATTTTTCATATAAAAACAAAGGTTTAGAGATGTTGAAGCCGAATACCCGGTGAAGGGTTCTGAAAATTCATCCTCAAGATTCCTCTAAATATGAGTTAAGGTGCGCAATTGCCATCTCTAATGTATTTGCTTTAAATATGAATTTTAAATATTTATTTTAGTTTTTGACAAAATGTGTATATAGATATATGATCAAAATTAGATATGTGGGCACAACAAAAATATGACATAAAGCAAAATAACATGAATTAGAACAAAGCATATACACAAGCAAGATGGAAATGTAAGTTTACACTAACACATATCAATGAAGCACAAAGGTAAACTAACAATCCTATGCATATGTATATAAACAAAAATAAAAGCTTTTAAATGGAGAAATTACCAAACCGAGGGTATTCTCCAAAATAGGTGCCTCCATAATAGTGATGCAAGCGCGATGTGATCTTTGAGCTTTGATGCATCCACCACCTGGGCACCGTCTCCCCCTAAGTCTTGGAGGATGAAGACCCACCTGTTTCAACTAAATTTGGTGTGTCTTTTGGTACCCATATCTTTTTGGGTCCTTTAGGATTAGTACCGGGGCGAACCCAAACATGTTTATTATTCATGTTATGTTTAGCAAAACAAAATTTTTCTAAATGGCCTTTGCGGCCACAATGCGTGCAAACATAAATCCTACCACTACCATACATGTGAGCATGCTTGTGAGTGTGTGCATGTTTCCGTGCATGGTGAGTGTGTTTCCCTTGGGTTACTCCTTTGGGAAATCTAGATGCAAATTTATTTAAGTCAAATGCACATTTTTTAAGAGTTGAATCTAAAACATCAACCCGTTTTTGAATTTCAATAAAATCATTTTTATTACAAGATACAATGGGGGTTTTCCCTTTACAGGCTAATTTATAGTTTTCAAAATCAATCTTTATTTTCTTAAAAGCATTAGACAAATCATTTTTCTCTTTTTCAACAATATTAATTTTATCTTTCAAGGAATCATTTTCTCTTTTTAATTTCTTATTATGAGATTGCGAAATCTCATATCTATGTTGGAGTTCTTCAAAGAATTGAGCTAATTCATCCATAGTCAAATCATCGTCTTCTATGGAGTTGTCGAGAATTACCTTAGAAGCATCATCTCCATGTGCCATGAAGCACATGTGTGCGGCGTCGTTCTCCTCCTCGGATTCTGACTCCTTATCGTCCCACGTAGCCACCATTGCCTTCTTCTTCTTTGGGCCGTTCTTGGAGGTGGTAGCTTGGAGAGCCGGGCAATCGGCGATGAGATGTCCGATCTTCTTGCAATGGAAGCAAGGACCCAGCTCCTCTCTTTTCCTTTCGTATCTTCCTTGAGGTTTCCCCCTTCGGAAGTTGCTTTGCCTCCCTTTCTTGTAGAACATTTTGCCCACCTTCCGGATGAGCATGGCAAAGTCCTCATCGTAGTCTTCCGATGAGTCTTCCTCGTCATGGTTGGTTGGAGTGGCTTTGAAAGCGAGGGCTTTCTTCTTTGGCGCCTCCCTTTCTTCTCTTACTCTCATCTCCATCTCATGCGTTTTGAGATTTTAGATGAAGCCGGAGAAGTCCATCTCCTCCCGATCGTTGAGCTCCTTGAGGGTGGTTGCCTTGACTTCCAAGCTTTGGGAAGAGCTCGAATGACCTTCCGAATCTTTTGGTCATTGTCGATCGTGTCACCTAAAAAGATAAAGCATTTGTTATTTTGGTGAAACGAGTGAGCATGTCATCAATGCATTCATTCTCAAGCATATAAAAGTTCTCATATTGAGAACGAAGCAAGTCAATCTTGGATCTTTTGACTTGGGACGTTCCCTCATCTTCATTTAAGGCTTGTGTTAATGCATATTGAACCCTAGCATTGGCCTCATAGTCCTTGGTGGTGTCCTCGGACCATGATCTCTCATCGGTGAGAGGTTCTATAAATTCTTTGGTTATGGCCCTAGCAACCCTAACTCCTAGGGACTTAAGGAAAAGGTTCATCTTGACCTTCCAAATAGGGAAGTTCAAGCTATCAAATTTGGGTGGGAACTTGATGCTAGAAAAATCAATTGAAGCCATGGATAATGAATAAGATGCACAACAAATGAAGAATGCAACAAAATGATATAGCCAAATACAAGGATCTCCCTAAGGTGGTTAAACCAAATAGTAGGGTTAGGCTCTGATACCAATTGAAATCACCTAGAGGGGGGGTGAATAGGTGATGGCTATATGAAATATGGCAATAATGCGGAATTTAAATCTACTTGAAACAATAAGCTCAAATTAAAAACACTTGCAAGATAAAAGTAATAAATAATGCAAGTAATAAAGAGAGATTGAGTTTAGAGAAATTTGAGCAAATGCAAACACGAGGATATGTTTCCGAGGTTCGAGCCACGCTCTACGTCCCCGCCTTCACACTTGAAGGATTTCCACTATTGTTGATCCCACTGGATCTCCAATACAAGGACACACTTGTCCTATCTCTCGTGATGCCGCAACACCACTTGGAGCACACTAGCTCGCTTGAGGCCGATGCCTCTACAACTTCGCTCAAGAAGAAAATTGATCACACTTGATCACAAAAAGCTCACTTAGCAAAATCCTATAACCAATATGTAGAGATAGTACTTGGGATTGTGAAGTGCAAATGACTAGAGTGAAGTAGAGGGATTTGCTTCAAGTAGGTGTTTGGGAATTTTGGCTTTGATGAAAAATCTTTTCTAAAATGAAAGGCTTTTGAAAAACTTGTAAATCTTGTAAAAATTGTTGTCTTATCATGTTGAAATGACCCACTATTTATAGTGGATAAAAAACCAACTACACAGCTAGAGAAATTTGTTGGGGTGAGATCCCAACAAAATCTGTCAGAAAATAGAGCTGTTGGAGTCTGTCAGACTTTCTGACAACTACCGGTCGACCGGGCCGGTCGACCGCCAACGGCCATATTTCTGACCGTTGGGGGAAAACGGTCGGCCGACTCGGTCGATCGAAATAAACAAAGAGCACTGACAAGTGCCCGGTCGACCCGAGCGGTCGGCCCACGTGCACACATGCACAGCCCTGCACGTCGGTCGACTGGGTCGGTCGACCGGACTCTGTCAGATCTATTAAAACAGAGTCTGGAAAGAAAGAAAAGGAAAATTTTGATTCAAACATTTTTGGTTTAAGGATTTGAAAGTAAGGTTCTAGACCTAATAAAACTAAGAGTATGATCATAGATCAACACCCAAACATGTTAGATCAATTTTGGTAAAAATCCTTTTTGATAAAATGATTTTCTAAAAACGGTTTTTCCAAAACATGGTATTTCTAAAAACTAAGTTAGAAATTCTGATATAAAAATTCCTTTGAAGCCATGAAGTATTACTAAGTGTTTGTGAGTGATAATCCCAAATATTCTACCTCTATCATCTAGGTTTTGACAAAATATCTAAAAATAAAAGTAAAATACAAATCTTGAATTCTTTTCTTCAAAGTTTTGATCCCGAAGCTTTTCTACCGTGCTAGGCTTGGGAATGCAAATCTTTAGCGGCGTCCAAATTGTGAGTCTTGATGTGGAGCCGTCAAATCAACTTGTTTTAAACCTGAAATTCTTTTAAACAAGATTGTTAGACACATAACTAAATATGGTTTGTTATCAGCAAAATATCGGGCTAATGGCCTTTGGGCCAACAAATTCCTCTCGTAACTTGCGAAAGCGGTTAGCCTCGGGAACGAAACGTCGCTCCATCACAGCGAGCGCGAGGCTACTGCTAATATTCTAATTTTATTTGAAGCGAAGCAACTTCAGGAAGCCCAAAGGCGAGGCTACCCAGAAGCGCGAAGCTACCCAGAAGCAGATTGTTGCAATTCTTCGACGAACCTATTCCAGCCCGAAAGTGAGGCTAAAAGCGAAGTTGAACTCAACTGCCAAGGCGACGTTCACATTCACATACCATTAATCAAAGCAGTTCAAAGTATTTCAAAATCTGAACCATTCCATTGCAAATTCATGAAAACTTTGAAGGGGGTCTTGTTGACACTTGAAAAAGATAGAACTCCCGCATTCATCTTCAACTAGTCTAAACGACGTCTAACTTATCGACATCTATAAAAGATAAGTCAAAGACAAGTTGATGACTAGAGATAAGGCAGCAACATGACATTACTAATCTAGTGAAGAAGATGGTAAGCCAAAGTTGCCTTTGGAGAGACCCAAGCAGGCCTAAAACGCAAGTTAGCTCAATACTTAGCTTGGCATAAACCCAATGAAAGGTTTATAGCTCCGCATGGAACTAACAGCTTTGCCTAAGCTTGGTTGGTAGCCTCGCTTTGAAGCTAACTTTTAGCTTCGCCTGAAGCTTCCCATTTAGCCCCGCCAGAGGCTGATTCAGGAGCTTCGCGCCAAAAGCCATATCCCTAGCTGGTTTAGCACCACTATAGGCTGAGTCATAGCTCTGCTATGGGCTGAGTCTTAGCTTCACATGAGGCCCTGAAGGTAACTTCACCTGAAACTATGAGCTAAGTCTTAGCTTCGCATTATCTAGCTCCGCGTGGGCTTTGCCAAGTCATCAATTGACCGTTTCACACCGGTGATTAATGGGTAATCCCCACTAATTTAGTAGGATTAACACCAAGTGGGCAGTTACATCAACCCACTTCACCCCACATTAAGTGGAGATAATTAAGCCATAACGGCAAAGAGGGCGTTCGCACGAACCCTCTAACTTCGCTAGAAGCTCGCAGAGAGCTTCGCGGTAAGGTCATTTGCGAGCCTCGCGCGAAGCTAAAGACTGATTCAGCTTTGCTGAATTCAAGGGGACGGTTACACCCCACATTTGCTATAAAAAGGTCCCTTACTGAGCCAAGGAAGACACACACATGGACAGAGAGGAGATCGGCTAAAATTACCAGAAGAATTCTTAGCAAAGAGGGTTCTTCGGTTCTCCTGCTTCTAAATCTTGGATTTTTAGAACCAAACGAGAAGGAAATCCTATCAGGAGGCAGTGTGATTGACAGATCGATTGCATCGTCAAAGGGATAAGTGATCGCGCACTGATCAGATTCCTACCGGCATATTTTCTCAGAAATCACAGAGGAGATCTACCTGTAATTTCTGTTTAATTACTTGTAATTTTGCTCCTCTACCCTTTTTTTTGTAAGTTTCCCACGAATACTATTAATATTTTCGATGGAAAATAGAGTAAAAGATAAGATTTGGCTATCTGTCGGTTCAGAGGTGACGAACTGGACATAACCAACTGAGAAGCCACCAAGTTCTGAAATTTTATCATTCAGAGGTGACAAACTGGACATAACGACAAAAGAAGGTGAACCCGGTATTTGGGTAGGAAAAGTGGTGCGAAGTAAAGTTTCTTTGAGTGGCTGAAAAATTACAACGGAATGATTCCGATTATAAAAGAGGAGAGAAAACTGGTTCTCCCTTTTATTTAAGGCTGGGTTCTTCGTGTGGCGATGGAGAGTGATTCTTGTTCTCTGTTGACCGGCTGACTGTTAAGCTTCTCTTCAGTATGCTCCACAAGATCAATTAGGAGAGAGCTCTATTTTTAATACTCTAAATATTTAGAGTCTACTGATTACTCCTTTTTTCTCTCCAACTAAAAAGCCCCATCCTTATTGTTCCTCAGGCTATTTTTAGAGAGGCATAGGGGTATTATTGTCCCCTAAAAGCCCTCCATTATGGGGATTAACTCCCTATTACATGGGGAGCTAATTGACCCAGTAGTGGGGATCAGTTATAAAAGAACGCGAGCCTCGCGCTGGATGCGAACCTTGTTGTAGACGCGAACACGGAGTTGCTCAGACCCGCTTTTGGAGCGTGGCATAGAGTTACTCAGACCGGTGTAAGACGCGTGACGCAAAGTTGCTTAGACCCATGTAGGACACGGACTTACTCAGACCCACGTGAGATACGGAGTTACTCAGACCCGCGTGAGATGCGAAGTTGCTCAGACCAACGTCTGAAGTCTCTGTTTTTTCCTTTGGACGCGAGGTCTATGTTTTAGTTGAAACGCGACCTTCGATTGAAGTGAAGCTCGCGTTTGATAGCTTGTCCTTAGTGATTTTTAGATAGCCTATAGAATCCCATCCACAGTTTTTGACACTTCACAATTGACTGGGATGAATTTCAAAATACTTTATACTTCAGTTGATTTTGGGCTCTCATGATTGGACTGATAATCTTTTGAGATGCCTTGAGCTTGATCCTATCTGGATTCTGATCTTCGTGAGTGTACTATTGAACTACTTGAAGCCTCCAGGGAAGATCATCACTAGTGTCTTAGAAACTCAGTCTAGCACATGTTATAAGCTCTGGTTTATTTGCTACTGTACTATTGAAACAGTAGAGTTGTCGGTTACTTTTGTTAGTGTATTATTGAACTGATTACAGAAGTAGGGACATACTCTTTATGTGTGAGAGAACGCAGGCCTCGTAGATATGGTTGTCATGCAGATCAAATGGAGACGCAAATTTCAATGAAGTCAAGACGCGACTCTCAATTGTTGTAGAGACACGACTCTTAATTGTTGTAGAGACGCGGCTCTCAAAATGCGAAGATCGCATTCAATGCTTTCAGACACGAACGCAGGCGCCATTTTGTACGCGTGTCTGGCTCAGATTGAGCTCGAGATATGCACCGCGTATCTCGGCCATTAAAAGGCCTATAAAAGACCCGGATCTTTCAACAGTCAATTCACTTTGACTGTTCATCATCTTCGATTAGGCCCGCATCTAAAGCTCTTAAGCTCCCTCAAAAACCCATAAAGCTCCGAGCTTTCTTCAATATTTTATAAAATTTAACGGTGTTCATAGCTCCGAAACCCAAGAAAACAGCTCCTTCTTCGAGCGTCGCCGCTGCGCCGATCACTGTGGATGGTCTTTTTCTCTGGAAGCCCCCATTTCTGGTAAGTGGAATGGCTTTCACCATTGAGAACTCAAAGAGGCTTTGTCCTCTTAACTTTTTTTTGAAGTTTCAAAAATTTTGGTTGAAGTTGATCAGTCGACACGGATCTCACTGGTCCATATTTGATTTGTGAACGTGGTTCTCGCATTGATGAGTAGAACGCGGGTTTGGTAATCGTGGCATTTCTTTGCTTTGTCAACGTGACCCTCACGTCTGCGAACTAAACAAGAGTCGAGGGGACTCCGCGTCTTAAGGCTTCTGAATGCGGATCTCATTTATGAGACTCGTGTTTGAGTCTCTAAACTTAGAGAAATTTCTAAGTATGGAGTCTAGACACAGGCTCCATGTGAACCTCGTGATTTAGTCATAAAATGCAGTCTCATGTGTTGAGCCCCGCGTTTAAACTCCAACACTTGGCATAATTTCACTATCTTTTTAGAGTACTGATATTGTGTTTATCTCTTTGTAGTGAAGTATTCCTTGAATCCTTTGGCGAAGAGGAACCATTTTGGCTATGTAGGTGAACCAGATCTAGATGTCGTCTCCAAACTTGACAGAACTGTGCTAGGCTTTACTAGAAAGAATCAAGAATGGCGAGCCAACTTAAGCCAGGCAAGTTTGCAGACTCTCTGAGAATTTACACGGATGGGAGAATTGAATCAGAGGCCCATTTATTATTGAAAAAACTGGATTGTTAATTTAGAGACTCCATCAATGAGGATGCAGAGGTGATGCTTGATGGCAACTATAAATGGCTTCATCGGCTTGTAGAGCGTCGTTGCTTCCTTCGCGACATAGAAAGGATGTTGTCCTTATCGTTCATCCAGCTGATGTCTCTTCATCGATCGACGGAGTGGGACCTGACAGAGGAACAATCTAAAATTTCTCTCAGGCAGATCTTTCATCATACGGCAGTCCCGATGGATCATAACAAGAATGTAGTCGGACTGTTACCAAGTTCTTTGGGGGCGGAGTACCCATAGGTGAGACCCCCCATCAGGCATCAATGTTCATTAACCAATTTATGGATGTGAAGGGTAACTTCCCAAAAGGCGAGTTTCGAGCGTCGGGATGGGTCCATTCTTCGAACAAGTATTGGTGGTCCAAGATGGTGGGATGCATCTTTGAAGACTTGAAGGACGAAATACTGCAGGCCGTCTCTATACCGCAGCCTGGGTTGTTCAGTATGGCATCCCGCATAGCAGCCATCACTTTTTTCTCCATGCTGGAGCGTTACAATCCGGAGACATGTACATTCTTCACCCCAGTCGGGGAGATGGATCTCGCTCTTCATGAGATGTATGAAGTCTCTGGATTGGTGATGGGGGACATTCCATACGAAGAATATGGTCCATCAGCCAAGCAAAAGGCGTGTTTCGAGAATTGGGATGGGTCCATTCTTCGAACAAGTATTGGTGGTCCAAGGTGGTGGGATTCATCCTTGAAGACTTGAAGGAACGAAATACTACAGACCGTCTCTATACCGCAATCTGGGTTGTTCAGTATGGCATCCCACATAGCAACCATCACTTTTTCTCCACGCTGGAGCATTACAATCCGGAGACACGTACACTCTTCACCCCGGTCGGGGAGATGGGTCTCGCTCTTTATGAGATGTATGAAGCATCTGGATTGGAGATGGAGGACATTCCATACGAAGAATATAGTCCATCAGGCAAATAATTGCACTTGATAGAGGATAGTGCTCCTTTGGTATACACAACATATTGGGAAGTGTTATGTTACTCCATATTTGTACCGAGATTACCGGTTAGGGGTTTGGAAGGGTAAAACAGATAGCTTGGGCAAATTACCTTTTCAATGGTTTCACGGTCAAGGTTGACCAATTGACCTGCCTAGCCCCAAGCATTGGTGCAGAAATTAAAAGAGGATTAGCTCTTCAACGTCCTCATATACCACGGAATCAGCTGAAGACACTTTCAGACTGGGCACAGTCTTTGAAAGTTTTCATCATTAAGCAAAGGCTCTCATTTCCAACAGAGCCCTACTAGTTAGGTTTTTAATGTTGTGGTTGAAACGGTGTGTTATGCCGACACTTCCCCACGAAGTTATAGAGGCTGATGTGGTGTACCTTGTGGTCCTACTAGCATTTAGCCGGGGCATTGCCCTTCTTCCAAGGATGGTGGGGTGTATCCAGAGTGGACTTCAGGCATTAACCAAAGCCTTTTGCGAAGTAGAAGCTTTGGTGAATGATTATAGAAATTGTGGGAGAAAACCACGTAGCTTAGGGCTAACGGGTCGTCTTCATGAGGAAGAATGAGATGAAAGTGTTTCAATGTATTGTTTCAAAAGCAAAGGTTGGTGCTTGTGTTTTTTTAGTTGAAAAGAGAATAGAGAGTAAAGAGATGATTAAAAGAAAACTTAAAACTTAGAAAAGATTTTGGAAAAAATGATCTTTAAAAGGATTGAAGAGTGATTGGTTTTTTTTTTAATATATAAAAAAAAGATCCGGGCTCACTATCTTACTACTTAACACTATATTCTTCTCTTGAAAATCTTTGTGCCTCAACTTGATCATAGGCAAAAACTTAAGTTTGAATTTTGAAAGTCTTAAGTAAAGCAAATAAGATTGTTTGGAAAAGTTAACTCTTTTTTTTTTTAGAATTCATCTTAAACTGAATATTAAATCATCAAGTTGTCTTCCAAGTATGAAATAAAAACAAGCACAAGTGATGTTTTAAAAATGAGAGTTTTGAAAATTCAAACCCATCCTCATGTGCCTTCAAGAACACTTTCAAAGATGCAAGGCTTAGTTTAAAGCATTCATATAATTCTGTTGGGTTCTTTGCCCAAAAATCATTCAAAACAAGAGGGATCGAAGAGATATAATAGTGAGCCGAGAAAAATAAATTTAGTTACTCATAATTAATGTAAAACAAGATATGTAAATGAAATGAAACATAACCTTGAACTGGAGAAGAAGAAAAGTCTTGATTCTTTATTGATGTCACTTCAACTTCAGATTACAATCACTCTTTTCCTCTCCTCTCACTTGTTTCTAGACTGAACTAGAAATTAAAAAATGAGATGCAACTTCTCATTAACTATCTAAAAATGATCCTAAACCTTAAAATTAAAGAGAAAAACTTAAACTAATCTTCGATCCCTCATTCTGCTCTTTTATAGGCAAAAAACCCAGAGGGGAGAGGACTGAGGAGATAAGGGAGAAAATGCTCCCCTTATCTCTAGCAGATGGCCGTGGAAATGCGGCCAAAGCCAAATTTTCGCGGCTTGGATGTGGCCATTTGGCCACATCCAGGGGAGATTCTATATCGTTTGGTTTTATCCCCCTGTGTCCAGCTAGATTTCCTATTTGATCTCTGATTTTGATCTGATCTTCAGTGACCCTCAAGCTAACCGATTTGGATTTGAATTAGTCAATTTTATTTGATGTGATCCTCCCTGATATGCATTGATCTTCAACTGAAATCATCTCTATCTCCTGAATATTTTTCTCCTCATTAATTAAGATTTAAATCAGAATTAAAGTTGGCTTTTGGGCTCATTTCTTTTCCACCTCCATTAGTAATAGGCCTGCACAAAATAAATATAACACTAAATAACAGGATTTATTAGATAATATATGGAAATATGACAATATATATGGAATATCAATGACCGATCACACCCTCACATTTTTCTTTGGCACGCCCTTGAGCAAAACATCAAAACTAATCATAAGAAATTATTGAACAACTTTCGCAGGTCACTGGATTGCACATAGCATGTGCAATAAGCCGTTAAACCTTTAGGTTATCCCTAGAGGATGAGTTTTGTCTCATGAGAGTTTTCAGTGGAATACACCCACAAAATCCATAAAGAAAGAGAAACAAAGAGTTGTTGGCCCAAGGTTACAATCACTCGTCTTTAGTGTGTTTTGATGATTACAAAACATATTAGTTATTTGTACTAATATTATTTGTTGTTTAAGTGTGTTTCAGGTTTTCTATCTTGCATAGGCGTTTTCTTCCCTAAAGGAAGGTGACTTGGACTCAAGATAACTCAAATTGGGCTCAAAATGCAAAACTGAAGATCAAGTGGAGAAAGCCTCTCTTGAAGTCTTGAAGTCCTTAGAACTTTGTAAGAATAGAATGTTAAAGTTTGAGTATATGACATTTGGCTCTAGGATACACACACACATTTTTCCTTACAAAATCCTATGTTTTAAAAATGTTTGTTTCTAAGTTTTATGCCTAAGTTTATATATACATGTATCCAAACTTGTTACAATTGAATATCTTGTTTAAAACATGTGTATAGACTATTTTTGCATAATACTTAGCTATAAGTATCTCAAAATATTTTTTCACAAAATTTTCCAACTCCAAATCCTGCCAGTTTTCCCTGTTTCAGGTTGACCGGCCGACCGCCCGGTCGACCGGCGCCTGTGTCAGGACGTGCACGTTTGTGCACGTCTGTCGGTCGACCGGCCCGGTCGACCGACTGTAAGCTGATTCACTCTCGGTTTGTTTGAGTCGACCGACCGGTCGACCGGTAGAAGGAAACTGTGTTTCCTCAAAGGGGATGGTCGACCGGACAGTCGACCGGAGCCCAACGGCTCTTTGCCAGCAAGGCGACGGTCGACCGGACCGGTCGACCGCCAAGCCTGCTGCAGCCTAACGGCTCTTTCCTCTTTGGGCAAGTCTGAAAATCTGTTTTCTTTTTCTTCTTTATCAGAGTTTTAGAGAGTTGTTGGAGGCCTTTTGCAGGTCAAATTAGGTGTAAAGAAAAGAGTTTTAACCTATTCTCTCCTTATAAATAGAGGGCAATAGGTCTTTGTTATTCACTTAGAAAAATCCTCAAGTTTTCATTGTTTTCAAAGAGAAAAGGAAAAATTGTTTTAAAGCTTTCAATTCCAATCTTTTGAGCTAGTTTTTCAGTTGTATTTGATTGCTAATATCACTCTACAACTGAAGTTTCTCACCACACTTCATAGAGCCAAAAATCCATTACTCATACTATAGTGAAGTTGTAAAAAGAGTGAGAGTGTTGTAAAAGAGTTTGAGAAAGAGTTTTGTGATCTAGAGGAGATCACTATTGTTCTTGTGATCCTTGTTCTTGTGGAGACAACTCCTAGGTGGAGTTCTTTGTAAGTTGTGAAGCTAAGGGCTTGGGGTCTTCGGTAGACCAAACTTGTAAGGCATCCTCGGTGGATAGTGGAAACCCTTCACGGAGGTGAAGGCGGGGACTAGAGCGGTGGCTCGAACCTCGAAACAAATCAATTGTGTTTGCGATTGCCTTGCGTTATTCTTACTTACTATTTCTCTTGCTTTATATTGTCTTCAATTATCTGCTTGAGAACTAACCCTTTTCTTTGTGCAATCTTCTCTTGTTTATTTTACTTGTGTTGTTGATTGTGTGTATTTCATCATAGCATTTCATTCTTTACTTGTTCGATCATATCTCATACAACACGGTTGCATTGCGCACCTCTAACCCATTTTTAAGGGAATTGGGAGGAAGGAGTTCAGAACCTCTCACGGGTTATTCGGCTCTTAGTCGTGTTTTGAGAGATCGTTGCATCACTCATTCAATTAAGCTTAAAAAGATCATTAGATTAGCAATTACACCTATTCACCCCCCCTCTAGGTGTATTTCAATTGGTATCAGAGCTTGGACTCTAGGATTTGGCTTAACAACCTTAGAGAGATCCTCACATTGCTAATCATTTCATTCATACTCATTTAGTAAACATGGCCGATGGTATCAAGACACCCCCTAAGTTTGATGGACTTAACTTTCCCATATGGAAGGTTAAGATGACCGTGTTCTTGCAATCTCTAGGTAGCCGAGTTGCAAAGGCCGTGACCAAATCTTTTACCACACCCACCGGTGATGAATCTACTTGGTCCGAAATTGAGACCAAGGAGTTTGATGCCAATGCTAGGGCTCATTATGCACTCCTACAAGCCCTCAATGATGATGACATAGCTAGAGTCATCCATTGCAAATCCGCATATGAGATTTGGACCCATTTGTTAGTCACACATGAGGGGACATCACAAGTGAAGAGGGCCAAGATAGACCTTCTTCGGTCCCAATATGAAAATTTTAGCATGCAAGAGAATGAAACCATAGATGATATGGTTACAAAATTTACCAAGATTACTAATGGACTTTCTTCTTTAGGTGAGGACATCAACAATGATCAACGAGTAAGAAAGATCATCCGGGCTCTTCCTCATTCATAGGAAGTCAAGGCTACAACCTTGAAGGAACTAAAAGACAAGGATGAGATAGAGCTAATTGGTCTCATTGGGAATCTAAAAACCCATGAGATGGAAAGGAAAGCAAGAGAGGAGATGGCTCCCTCCAAGAAGAAGACCATAGCTTTCAAAAGTCAAGCTACTCACTCCGACGAAGATGATGAAGAAGAAGATGACGAAGAGCTCTCACTTCTTGTCAAGAATGTCCGGAGGATGTACAACAAGGCGAAATTCCAAGGTAGAAGGAGATGGCAAGGAGGCAAAGAAGAAAGAAAGATCATATGCTTCAATTGCCAAAAGCCGGGACACATTGTTGCGGAATGTCCGGATAAAGTGAAGCCTTCCTCATCCAAGAAGCCCTTCAAGAAGAAAGCTATGAAGGCAACATGGGATTCCGAGAGCGAATCCGAGGAGGAGATCGACACCGCCAACATGTGCTTCATGGCTAATGAAAGCACTAGCAAGGTAACCCCTTCCACTTCTTTTGATGAAGATCTTTCTATGGATGAACTAGGAGAAGCATTTGTAGAACTTTCTCATAATTATGATTTCTTAAAGAAAAAATATTTAAAAATGAAAAAGGAAAATGAATCTCTTAGTCTTCAAGTTGTAAATCTTTCTAAAGAAAATAATAACTTGCATACTACTTTGGTTTCCACTAAAAATAAATTTGATAAATATAAGACTTCTTGTAAAGGCAAGTCCCCATTTGTTGATGCTAATGAGATTACCATGCTTAAGGAAAGAATAGATTCTTTAGGTATTGTTTTGAAAAAGTGTAGTGAGTTTGATAAGAAAAGGATTGAGGCTATATTCCCTAAGAAACAAGCCTCTAAGAAAAATGTTCATAATGCTCATGTACATACCACACAACCTTTACATCGTGGCAAACCCCCAAAGCATGCTCACACTTCACACACACATGCTCACACTCCGCACACACATCATGCATTCATGTATGGTAGAGTGTTCTCATGTTCACATTGTGGGCGGAAAGGGCACTTAGCCAATTTTTGCTATGATAGACTAAGTGCATCTCATCATAATGTTTGGGTTCGAAACACTAACTTTCAAGGACCCAAGAAAGTTTGGGTACCAAAGTCAACAACTTTGTTAAATGATATAGGTACCTTCCAAGCCCAACGACGTAGAGGATTGTGGTATCTTGATACTGTTGCTCAAGGCACATGACTTGGGACATCAACAACTTTGCAACCCTATCAAGATACCATGAAGGTGGCACCGTCACCTTCGGAGATGACGCCAAGGGTAAAATCATCGGTATCGGTAATATAAAACTTGGCACATCCCCTTTAATTAAGAATGTAGTTTTAGTTGACGGCCTCAAGCATAATCTCTTGAGTGTTAGTCAATTATGTGATAAGGTTTTGATGTAGTTTTTGATAATGTTGTTTGTAAAGTAATTGATAGAATTTCTAATGCTTGTGTGTTTTCCGGTTTTCGTGAAAGTAATGTTTATATGATAGATATGTTAAATATGTCTTGTAATATAATATGTTTAAAAGCCCTGATGATGACTCTTGGTTGTGGCATAGAAGATTAGGCCACATTTCTTTTGACCATATATCTAGGCTTAACACAAAGGAAATGGTGAAAGGTATTCCTTGTTTGAATTTTGAAAAGGACCGAGTTTGTGACGCATGTCAATTTGGGAAACAAACTAAGTCTTCTTTCAAGTCAATTAAGGATATCATGACATCACGTCCTTTGGAGTTAATCCATATGGATCTATTTGGCCCTACTCAAACCAAAAGTCTAAGTGGGAATAGATTTGCATTTGTTTTAGTTGATGATTTTTCACGTTTTACTTGGGTTTTCTTTCTTGAACATAAGAACCAAGCCTTTTCACATTTTCAAGCCTTTAAGAAAAGAGTTGAAAAGGAAAAAGAAACTTCAATAGTAAGAATAAGAAGTGATAGAGGAGGTGAATTCATTAACCAACCCTTTACCACTTTTTGTGAAGAACATGGAATAAAGCATGAACTATCTTGTCCTAGAACTCCACAACAAAATGGAGTAGTTGAACGGAAAAATCGAACTTTGCAAGAGATGGCTAGGACAATGCTTAGTGAATATGGTCTACCACATTATTGTGGGCCGAGGCCGTTAATACATCATGCTATATATCAAATCGTGTTTTCTTGTGTAAAAATACTACAAAAACATCTTTTGATATGTACTTTTCTAGAAAACCAAATGTTTCATATTTCAAGTTTTTGGATGCAAATGTTTTATTTTAAATACAAAAGATAATTTAGGAAAATTTGATCCTAAATCTTATGAGGCTATATTTGTGGGTTATTCTAGTACTAGTAAGGCTTATAGAGTCTTCAATAGGTCATTATTGACTATTGAGGAATCTATACATGTTAAGTTTGAGAAATCTAACTTGTTTGTTAAGAATGTTGTAGAAATAGATGCTTTGCATGAAGGCTTGAGAAAGTGACCTTGGAGGATACACCTACTATGGGAGACAAGCCAAAGGATGATGAAGGAAGTGAAGCTAAAATACAAGAGGCTCAAGGAAATGAAGATCAAACAAATGGAGAAGAGCCACTCAACAACTTCCAAAGGATTGGAGATACAATCCACATCATCCCAAGGACCTCGTCATAGGTGAAGTATCAAAAGGGGTAACAACTCGCTCTAAACTTCATGACTATTGTGGACATTATGCATTTATTTCTCATGTTGAACCCAAGAACGTCCTCGAAGCCGAGGCCGATTCATATTGGTTGCTAGCTATGCAAGAGGAACTCAATCAATTTGAGCGCAACCAAGTTTGGCACCTTGTTCCTAGGCCCCACGATAGACCAACAATTGGTACTAAGTGGATCTTTAAGAACAAGTTGGATGAATCGGGTAACGTTGTTAGGAATAAAGCTAGGTTAGTTGCCCAAGGTTACACTCAAATCGAAGGAATCGATTTTGAAGAAACCTTTGCACCCGTAGCACGGCTTGAAGCCATACGGATGACACTAGCATTTGCCTCTTATAAAGATTTTAAATTGTTTCAAATGGATGTTAAAAGTGCTTTTCTAAATGGTTTTATTGAAGAGGAGGTGTATATTGAACAACCCCCCGGGTTTGTTGATCCTACACATCCGGATTTTGTTTTTAAATTAGATAAAGCTCTTTATGGTTTAAAACAAGCACCTAGGGCTTGGTATGAAAGACTTTCTTCATTTTTGATTTCAAATGGTTTTAAGAAAGGTAAAATTGACATAACCTTGTTTACAAAACATGTAGAAAATGATATACTTATTGTGCAAATTTATGTAGATGATATTATTTTTGGTTCTACTAATCAATCTCTTTGCCAAGCTTTTGAGTCATGCATGAAGGATGAATTCGAAATGTCTATGATGGGGGAACTCAACTATTTCCTTGGACTCCAAATCAAGCAAAGGAAGGATGGGATCTTCATCAATCAAGCCAAGTACACAAAGGAATTAATCAAAAGGTTTGGGCTTGAAGAATCTAAAGTAAGCAAAACTCCCATGGCAACAACTACCAAGCTTGACAAGAATGAACAAGGTAAAAGTGTAGACATTAAACTTTATAGAAGCATGATAGGTAGTTTATTGTATTTGACGGCTAGTAGGCCGGATATTATGTTTTCCGTTTGTCTTTGTGCACGTTTTCAATCTTGTCCTAAAGAATCTCACATAATTGCGGTTAAACGCATAATTAGATACCTTAAGGGCACTATTGAAATGGGTTTGTGGTATCCGAAAACCGGCCAATTTTCAATGACGAGTTTTTCGGATGCCGACTATGCGGGTTGTAGGGTAGATAGGAAGAGCACAAGTGGAACATGTCAATTCTTAGGTAATTGTCTTGTATCTTGGTCTTCCAAAAAGCAAAATTCGATAGCCCTTTCAACCGCCGAGGCGGAGTATGTTGCAGCCGGAGCTTGTTGTGCACAAGTTCTTTGGATGAAGCATACTCTTCTTGACTATGATTTACACTTTGATCATGTTAAAATATTTTGTGATAATACTAGTACTATTCACATGACAAAGAATGCAAATCAACATAGTAAAACCAAACACATTGACATTAGGTATCACTTTCTTAGAGATCATTATGAGAAAGGTGATATTGATATTGATTATGTTTCTACCGATTTTCAACTTGCCGATATTTTTACTAAACCTCTAGATTATGCTAGATTTTCATTTATTTGTGGTGAGTTGAATGTTTGCGTGATAGATTCTTAAAATATTTCTATTTTGGTGTTTTGTTTGTTTTGATTTTAACCCTTTTTGATGTATGACAAAAAGGGGGAGAAAAAGAAATAAGTTTGCTTATAGTTTGAGTTTTGTTTATTTACTTGAGTTTGGGAGAAAAGATTAAAACTATAAGTTTAAGAGAAAAAGTATAAGTTTAATTGGTATATAAGATTAAGTTTGATTTCAATTGGTATTTAAGTTTTTTGACAAAAATATTGTGTTTTCAATGCTTCATGTATCTCACTCGTAGGTATTTTTTTACATAGCATTGTTTGAGGGGGAGCTTTCCAAGCTCTTCTTCCTTTATTTGTTTAAATAACTTATATGTTTTGTCATCATCAAAAAGGGGGAGATTGTTGGCCCAAGGTTACAATCACTCGTCTTTAGTGTGTTTTGATGATTACAAAACATATTAGTTATTTGTACTAATATTATTTGTTGTTTAAGTGTGTTTCAGGTTTTCTATCTTGCATAGGTGTTTTCTTCCCTAAAGGAAGGTGACTTGGACTCAAGATAACTCAAATTGGGCTCAAAATGCAAAACTGAAGATCAAGTGGAGAAAGCCTCTCTTGAAGTCTTGAAGTCCTTAGAACTTTGTAAGAATAGAATGTTAAAGTTTGAGTATATGACATTTGGCTCTAGGATACACACACACATTTTTCCTTACAAAATTCTATGTTTTAAAAATGTTTGTTTCTAAGTTTTATGCCTAAGTTTATATATACATGTATCCAAACTTGTTACAAATTGAATATCTTGTTTAAAACATGTGTATAGACTATTTTTGCATAATACTTAGCTATAAGTATCTCAAAATATTTTTTCACAAATTTTCCAACTCCAAATCCTGCCAGTTTTCCCTGTTTCAGGTTGACCGGCCGACCGCCCGGTCGACCGGCGCCTGTGTTAGGACGTGCACGTTTGTGCACGTCTGTTGGTCGACCGGCCCGGTCGACCGACTTTAAGCTGATTCACTCTCGGTTTGTTTGAGTCGACCGACCGGTCGACCGGTAGAAGGAAACTGTGTTTCCTCAAAGGGGACGGTCGACCGGACAGTCGACCGGAGCCCAACGGCTCTTTGCCAGCAAGGCGACGGTCGACCGGACCGGTCGACCGCCAAGCCTGCTGCAGCCTAACGGCTCTTTCCTCTTTGGGCAAGTCTGAAAATCTGTTTTCTTTTTCTTCTTTATCAGAGTTTTAGAGAGTTGTTGGAGGCCTTTTGCAGGTCAAATTAGGTGTAAAGAAAAGAGTTTTAACCTATTCTCTCCTTATAAATAGAGGGCAATAGGTCTTTGTTATTCACTTAGAAAAATCCTCAAGTTTTCATTGTTTTCAAAGAGAAAAGGAAAAATTGTTTTAAAGCTTTCATTCCAATCTTTTGAGCTAGTTTTTCAGTTGTGTTTGATTGCTAATATCACTCTACAACTGAAGTTTTCTCACCACACTTCATAGAGCCAAAAATCCATTACTCATACTATAGTGAAGTTGTAAAAAGAGTGAGAGTGTTGTAAAAGAGTTTGAGAAAGAGTTTTGTGATCTAGAGGAGATCACTATTGTTCTTGTGATCCTTGTTCTTGTGGAGACAACTCCTAGGTGGAGTTCTTTGTAAGTTGTGAAGCTAAGGGCTTGGGGTCTTCGGTAGACCAAACTTATAAGGCATCCTCGGTGGATAGTGGAAACCCTTCACGGAGGTGAAGGCGGGGACTAGAGCGGTGGCTCGAACCTCGAAACAAATCAATTGTGTTTGCGATTGCCTTGCGTTATTCTTACTTACTATTTCTCTTGCTTTATATTGTCTTCAATTATCTGCTTGAGAACTAACCCTTTTCTTTGTGCAATCTTCTCTTGTTTATTTTACTTGTGTTGTTGATTGTGTGTATTTCATCATAGCATTTCATTCTTTACTTGTTCGATCATATCTCATACAACACGGTTGCATTGCGCACCTCTAACCCACTTTTAAGGGAAATTGGGAGGAAGGAGTTCAGAACCTCTCACGGGGTATTCGGCTCTTAGTCGTGTTTTGAGAGATCGTTGCATCACTCATTCAATTAAGCTTAAAAAGATCATTAGATTAGCAATTACACCTATTCACCCCCCCTCTAGGTGTATTTCAAGAGTTAGTATTTTCGAAAAGTATTTTGAAAGAGAAAAATATTAGAAGCATTATTGTAGGAGTTCAAGTAATCTATAAGTTATAGGAAAACTGAATTTTTTCATTACTAAACTTAGTCTCTATTCAAAAACTTGTTATCAATCAAAGTAAGAAGTCAAATTGTATTTCTCATTTAGTCTATTACTTTACCCTAAGTCATATGCACCTTCGTGACCGTAAAATTTTGACTAAGGGTTCTTTAACTTTAACTCTTATGCCTTAATGATTTATATATTTATTATTTTTGGTGTTTTATTTCTTAGTTTTACTAGGCTTTCTAATCTGCTCATGTAATGAGCTTTTAGTCTGTAACACCCAAATCGGATGGTCTTAGGGCACCGGGCGAAAAAACACTTCAAGGACTTAAGGACTTAAGCAAATAAGGCCACAAAACTATGGATTTTTATTTATAAGATGGACTCCTGATTGCAAAATCAAAGAATTAAGATTACCGTGTAGCTTTGGGCTAACGGGTCGTGTCCACGAGGAGGAATGCGATGAAAACTTTTTGGTGTTTTGTTTAGAAAGCTAAGAATGGTGCTAGTTTTTTAGTTGAAAAGATAATGGAGAGAAGGGAAATGATTAAAAAAAAATTGCAAATTTGGACAAGGCTTTAGAAAAGGTGATTTAAAAAGCTTTGAAAAGTGATTTGTTGTTTTTAATATAAAAAGGAGAAGATCTGGGCTCACTAATTTTTAACTCAACTATGTACTTATCACAAGAACATTTTGGTGCATCACTTTTATCATAAACAAAAACCTTTAGTTTCTTTCAATGTCCAAGTAAAACAAATAAGATGGTTTCATTTAAATCTCAAGCCCTTTCGTTACAAATCATTAAAAAGAGAATGTTAAACCATCAAGCGCGAAGTAGCAAGTATGGAATAAAAACAGTTCAAAAAGGTTTGTACTTTGAAAGTTCAATCTTAAAATAAAGACATCCTTATGTGCTTTCAAGAACGAAGTTTAACTAAGGTACTTTCTGAAAAAAAGTGTTGCTTTCATGAAAATCAGTCAAGAGAGAGGTGATAGACGAGATCAATTAGTGAGCCCAGAAAACAATTTAGCTACTCATTATGAACTGAAAACAAATAAGAGAATGACAATTAAATATGAACATACCGAATTCGAGTTGAGTTGAATAAGCAAGTAGAAGCTCCTTTGATTGTCATTTTAAAGACGAATTACACATTCAATTCCACTCTTCTCTCTTTACTGGTCTAAACTAAAAAAAATAAATAGGAGATACAACTTCTCCGAACTATCTAACAATGTTCCTAAAATCCTAAAGAATAAATAAAAAATTCTAATCCTAATCTTCGCTACTTTTTCAGTACAAAACCCTGCCTTTTATAGGTAAAAACCCAGAGTGAAAGGAGTGAGGAGATAAGGGGAGCAAACGCTCCCCTTATCTCCACCAACAAGCCACAGATCTGCGGCCAGGATGTGGCCAAGTGGCCACATCCTGGTGGAGCGACGGTTGGCGTGGACTTGGGGCTCCCTTTTATCTTGTTGGATTCACTGTTGCAACTCCAATATTTGATGAAACGATCATTAATTTGTTGGCTTTAATTGCTTGATTTGGGAAGATTCATTTCAACTGGTTTTCAATCTCTCTGATTTGCCAAGATCTGCCCTGATTCCCTAAATTCAAATTTATTCTGAATTAAATGGGCTTTTGGGCTTGTTTCTCTGGCCTATCCTTTAGCAATGGGCCTGCATTTTATAAAGAAAAATAAGACTTATTAATATGATTTATTCATGGTAATGTGACAGTATGTATGCAATATATGTGACCGATCACACCCCACACTTATCTTTTGCTCGCCCTCGAGCAAAATATCAAAACTAATCTTAATGAATTATAAGACCACTTTCGCAGGTCACTCGATTGTACTGAGCATGTGCAACAAGCCGTTAAACCTCTAGGTTACCCCTAGAGGACAAGTTTTGTCTCGTGAGGATTTTCAGTAGATTGTACCTACAGAATCCATAAAGAAGGAGAAAAAAAGTTACTATTTTCGAAAAGCATTTTGAAAAGAGAAAATATTTGAAGTATATTTGCGAGAGTTTAAGTAATATTAAGTTATAGGAATATCAAATTTTTCATTCCTAAACTTAGTCTCTATTCAAAATATGTCATCAATCAAAATAAGGAGTCAAATTGTATTTCTCATCAAGACTATTACTTTACCCTGAGTCATATGCACCATCGTGACTGTGAAGCTTGACTAAGGGTTCTTTAACATTAACTCCTATGCCTTATTTATATTTATTTTTTATGGTATTTATTCCTCAATTCCATTAGGCTTTCTAATCTGCCTATGTAACGAGCCTTTAGTCGGTGACACCCAAACTGGACAGTTTTAGGGCACCAGGTGAGAAAACACCCTTAAGGACTTAACACTCGAGCAGACAAGGCCACGAAACTAAGGGTTTTTATTTATAAAATGTACCCCTTTTAGGCGTGAATACTTATGCTTCATGAGGCACAAATACCCAGTTTAATCGGAGGATATATATATATTTTTTCCAGACTTATCTAATTATCTTTTGCATAAATACCAAGGCTTGCTTAGGCCAAAGGGCCTAGCTAATCAATAATTAGATTTGTTTATTTTTTATACATATATAGTTTCTTTTTTTATAACGCATAAGAGTCTTTGTTTTTGAACCCTAAGTGTGTAAATGTGTAAAGTGTGCATATTTCATCAAGGTAAAGATCAAGACTAAATCGCTTTCACAAATTTTCTTCCTAACCCTAAAAATCAAACAAGTCATCTTATTTTGACCAAGTGTAAGAGATCCTAATTATGATTTTCTTATTCCTTAAAATTGACTTAATTTCTTACAAAAAATATATCAAAATATTGTTCTTACCTTTAAAAAAGTTATATATATATAATATATATATATAATATATATATATATATATATTTGTTTTTTTTTAGTTATATTAGTCATGTTAGAACCCTCCCCCACACTTATCTCATGCATTGTCCCCAATGTATGAAAGAAATGTATAGATGCATGAAATGAAATGTAAAAGAGGTGCATATATTATACAAAAATATGTACAACATCAAGTTTCTCCCACATCTAGATCTTTTTCGGTCTCATCCCTCTAGCTCTCTTCCCATCATTCCAATGGGTCCTCTTTATATGGCATAGTGGGGAGGCCAATTTTTTGTCATTTTAGCTCTCTTCCTCCCCAGTCTCACCTTCTTTAGGTGTTTCTTCCTCATATTACTACATTCATTATTCAAAAATTGATCTCCACCACACTTCTCAGTTGGAACTTCTTCATTATGAATACCTAGGAATTCTAACTCAGTTTCATATATCTCCTCAAAGCTTAGGTCAGCAGTTTCCCCTGGAGATATGTAATTAACCAAATGATCCCTAGTTAGTTCATCGTAAGACATGAGTTATTCTTAGAAGAGGTTTTCAAAGAGTATGTCAATTGGAGGTTTTTGAATTATATTCTCATGCGATATATTATTGGTTGGCTCATCGTAAGTGAAGATATTCAAATCAAAATTTTCTATTTTTAAAGGGTAATCTAAAATTAGGATCTCCGACATATGCCTTCTCATTAAGATAATCACATTCATTCTTAAATAATTCATTAAGAAACAGCGATTCATTCTCTATTCCTTCACTTTCTTCATCACAATTATTTTCAACAAAGTTTACCTCAAATGTTTGGTCTCTTATCTTACGAAGTTGTTTTTCTAAGTTGAAGACATTAACTTCTCTAGTCATGTCCCCAAAGGTTATTCTCTTAGACCCATTCCTATAATTGATAATAGCATTAGCAGTAGTAAAAAATGGGCGCCCTAGGATAACATGAGTTTGAGCCCTAGAATTGGACACAGGTTGTGTGTCAAGAACTATGAAATCAACTGGGTAGATAAACTCCCCGACCCGGATAAGGACATCATTAATTTTCCCCTTTGAAACCTTCACAGAACGGCCAACTAGTTGGATTATGACTCGAGTCAGACTAAGATCACCCAACCCGAGTTGTTGATAAACTGAGAATGGAAGCAGGTTGATACTTGGTCCCAAGTCAAGAAGTGCATGACTAATTTCGACTTATCCTATAGTGTAGGTAATGGTGGGACAACCCGGATCCTTTTACTTGACAGGGATCGGACCTGATAGTAGCTCACGAATGTTAGTGGCTAAGAAAACTTTCTTGGGTACATTAGTCTTTCTCTTCTTGGTGCAAATGTTCTTAAGAAATTTTACATAGGATGGGACTTGTTGATGCCATCAAGGAGTGGCACATTTATCCCCGACAACAGCGCCAAAATTTGATTAAGGTTTTACCTGCACAAAAATACAGAATTTTATAACTTTAAAATAAAGAGTGTAAGCAATACTATCGCGATAGCAAGTGGCTATGCGGGTCGTGATCCACAAGAAGGGACTAGCGATGGAAGCCTTTTAGTAAGTTCTCTTTTATACTACAAAGAATGGTTAAAATTCTTCTTTTAATTCACAAAAAGAAAAGAGAAAATGAAGTTAAAGTTAAGTTAGCAAGAAAGTAGTAGATAGAGAAGGTGGAGAAATAGAAGTGGATATGTGCAAAGAAATGAAAAGGAGTGAAAGAAATTTGCAAGATTGTGGTGTTGGTAATTTACACTATAAAAGAAAAGAAAACCTGAAAGAAAAACTTACCTCCTTTGGTTGATGACTTACCTAGAACCCTTGCATGTTTTACCTTGCTTCGGAGGCGGTCAACGCATAACCCATAAGATCGAGCTCAGTCCCCATTCGCATTACATCATCAAGATGAAAAAGAATGAAATGATACCGAATCTTGAGGAGGAGAACATCATCATGAAATATCGATGGCACTCACACAAACATGGCTATACTGATGCTTCTAGATTCACTTGGATGCTCATCATAACCAAAAGAGGAAAAGTAGAAAGAAGAAGAAGAAAATAAAAGTAAAGACGAACATAAAAAAAAATTACCTTTTATTGCTTGCAGAAACGATGGAAGAAAGGAGGAGGGTACATCGGTTTCACTCTCAACATAAGCCTCTCTCTTACTTACATGAATCTCAGTCTAACCTATGCTTACAAAGAAATAAAATTTACATAAAAAGAAACTAAAAACTTACACTAAAAAGAATGAAAAACTGACCTAAAATCTATCTCTGCTTGTTCGTTCTTTAACCTATTAGGAAACGGTACTCTAGGCTTGTACACCTGACTGGTTGACTTATCTGTTTCAGATTCGTCAGATTTGGAAGGATTGGGACTAGATGAGGTAGAAGCTGGAATGTGATTGTGCTAACTGAAATTGGGTGGTGTTGACACTTGGTTATCAACTTTCTTTCCCGACCTCAACGTATGAACAACATTACATTGATTCAATGATTGATCCTCAGCTAAATGAGCTTGTTGAGAATTCTTAGGATTTATAATTGGTTGACTGGGCAAGGTACCCTTTTATCTCTCATTCTGTGGATTGGCTAAGTGGCTCATTTGACCCTCTAGCCTTTGTATTATTTGCATGAGGGAATCCTGATTCTTCATGTACCTTTTCATATTTCTCTCAAAGTCAGTCATTCTCCTTTCAAGCTGAGGATTCTGAAAGGAGGGTTGTGGAGCTTGGTTGGGAAAATTTTGTTGATAATGTGAAAAATTGTTGGGAGAATTGTGAGGGTGATTTGAAAAGTTGGGTTGATGATTGGAAGAATTATTTGAATGATGGAAGTGGCTTGCATGGTTTGACCGTGGGTGGTCATTATTTTGTTGGCTCCATGAGAAATTTGGGTGATTTTTCCAGCCAGGATTGTACGTTGGAGCGTAAGAATCATTATTCGGCCTTTAAAAGGCTGCATTCATCGATTTAGAAAAGTATTGTCGAGCTTGAAATACAGGACACTCCTCAAACACATGATTCATGGCCTGACAGTAAGTACAACCCGGAGTTGAAAATTAGTTTGGGCTGACTTGATTGACTGGACTTGGTTCCTTAGTTTCTAAAGCTTCCAATCTTCTCGCTAGGTTAGCTAACTTAGCCTCGTTAGCTATGGATGATTCAATTGAATGGAGACCTCCTTTTGAAGAGATAGAGTTTGGATTCCTAGAGCTTTCACTAGTAGATTCCCATTGGATGGTCTTTTCAGCTAGATTCTCATATAAATCCCATTCTTCATGCTCATATTTCTACAAGAATCCCCCTTGGCACATGCTTTCTAAGAGGGTATTGGTTGAGTAGTCTAAACTATCATAAAGAATTTGGCATTGTCGCCATTTCTCTATTCCATGATGAGGACATTGAACAAGGAGGTCTTTGAAGCGTTCAAAGTACCTTCAAAATAGTTCACTAGGTTCTTGCTTGAACTGCATGATATTTTTCCTAGCGAGAGCGATCTTGTGAATTGGATAGAATTTCTTCAAGAAGACCTTGATGAAACCATCTCAGGATGTGATATAGCCGGCTGCTAAGCTATAGAGCCATTTCTTGCCTAAGTTCTTAAGAGCAAATGGGACATTTCTCAACCTAATAGCATCATCTGTAAGGTATGAGATTTTTATCATTAAGCATACTTCCTCAAATTCTCTTATGAAGAAATAAGCATCTTCAGACTCTAAGCCATAAAATTTAGGGAGTGTGTTGATGAACTGTGGCTTAGGCTCAAAGTTGTGTTCACCAACCGATGGAAGTTGGATACAGGATGGAAGTGAGGTTCTAATGGGATAGAACCTATCCTGCAAAGATATCGGTTGAGCCATAACCGAATCTAGTCTTGGTTCGAACTTGGGTGATGATGTATTTCTAGTTAACAAGTTCACCAATAGTCAAGAAGAGAAAACAACCAAGCCTAGTCTAAGGTAACCTTGACCTAGACAACTCCTAATTGGTTGATTGTCCACAGGAGGTATAATGCAGACTTTGACCACAAGCTAATCAGCCAGGTCAGGGCAAGATTGGTGAGAGGTATCCGCGCAAAAAGCGACGGGCCTAATTAAGCCAAACCATCAGCCTTCGGGGTTTCGCCCCTCAATCCCTTTCCTAGACACTGATTTGGCAGGAGTCAAATTCTAACACCTTCCCCCTTAGGAAATCTCCTAGTGAGTTTGAGATGTCCCTAAGGCCAACGTCTATCTGATTTTACTTAGGCTTAGGTTGTGCATGCTTGGAGATGGTTTGTGGGCTAAGGAAGGGTAATGACTTTTCCACCTTATCTTGATTTGGGTTTTGCCCTTAGAATTGATTGTGCAAAGTGTGCAAGATATAGAAAAGTAACATTTAAAAGCAAATATCACCCAAGAATATTTCCTAAACTATATGCTATGATACGTACCATATCTCTAACTATCTTCAATAGTAATTATAAAATAAACATAATTAGACAAATGCCTAGAATGCAAGTCTAAAACGTTTTTTAAGCAATTAACAATCACTCAAATTACTGTTGATTAAAACAGGGATTGTGAATAGCAGATATAGCAAGAATAATAACACACAAAAACTTAATTTTTGCAAGCAATATGTCCTGCAAAAAAGAGTTTTAGAAGTCCAACAAAAAATTTAACTTTTACACTTAAAATTTCTTGAAATTTTGTTTCCTACTTTCGAGAGTAGGGGCACAGAATAGCAAGTCTTCTCCTGCAAAGCTTGAATACTAAATCTGAATCTTGAGGTCCCTAAAACAAGACACCAAACTTGTTAAAAAAACAAACACACCATTCCCTCTCCGGCAACGGCTTCAAAAACTGATTACAAAATCAAAGAGTTAAGAATTACCGTGTAGCTTTGGGCAAACGGGTCGTGTCCACGAGGAGGAATGCGATGAAAGCTTTTCGGCATTTTGGTTAGAAAGCTAAGAATGGTGCTAGTTTTTTAGTTGAAAAGATAATGGAGAGAAGGGAAATGATTAAAAGAAAATTTGCAAATTTGGAGAAGGCTTTGAAAAAGGTGATTTAAAAAGCTTTGAAAAGTGAGTTGTTGTTTTTAATATAAAAAGGAGAAGATCTGAGCTCACTAATTTTTAACTCAACTATGTACTTAGCTCAAGAACGTTTGGCTGCATCACTTTCATCATAAGCAAAAACCTTTAGTTTCTTTTAATGTCCAAGTAAAACAAATAAGATGGTTTCATTTAAATCTTAAGCCCTTTCGTTACAAATTATTAAAAAGAGAATGTTAAACCATCAAGCGCGAAGAAGCAAGTATGGAATAAAAACAGTTCAAAAAGATTTGTACTTTGAAAGTCCAAGTTTAAAATAAAGACATCCTCATGTGCTTTCAAGAACGAAGTTTAACTAAGGTACTTTCTGAAAAAAGTGTTGCTTTCATGAAAATCAGTCAAGAGAGAGGTAATAGACGAGATCAATTAGTGAGCCCAGAAAATGATTAAGGTACTCATTATGAACTAAAAACAAACAAGAGAATGGCAATTAAACATGAACATACCGAATTCGAGTTGAGTTGAATAAGCAAGTAGAAGCTCCTTTGATTGTCACTTCAAAGACGAATTACACATTCAATTCTACTCTTCTTTCTTTGCTGGTCTAAACTAAATAAAATAAATAGGAGATACAACTTCTCTGAACTATCTAACAATGCTCCTAAAACCCCAAAGAATAAACAAAAATTCTAATCCTAATATTTGCTAATTTTTTATTACAAAACCCAGAGGGAAAGGAGTGAGGAGATAAGGGAGCAAACGCTCCCCTTATCTCCACCAACAAGTCGCGGATCTGCAGCTTGGATGTGGCCAAGTGGCCACATCCTGGTGGAGCGACGGTTGGCGTGGACTTGGGCTCCCTTTTGTCTTGCTGGATTCACTATTGCAACTCCCAGATTTGACGAAACGATCTTTGATTTGTTGGCTTCAACCGCTTAATTTGAGAAGATTCATTTCAACGGTTTTCAACCTCTCTGATTTGCCAAGATCTGCCCTGATTCCCTGATTTTGAATTTATTCTGAATTAAATGGGCTTTTGGGCTCGTTTCTCTGGCCTATCCTTTAGCAATGGGCCTGCATTTTATAAAGAAAGGACTTATTAATCTGATTTATTTGGATAACAAGCATGGTAATGTGACAATATGTATGCAATATATGTGACCGATCACACCCCCACACTTATCTTTTGCTCACCTTCGAGCAAAATATCAAAACTAATCTTAATGAATTATTAGACCACTTTCGCAGGTCACTCGATTGCACTGAGCATGCGCAACAAGCCGTTAAACCTCTAGGTTACCCTTAGAGGACGAGTTTTGTCTCATGAGGGTTTTCAGCGGATTGCACCCGCAAAATCCATAAAGAAAGAAAAAAAATAGTTAGTATTTTCGAAAAGCATTTTGAAAAGAGAAAATATTTGAAGTAAATTTGTGAGAGTTTAAGTAATCTATAAGTTATAGAAATATCAAATTTTTCATTCCTAAACTTAGTCTCTATTCAAAAACATGTCATCAATAAAAGTAAGGAGTCAAATTGTATTTCTCATCTAGTCTATTACTTTACCCTGAGTCATATGCACCATCGTGACTGTGAAGTTGACTAAGGGTTCTTTAACATTAACTCCTATGGCGTATTTATATTTATTTTTGGTGGTATTTATTCCTCAATTCCATTAGGCTTTCTAATCTGCCCATGTAACGAGCCTTTAGTCGGTGGCACCCAAACCAGACAGTTTTAGGGCACCAGGTGAGAAAACACCCCTAAGGACTTAAACACTCGAGCAGACAAGGCCACGAAACTAAGGGTTTTTATTTATAAAATGTACTCCTTTTAGGCGTGAATACTTATGCTTCATGATGCAAAAATACCCAGTTCAATCAGAGGATTTATATATATTTTTTTTCCGAACTTATCTAATTATCTTTTGCATAAATACAAAGGTTTGCTTAGGCGAATACACCTAACTAATCAATAATTAGATTTATTTATTTTTTTATACATATATAGTTTTTTTTCTTTTTCCTTTTTTTATAAGGCATAAGAGTCTTTGTTTTTGAACCCTAAGTGTGTAAGTATATAAAGTGTTCATATTTCGTCAAGGTAAAGATCAAGACTAAATTACTTTCAAAAATTTTCTTCCTAACCCTAAAGTCATCTTATTTTGACCAAGTGTAAAAGGTCCTAATTATGATTTTCCTATTCCTTAAAATTGACTTAATTTCTTACAAAAAATATATCAAAATATTGTTCTTACCTTTCAAAAAGTTTTATATATATATATATATATATATATATATATATATATATATATATATATATATATATATATATATTTCTTTGTTTCTTTTTTTTACTTATATTAGTCATGTTACAACCCTCCCCCACACTTATCTCATGCATTGTCCCCAATGTATGAAAGAAATGTATAGATGCATGAAATGAAATGTAAAAGAGGTGGATATATTATACAAAAATATGTACAACATCAAGTTTCTCTGACACCTAGATCTTTTTCGATCTCATCCCTCTAGCTCTCTTCCCATCAATCCAATGGGTCCTCTTTATAGGGCATAGTGGGGAGGCCAATTTTTTTGTCATTTTAGCTCCTTCCTCCACCGTCTCATCTTCTTTAGGTGTTTCTTCCTCATATTACTACATTCATTATTCAAAAATTGATCTCCACCACACTTCTCAGTTGAAACTTCTTCATTATGAATGCCTAGAAATTCTAACTCAGTTCCATATATCTCCTCAAAGCTTAGGTCAACAGTTTCCCCTGGAGATGTGTAATTAACCAAACGATCCCTTGTTGGTTCATCCAAACACATGAGTTCTTCTTCGAGCAGGTTTTCAAAGAGTATGTCAATTGGAGGTTCTTGAATTATATTCTCATGCGATATATTATTGGTTGGCTCATCGAAAGTGAAGATATTCAAATCAAAATTTTCTTTTTTTAAAGGGTAATCTAAAATTAAGATCTCCGACATATGCCTCCTGATTAAGATAATCGCATTCATTCCTAAATAATTCATTAAGAAACAGCGACTCATTCTCTATTCCTTCACTTTCTTCATCAAAATTGTTTTCAACAAAGTTTACCTCAAATGTTTGGTCTCTTATCTTACGAGGTTGTTTTTCTAGGTTGAAGACATTGACTTCCTAGTCATGTGCCCAAAGGTTAATCTCATAGATTCATTCCTACAATTGATAATAGCATTAGCAGTATCAAGGAATAGGCGCCCTAGGATAACAGAAATTTGAGCCCTAGGATTGGACACATGTTGTGTCTCAAGAACTATGAAATAAACTGGGTAGATAAACTCCCCGACCCAGATAAAGACATCATTAATTTCCCCCTTTGAAACTTTCACAGAATGGTCATCCAGTTGGATTGTGACTCGAGTTGGACTAAGATCGCCCAACCCGAGTTGTTGATAAACTGAGAATGGAAGCAGGTTGATACTTGCTCCCAAGTCAAGAAGTGCATGACTAATTTCGGCTTGTTCTATAGTACAGGCAATGGTGGGACAACCCGGATCCTTGTATTTGATAGGGATCGGACCTGATAGTAGCTCACTAATGTTAGTGTCTAAGAAGACTTTCTTGGGTACATTTGTCTTTATCTTCTTGGTGCACATGTCCTTAAGTAATTTTGCATAGGATGGGACTTGTTGGATGGAATCAAGCAGTGGCACATTTATCCCCAGCAACGGCGCCAAAATTTGATTGAGGTTTTATCTGCACAAAAATACAGAATTTTATAACTTTAAAATAAAGAGTGCAAGTTCTCAATACTACCGCGATAGCAAGCGGCTATGCGGGTCGTGATCCACAAGGAGGGACTAGCGATGGAAGCTTTTTAGTAAGTTCTCTTTTTTGCTACAAAGAATGGTTAAAATTCTTCTTTTAGTTCTTAAAAAGAAAGGAGAAAATTGAGTTAAAGTTAAGTGAGCAAGAAAGTGGTAGATAAAGAAGGTGGAGAAATGGAAGTGGATATGTGCAAAGAAATTAAAAAGAGTGAAAGAAATTTGGAAGATTGTGGTGTTGGTAATTTACACTAAAATTAAATGAAAAGAAAACCTGAAAGAAAAACTTACCTCCTTTGATTGATGACTTACCTAGAACCCTTGCATGTTTTACCTTACTTCGGAGGCGATCAACACATAACCCATAAGATCGAGCTCAGTCCCCAGTCGCATTATATCATCAAGATGAAAAAGAATGAAATGATACGGAATCTTGAGGAGGAGAACATCATCTGAAATATCAGTGGCACTCACACAAACATGGCTATACTGATGCTTCTAGATTCACTTGGATGCTCATCATAACCAAAAGAGGAAAAGTAAAATGAAGAAGAAGAAAATAAAAGTAAAGAGGAACATAAAAAAAATACCTTTTATTGCTTGCAGAAACGATAGAAGAAAGGAGGAGGGTACATCGGTGTCACTCTCAACATAAGCCTCTCTATTACTTACATGAATCTCAGTCTAACCTATGCTTACAAAGAAATAAAAATTACATAAAAAGAAAATAAAAACTTACACTGAAAAGAATGAAAAACTGGCCTAAAATCTATCTCTATTTGGTCGTTTTTTAGCCTATTAGGAAATAGTACTCTAGGCTTGTACACCTGACTGGTTGACTTATCTGTTTCAGATTCGTCTTTGGAAGGATTGAGACTAGATGTGGTACAAGCTTGAGTGTGATTATGCTGACTGGGATTGGGTGGTGTTGGCACTTGGTTATCAAATTTCTTTCCCGACCTCAATGTATGAACAGGATTACATTGATTCAATGATTGATCCTCAGCCAAATGAGCTTGTTGAGAATTTCTAAGATTTATAATTAGTTGACTGGGTAAGGTACCCTTTTGCCTCTCATTCTGTGGATTGGCTAAGTGGCTCATTTGACCCTCTAGCCTTTGTATTGTTTGCATGAGGGAATCTTGGTTCTTCATGTACCTTTCCATATTTCTCTCAAAGTCAGTCATTCTACTTTCAAGCTGAGGATTCTGAAAGGAGGGTTGTGGAGCTTAGTTGGGAAAATTTTGCTTATAATGTGAAAAATTGTTGGGAGAATTGTGAGGGTGATTTGAAAAGTTGGGTTGATGATTGGAAGAATTATTAGAATGATAGAAGTGGCTTGCATGGTTTGACCGTGGATGGTCATTATTTTGTTGGCTCCATGAGAAATTTGGGTGATTTCTCCAGCCAGGATTGTATGTTGGAGCGTAAGGATCATTGTTCGGCCTTGAAAATGCTGCATTCATCAGTTCAAAAAAGTGTTGTTGAGCTTGAAATACAAGACACTCCTCAAACACATGATTCATGGCCTGACAGTAAGTACAACCCAGAGTTGGAAATTGGTTTAGGCTGACTTGATTGACTGGACTTGGTTCCTTAGTTTTTTAAGCTTCCAGTCTTCTTGCTAGGTTAACTAACTTTCCCTCGTTAGCTTTGGATGATTCAATTGAATGGAGACCTCCTTTTGAAGAGAGAGAGTTTGGATTCCAAGAACTTTCACTAGTAGGTTCCCATTGGATGGTCTTTTCAGCTAGATTCTCATATAAATGCCATCCTTCATGCTCAAGAATCCCCCTTGGCACATGTTTTCTAAGAGGGTCTTTGTTGAGTAGTCTAAACCATCACAAAGAATTTGGCATTATCGCCATTTCTCTATTCTATGATGAGGATATTGGACAAGGAGGTCTTTGAAGCGTTCAAAGTACCTCCAAAATGGTTCACTAGGTTCTTACTTGAACTGCATGATATTTTTCCTAGCGAGAGCGGTCTTGTGAATTGGATAGAATTTTTTCAAGAAGACCTTGATGAAACCATCCCAGGATGTGATAGAGCCGGTCGCTAAGCTGTAGAGCCATTTCTTGGCTAAGTCCTTAAGAGCAAATGGGACAAATCTCAACCTAATAGCATCATCTACAAGGTGTGGGATTTTCATCATTAAGCATACTTCCTCAAATTCTCTTATGAAGAAATAAGTATCTTCGGACTCTAAGCCATGGAACTTAGAAAGTGTGTTGATTAACTATGGCTTAAGCTCAAAGTTGTGTTCACCGACCGATGGAAGTTGGATGCTGGATGGAAGTGAGGTTCTAATGGGATAGAACCTATCCTGTAAAGATGTCGGTTGAGCCATAACCGAATCTGGTCTTGGTTCGAACTTGGGTGATGATGTGTTTCTAGTTAACCTAGATGAATTAGGGTCTCTTGACCACACTTGCATACACAAACAAGTTCACCAATAGGCAAGAAGAGAAAACAACCAAGCCTAGTCTAAGGTAACCCTGACCTAGACAACTCCTAACTAGTTGATTATGCATAGGAGGTATAATGCAGACTTTGACCACAAGCTAATCAGCTAGGTAAGGGCAAGATTGATGGGAGGTATGCGCGCAAAAGCGACGGGCCTAATTAAGCCAAACCACTAGCCTTCGGGGTTTCGCCTCTCAATCCCTTTCCTAGACACTTATTTGGCAGGAGTCAAATTCTAATACGTTTCTCCTTAGGATAATCTCCTAGTGAGTTTGATATGTCCCTAAGGCCAACGTCTATCAGATTTTACTTAGGCTTAGGTTGTGCGTGCTTGGAGATGGTTTGTGGGCTAAGGAAGGGTAATGACTTTCCCACCTTATCTTGATTTGGGTTTTGCCCTTAGAATTGAGTGTGCAAAGTGTGCAAGATATAGAAAAGTAACATTCAAAAGCAAATATCACCCAAGAATGTTTCCTAAACTATATGCTATGCAGACGTACCTTGTCTCCAACTATCTTCAACAGTAATTATAAAATAAACGTAATTAGACAAATGCCTAGAATGCAAGTCTAAATGTTTTTTAAGCAATTAACAATCACTCAAATTACTGTTGGATTAAAACAGGGATTGTGAATAGCCGATATAGCAAGAATAATAACACACAAAAACTTAATTTTTGCAAGCAATATGTCCTGCAAAAAAGAGTTTTAGTAGTCCAACAAAAATTTTAACTTTTGCACATGCAATTTCTTGAAATTCTTTTTCCTACTTTAGAGAGTAGGGGCACAGAATAGCAAGTCTTCTGCTGCAAAGCTTGAATGCTAAATCTGAATCTTGACGTCCCTGAAACAAGACACCAAACTTGTTAAAAAACAAACACACCGTTCCCTCCCTGGCAACGGTGCCAAAAACTGATTGCAAAATCAAAGAGTTAAGAATTACCGTGTAGCTTTGTGGTTGCTAAAATAAATGAAACAACCAATGAGTTTAAGTATGTACCGTGTAGCTTGTGGCTAACGGATCGTGTCCACAAGAAGGGATGCGATGGAAGCTTTTCGATGAGTCATTTAAAAACAAGGAATTTGTGTTCATTTTTTAGGAAAAAGAGAATGGAAGGAAAAGAGATGAAAAAGAGAAATTTCAACTTTCAGAAAAGGATTTGAAGAAGGTGATTTTAAAAAGCTTAAGAGTTGTGATGTTGTTTTATAATAAGAAATCAAATCTGGGCTTACTATCTTACTACTCAATTGTTCATTCTTCTCTTAAAATATTAAGTCCCTCAAGTTATTATTTGCAAAACTTAAAGTTGATTTTTTTTAGAAAGCTTTAAGTAAAGCACATATGATGCAGAAGAGTTGAGTCCTTTTTCTCCGAGAAAGAGTTATAATCGGATATTAAAACATAAAGCGCGAAGAAGCAAGAATGAATTAAAAACGATTCACAAGAAGTTCAAGAAAGAATGGTGAATTCAACTATCCATACCCATCCTCATGTGCCTTCAAGAACACTTTCAAAAAGAAAGGCTTTTAAGGGAGGCATGCATATGAGTCATCGAGACTTTTTCTTTTAAAACAGAAGAGAAGAAAACAAGAGAGAGTCGATAGCTAGCCCAGAAAACCTTTTAGTTATCCATGGAAAATAACAAAGCAAACATAAATATGCACAACATACCGAAACACGAGTGGAAGAAAAGGTGGCTACAAGCTCTCAGTCCTCTCTCTCACAAGTTTTTAGACTGAACTACAAAGTAAACAACGAAATTACAACTTGTGTTCTAGCTAACAAAGAACCTAGATCCTAAGAAAATAAAAGCAAAATTTAATCCTATTCTTCGCTGCATTTTTCCTTACTGAAAGAGGTATTTATAGCCAAAAACCTTGAAGATAGGATCCCGGGAAGGTTGGGGAGCAAACGCTCCCCCAACAGAAGTGGTTAGGCCGCGGAAACGCGGCCTGGGCCGCGTTTCCGCGGCCTAGGTGTGGCCAGGTGGCCACACCAAAAGGTGACAGCTCCCTGGTTTAAAGTGTGGCTCGCATCTCCTGCTGGTTTTCTGGTTTCTGCTCCCAACTGTTGACGAAACAGCCTTGATTCTTTGGCTTCAACCACTCGATTCATGGAGGATTTTTCTCAACATCTTGATTTGCCAAGATTTAGCTCAAATTTCTTCACTTCGAATTTATTCTGATTTAATTCAGAATTTGAGTGGGCTTTTGGGCTTGTTTCTCCTTTCTTCCTTTAAGCACTTGGGCCTACATTTAGCAAAGAAAAAAAACAACTTATTAAAAGAATTTATGAGCTAACAAGTGTGGTAAAGTGACTATATAAATACAATGTACGTGACAAATCACACCCCCATACTTATCTTTTGCTCGCCCTCGAGCAAAACATCAGTCTAACTTGAATCAATTATTAGACCACTTTCGCAGGTCACTCGATTGCACTGAGCATGTGCAACAAGCCGTTAAACCTCTAGGTCACCCCTAGAGGACGAGTTTTGTCTCGTGAGGGTTTTCAGCGGATTACACCCACAAAATCCAGAAAAGAAAAAGAAAAAGGTTAGTATTTTCGAAAAGCACATTTTTTTTTGGAAGGAGAAAATATTTGAAGTATATTTGTGAGAGTTTAAGTAATCTATAAGTTATAGGAATATCAAATTTATCATTCCTAAACTTAGTCTCTATTCAAAAACATGTCATCAATTAAAGTAAGGAGTCAAATTGTACTTCTCATCTAGTCTATTAATTTACTCTGAGTCGTATGCACCATCGTGACTGTGAAGTTTACTAAGGGTTTTTCAACATTAACTCCTATGCCTTATATTTATGCATTTTTTTGGTGAATTTTATTCCTCAATTTCATTAGGCTTTCTAATCTGCCCATGTAACAAGCATTCAGTCGGTGACACCCAAACCGGACAGTTTTAGGGCACCAGGTGAGAAAACACCCCTAAGGACTTAAACACTCGAGCAGATAAGGCCACGAAACCAAGGGTTTTATTTATACACTGTACCCCTTTTAGGCGTGAATATTTATGCTTCATGAGGCATAAATACCCAGCTTAATCAGAGGATACACAATGTACCCCTTTTAGGCGTGAATACTTATGCTTCATGAGGCATAAATACCCAGCTTAATCAGAGGATACACTTCTCTTCTTTTTTTTCAGACTCATCTAATTATCTTTTGCATAAATACTAATGCTTGCTTAGGCCAAAGCACCTAGCTAATCAATAATTAGACTTGTTTTTTTTTTCATATTTTTTTATAAGGCATAAGAGTCTCTGTTTTTAAACCCTAAGTGTGTGAGTGTATTTTGTGTGCATATGTCATCAAGGTAAATATCAAGACTAAATTACTTTCACAAATTTTCTTCCTGACCCTAAAAATCAAACAAGTTATCTTATTTCGACTAAGTGTAAGAAATCCTAATTATGATTCTCCTATTCCTTAAAATTGACTTAAATTCTTACAAAAAATATATCAAAATACTGTTTACCCTTTTCAAAAAAAAAATTTTCTTTTTTTTTATATCAGTCATGTTAGAACCCTCCCCCACACTTATCTCATGCATTGTCCCCAATGTATGAAAGAAATGTATAAGTGCATGAAATAAAATGAGAAGGAGGAAAGTTATCGATACACTGGGTCAAAAAGACCCATTACCGTTTCATCTACCGGCACCGATTCCAAGAAAGGTTTAAGGCGTTGATCATTTACCTTAAAGTCATTTTCATTCTTGGGGTCACTGATCTCAACTGCACCGTGTGGAAACACAATTTTTACAATGAATGGCCCAGTCCATCGTGATTTCAATTTTCCTGGAAAAAGATGAAGCCTAGAATTGTAGAGTAAGACTTTTTGTCCAGGGACAAAGGTTTTTCTAATGATGTGCTTGTCATGAAAAATCTTGACTCTATCTTTAGTGATCCTAGTATTTTCATAGGCCTCATTTCTCAATTCCTCTAATTCGGAAATTTGTAATTTCCGAAGGTCACCGGCCTTAGTCAAATCGAAATTCAATTGCTTGATTGCCCATAAGGCTCGGTGCTCTAACTCAACAGGCAAGTGACAAGGTTTGCCATAGACTAACCTATAAGGAGACATTCCTAGAATTGTCTTGAAAGCGGTCCTGTAGGCCCATAGAGCATCTACAAGTTTGATGGACCAATCTTTCCGGTTTTGGCTCACAGTTTTCTCCAATATAAGCTTGACTTGTCTATTTGAAACCTCAACTTGCCCACTGGTTTGAGGATGATATGGTGTGGACAACTTGTGAGTTATGGCGTACTTTCGCATAAGGGCTTCAAAAGATCTATTGCAAAAGTGAGTGCCATTATTACTGATGATAGCACGAGGTGTTCCAAAGCGGGAAAAAATGTTCTCTTTCAAAAACTTTATGACAACTTTGTTATCATTAGTTTTACATGGAATGGCTTCTACCCACTTGGACACGTAATCCACAGCAACCAATATGTATTGGTTTCCAAATGAGTTAGGAAATGGACCCATAAAGTCAATGCCCCAAACATCAAAGAGTTCTATTTCTAGAATTGGGTTGAGGGGCATCATATTTCGGTGTGAAATCCTTCCTACCATTTGGCATCTAGGGCACGTCTTACAAAATTCATAGGCATCCTTGAACAGAGTGGGCCAATAAAACCCACTTTGTAGCACCTTTTCAGCAGTCTTGCGGGGACCAAAGTGTCCACCACATGCAAGTTCGTTACAAAAGGACAGAACACTCCTAACCTCCTCATCGGGAATGCATCTCCTAATGATTTGGTCAGAACAGTACTTGAAAAGATACGATTCCTCCCAAAAGAAATACCGGACTTGGGATAAGAACTGGTAAACATCATTTTTGGACCAATGAGACGGAGTTTGGTTTGTGACTAAGTAGTTCACTATATCAGCAAACCAAGGTTCCCTAGAGATAACTAAGAGATGTTCATCAGAAAAATCCTCATTGATGGGTAATTCGTTGCATGGAGAGTTGGGAATTCGTGAGAGGTGGTCAGCAACGACATTTTCTATGCCTTTCTTATCTCGAATTTCGAGATCGAATTCTTGAAGAAGGAGAATCCAATGAATGAGTTGGGCCTTGGCATCCTTCTTCATCATGGGTACCTAAGCGCAGAATGATCGGTGAAAATGGTGGTTTTGGACCCTAGTAGGTAGGGACAAAACTTCTCTAAGGCAAACACTACTGCCAAGAATTCCTTCTCGGTTGTAGTGTAGTTCAGTTGAGTGTCATTGAGAGTCCTACTAGAGTAGTAGATCACATGCTGCTTGTTATCCATACGTTGTCCTAGGACAGCGCCTATGGCAAAATTAGAAGCATCGCACATAATCTCAAACGGCTTAGACCAATCCGGTGCAGATATGATTGGTGCAGAAATCAGCTCTCTCTTAAGCTTCTCCCAAGAATTTATGCATTCAGCATCGAAAGTGAAGGACACATCTTTAGCTAACAGATTAGTCAAGGGCCTAGCAATTTTGCTAAAATCCTTGATAAATCTTCGATAGAAACCAGCGTGTCCTAAGAAAGATCTAATGTCCTTAACGCATTTTGGCATGGGAAGCTTAGCAATAACCTCGATTTTTGCTCTATCCACTTCAATTCCTTTCTTGGATATTTCATGGCCCAAGACAATTCCATGTTTCACCATGAAGTGGCATTTCTCCCAGTTTAGTGTCAGATGTTTTTCAGCACAACGTTGGAGGACGAGTTCTAGATGGTGGAGACATTGAGTGAATGAATCTCCGTAAATGGAGAAATCATCCATGAAGATTTCTAAGAAGCGCTCTACCATATCAGAGAAAAGACTCAACATGCAACGTTGAAACGTTGCTGGGGCATTGCATAAGCCGAAGGGCATTCGACGATAAGCAAATGTCCCAAATGGACAGGTAAACATAGTCTTTTCTTGGTGCTCAGGAGCGATAGGGATCTGGTTATAGCCCGAGTAACCATCCAAAAAACAATAGTACTCGTGACCCGCCAAACGTTCAAGCATTTGATCAATGAAGGGAAGTGAAAAATGGTCCTTACGAGTTGCAGCATTCAGTTTCCTATAGTCAATGCAAACTCGAATCTTCGTGGGAAGTCGAGTTTGAACCAACTCTTTGTTCTCGTTTTTCACTACGGTGAAACCAGATTTCTTTGGGACCGCGTGGACAGGACTGACCCATTGGCTATCCGAAATGGGATAAATTATCCCATTGTCTAAGAGTTTTATGATTTCAGCATGAACAGCCTCTTGCATTATAGGGTTTAACCTACGCTGCGGGTCTCTCTTGGGTGTGGCGTCTTCATTGAGATGGATGCGGTGTTGAACGATGGTTGGACTTAATCCCTTGATATCATTCATAGTCCACCCGATGGCTTCCTTATGTTTTCTTAGAATTGCTTTCAAATCTTTTTCTTCCTCGTCATTTAAATGGGAGGTAATGATGACGGGAAAGGTCTCTTGTTCGCCTAGATAGGCGTACTTGAGATGCGTAGGAAGGGCTTTCAATTCTAAGGAAGAGGAAGGCTCACTAGAAGGACTAGTCAAATCTGTTGGCTCCATTGTTGGTGAAATCAGGTTTGAAGCCCAATTCATGGCAGAATCTACCACCTGATCAAGATTAAAGTCGTCAGACTCTAACTCGAAGTCAATTTCCATTTCTGATTCCAATTCTTCCCCGTGTTCGCTTGTCAAGTTCTCAATTTGGTTGACTTCAAATGTTTGGTCCTCAATGTCACGGGGTTGTTTTCCTAGATGAAAGACATTGACTTCTCTAGTCATGTCTCCAAGGGTTAACCTCATAGACCCATTCCTGCAATTGATGATGGCATTAGCAGTGGCAAGGAATGGTCGACCTAGGATGACAGGAGTTTGCGCCCTACGATTGGAGTTGGAAACAGGTTGTGTATCCAGAACTATGAAATCGATAGGGTATATGAACTCTCCTACCCAGATTAGGACATCATTAATTTCCCCTTTTGGAACTTTAACAGAACGGTCAGCCAGTTGGATGGTGACTCGAGTTGGACTAAGGTCACCCAACCCGAGTTGTTGATAAACAGAGAATGGAAGCAAGTTGATACTTGCCCCCAAGTCAAGAAGTGCACGACTAATCTCGGCTTGTCCTATTGTGCAGGCAATGGTGGGACTACCTGGATCTTTGTACTTGATAGGGATAGGACCCGATAATAGCTCACTAATATTAGTGGCTAAGAAGACCTTCTTTGGAACATTAGTCTTTCTCTTCTTAGTGCACATGTCCTTAAGAAACTTAGCATAGGAAGGAACTTGTTGGATGGCATCAAGAAGTGGCACGTTTATCTTCACTTGGTTAAACATCTCGATTATCTTGTCCATGTGAGGATTTTGCTTGTTATTTTTCAGCCTATTAGGAAATGGTACTAATGGCTGGTGCACCTGACTGGCTGACTTGTCTTTTTCAGACTCGTCAGGATTGGAAGAAATTAAGTTATGAAGTGGAAGCTTGATTATGGTTGTGCTGAATTGGATTGGGTGGTGTTGACACTTGGTTATCAACTCTCTTTCCTGACCTCAATGTATGCACAGCATTACATTGATTGAATGAAGGATCCTCAGCCAAATGAGCTTCCTGGGAATTCCTCGGATTGGTGACTGGCTGACTAGGCAGGGTACCCTTTTGTCTCTCATTTTATGGGTTGGCTAGTTGACTCATTTGAACTTCTAGCCTCTGAATGGTTTGCATGAGAGAGTCTTGGTTTTTCATATATCTCTCCATGTTTCTCTCAAGTCAGTCATTCTTCTTTCCAATTGAGGATTCTGGAAGGAGGATTGTGGAGCTTGGTTAGGAAAGTTCTGTTGATAATTTGGAAAGCTTGGTGGATGGTTGGGAGAATTATTATGGAAATTGGAGAAGTTGGGTTGATGATTGGAAGAATTGTTACCATGATGGAAGTGGTTAGCATGATTGGATCGTAAATGGTCATTGTTATTCTGGCTCCATGAGAAATTAGGGTGATTTCTCCAGCCGGGATTGTACATTGGTGCGTAAGGATTGTTGTTCGGCCTTGAAAAAGCCGCATTCATCGGTTCGTTATAGGATTGCTGAGCCTGAAACACTGGGCATTCCTCGAATACATGGTTCATGGCTTGACAGTAAGTGCAGCCCGGGGGTGAAAATTGGTTCGGGCTGACTTGATTGACTGGACTTGGTTCTTTCGTCTCTAGAGCTTCCAGTCTTCTAGCTAAATTAGCTAACTTAGCCTCATTAGCGATGGACGATTCTATGGAGTGGAGACCTCCTTTTGAAGAGATGGAGTTAGGATTCTTAGGGGTCTCACTCACAGATTCCCTTTGGATGGTTTTCTCAGCTAAATTTTCATACAAATCCCATCCCTCATCTTCATCTTTCTGCAAGAAACCCCCTTGGCACATACTTTCTAAGAGGGTTTTGGTGGAATAGTCTAAACTGTCATAGAGAATTTGACATTGTCGCCATTTTTCTATCCATGGTGTGGACATTGGACAAGGAGATCTTTGAAGCGTTCAAAATACCTCCAGAACGGTTCACTAGGCTCTTGCTTGAATTGCATGATCGTCTTCCTAATGAGAGCGGTTTTATGGATAGGATAGAATTTCTTCAAGAAAACCTTGATGAAACCATCCCAGGATGTGATGGAACCGGCTGCTAAGCTGTAGAGACACTTTTTCGCTAGGTCCTTAAGTGCGAAAGTGATAAATCTCAACCTAATAGCATCATCTACAAGGTGTGGGATTTTCATCATAAGACATACTTTCTCAAATTCTCTTATGAAGAAGTAGGCATCTTCGGACACTAGACCATGAAATTTGGGGAGTGTGTTGATGAATTGAGGTTTGAGCTCGAAATTGTATTCACCAACCGATGGAAGTGAAATGCAAGATGGAAGTGAGGTCCTAATCGGATAGAACCTATCCTGCAGTGATGTGGATTGAGCCATTACCAGATCTGGTCTTGGTTAAAACTTGGGTGGTGATATGTTTCTAGTCAACCTAGATGAATTGGGGTCTCTTGACCACACTTGCATCACAAACACAATCACGTCACAACAAGTTCAAACAACAGTCAACAATAGAAATCAACCAAGCCTAGTCTAAGGTAACCTCGACCTAGATAATTCCTAACTGGTTGATTGTCCACAAGAGGTAGAATGTAGACCTTGACCACAAGCTAATCAGCCAGGTCAGGGCAAGATTGGTGGGAGGTTTTCCGTCAAAAGACGTTCCTTAATTAAATAACCACCAATCTTCGGGCTTTCGGCCCTCAATCCCCTTCCTTGACACTGATTTGACAGGGATCAATTTCCAACACCTTCCCTCTTTAGGATAATCTCCTAGTGAGTTCGAGATGTCCCTAAGGCCAACGTCTATCAAATTTTAATTAGGCTTAGGTTGTGCGTGCTTGGAGATGGTTTGTGGGCTAAAGAAGGGTAATGACTTCCCCACCTTATCTTGATTTGGGTTTTGCCCTTAGAATTGATTCGTGCAAAGTGTGCAAGATATAGAAAGTAACATTCAAAAGCAAATATCACCCAAGAATGTTTCCTATGCTATATGCTATGCATACATACCTTGTCTCCAGCTCTCTTCAACAGTAAAGTAAAAGAATTGAAAAGACTTGTGCCTAGAATGCAAATGTCTAATCAATTTTTAACTTTCAACAAATATTTTACTGTTGACTTAAAAACAGGGATGTTGGATAGAAACACTAGCACAAATATGACATATAAAAACTAAAGTTTTTGCGAGCAATATGTCCTGCAAAATAAAGTTTTTAGTAGTCCAATGAAATTTTCAGATTTTTGCAAAGCAATTTCTTGAAATTCTGTTTCCTACTTTCGAGAGTAGGGGCACAGAATTTGCAAGTCTTCTTGGCAAAGCTTGAATACTAGTTCGTGATCTTTGAGGCCCTGAAACAATACACAAAACTTGTTAAAACAGCTACACCGTTCTCTCCCCGGCAACGGCGCCAAAAATTGGTTGCTAAAATAAATGAAACAACCAATGAGTTTAAGAATGAACCGTGTAGCTTGTGGCTAACGGGTCGTGTCCACAAGGAGGGATGCGATGGAAGCTTTTCGTTGAGTCGTTTAAAAACAAGGAATTTGTGTTCGTTTTTTAGGAAAAAGAGAATGGAAGGAAAAGAGATGAAAAAGAGAAATTTCAACTTTCAGAAAAGGATTTGGAGAAGGTGATTTTAAAAAGCTTAAGAGTTGTGATGTTGTTTTATAATAAGAAATCAAATCTGGGCTTACTATCTTACTACTCAATTGTTCATTCTTCTCTTAAAATATTAAGTCCCTCAAGTTATCGTTTGCAAAACTTAAAGTTGATTTTTTTTAGAAAGCTTTAAGTAAAGCACATAAGATGCAGAAGAGTTGAGTCCTTTTTCTCCGAAAAAGAGTTGGAATCGGATATTAAAACATAAAGCGCGAAGAAGCAAGAATGAATTAAAAACGATTCACAAGAAGTTCAAGAAAGAATGGTGAATTCAACTATCCATACCCATCCTCATGTGCCTTCAAGAACACTTTCAAAAAGAAAGGCTTTTAAGGGAGGCATGCATATGAGTCATCGAGATTTTTTCTTTTAAAACAAAAGAGAAGAAAACAAGAGAGAGTCGATAGCTAGCCCAGAAAACCTTTTAGTTATCCATGGAAAATAACAAAGCAAACATAAATATGCACAACATACCGAAACACGAGTGGAAGAAAAGGTGGCTACAAGCTCTCAGTCCTCTCTCTCACAAGTTTTTAGACTGAACTACAAAGTAAACAACGAAATTACAACTTGTGTTCTAGCTAACAAAGAACGTAGATCCTAAGAAAATAAAAGAAAAATTTAATCCTAGTCTTCGCTGCATTTTTCCTTGCTGAAAGAGGTATTTATAGCCAAAAACCTTGAAGATAGGATCCCGGGAAGGTTGGGGAGCAAACGCTCCCCCAACAGAAGTGGTTAGGCCGCGGAAATGCAGCTTGGGCCGCGTTTCCGCGGCCTAGGTGTGGCCAGGTGGCCACACCAAAAGGTGACAGCTCCCTGGTTTAAAGTGTGGCTCGCATCTCCTGCTAGTTTTCTGGTTTCTGCTCCCAACTGTTGACGAAACAGCCTTGATTCTTTGGCTTCAACCACTCGATTCATGGAGGATTTTTCTCAACATCTTGATTTGCCAAGATTTAGCCAAATTTCTTCACTTTGAATTTATTCTGATTTAATTCAGAATTTGGGTTGGCTTTGGGCTTGTTTCTCCTTTCTTCCTTTAAGCACTTGGGCCTACATTTAGCAAAGAAAAAAAAATAACTTATTAAAAGAATTTATGAGCTAACAAGTGTGGTAAAGTGACTATATAAATGCAATGTATGTGACAAATCACTTTGGGCTAACGGGTCATGTCCAGGAGGAGGAATGCGATGAAAGCTTTTCGGCATTTTGTTTAGAAAGCTAAGAATGGTGCTAATTTTATAGTTGAAAAGATAATGGAGAGAAGGGAAATGATTAAAAGAAAAATTGCAAATTTGGAGAAGGCTTTGGAAAAGGTGATTTAAAAAGCTTTGAAAAGTGATTTGTTGTTTTTAATATAAAAAGGAGAAGATCTGGGCTCACTAATTTTTAACTCAGCTATGTACTTATCTCAAGAACATTTGGGTGCATCACTTTTATCATAAGCAAAAACCTATAATTTCTTTTAATGTCCAAGTAAAACAAATAAGATGGTTTCATTTAAATCTTAAGCCCTTTCGTTACAAATCATTAAAAAGAGAATGTTAAACCATCAAGCGCGAAGAAGCAAATATGGAATAAAAATAGTTCAAAAAGATTTGTACTTTAAAAGTCCAAGTTTAAAATAAAGACATCCTCATGTGCTTTCAAGAGCGAAGTTTAACTAAGGTACTTTCTGAAAAAAGTGTTGCTTTCATGAAAATCAGTCAAGAGAGAAGTGATAGACAAGATCAATTAGTGAGCCCAAAAAATGAATTAGCTACTCATTATGAACTGAAAACAAACAAGAGAATGATAATTAAACATGAACATACCGAATTCGAGTTGAGTTGAATAAGCAAGTAGAAGCTCCTTTGATTGTCACTTCAAAGACGAATTACACACTCAATTCCACTTTTTTCTCTTTGCTGGTCTAAACTAAAAAAATAAATAGGAGATACAACTTCTCCGAACTATCTAACAATGCTCCTAAAATCCTAAAGAATAAACAAAAAATTCTAATGCTAATCTTCGCTACTTTTTCAGTACAAAACCTAGCCTTTTATAGGCAGAAACTCAGATGGAAAGGAGTGAGGAGATAAGGGGAGGAAACACTCCCCTTATCTCCACCAACAAGTCGTGGATCTGTGGCCTGAATGTGGCCAAGTGGCCACATCCTGGTCGAGCGACGGTTGGCGTGGACTTGGGCTCCCTTTTGTCTTGCTGGATTCACTATTGCAACTCCCAGATTTGACGAAACAGTCTTTGATTTGTTGGCTTCAACCGCTTGATTTGGGAAGATTCATTTTAACCAGTTTTCAACCTCTCTGATTTGCCAAAATCTGTCCTGATTCCCTGATTTTGAATTTATTCTGAATTAAATGGGCTTTTGGGCTCGTTTCTCTGGCCTATCCTTTAGCAATGGGCCTACATTTTATAAAGAAAAATAGGACTTATTAATATGACTTTTTTGGATAAAAAGCATGGTAATGTGACAATATGTATGCAATATATGTGACCGATCAACCCCTTTTAGGCGTGAATACTTATGATTTATAAGGCACAAATACTCAGCTTAATTAGAGGATTTTTTATATATATAATTTTTTTAATAAGGCATAAGAATCTTTATTTTTAAACCCTTAGTGTGTAAGCGTATAAAATATGCATATTTCATCAAGATAAAGATCCAGACAAAATTGTTGGCCCAAAGGCCTTCCACCCTAGTTTTGATGATGATTAACTCATGTAGTTATGTTTACTAATAATCTTGTGTTGTTTAAGTTTCAGATCATTAATCAAGATATTAGTTGATGATTAGCTTCAACAAGGAGTTTAGAAGCTTTTCATGATGATTCCAGGGCCAAAGCTTCAAGATCACATATTGCCTAGCCCATGGATGGAGTTTTGGAGCAAGTCAACTTGAAGATGAAGATCATCAAGAAGACTTAGGTATCCATAGTTTAGATAGTGTGTTTTAGATCCAATTTGTAAAGTTTAGTATAGTTGATATGCTCAAGTGCACAAAACACACACGTTTTCATGTTGTGGATTTGGTTTTCATGAATAGTAGATCAAAACAAGTTTACTTTATTTCTATGTATATTAGATATGTTCTAGATATACATACATGCTTTAAACTTGCTAGACAAACTTATTTTGACTATCCTATTCATGTTTTAGAAAAATCAAGTTTGATAAAAATACAAGTTTTGTTTTTGATAAAATTTGCAAGACTCAAAAATGAATTGATATGTTTGATATATGTCTTGAAATTTTTATCGCAAGTTTGTGTTTTAAAATAAAATGATAAAACAAGTTTTTATGGAAGTTTTAGAAAAGATATAAGTATTTTCAAAATATGTTTTCATCCAATTTTCTGTTCCAGGCTTCAACCAAGTCGACTAGTAACCTGACTAGTCGACTAGGGCTGAGGTCGGTCACCGGGCCGGTCGACCGACGTGCACAAATCTGTGCACGTTTGGCAGCTTTGGGACGGTCAACCGGGCAGTCGACCGGGCTGAGAGCAGTGCTCTCTGTTTGTTTGGGTCGACCGGGCCGGTCGACCGTGGTTGCCCAACGGTCATATTTTAGACCGTTGGCGGTCGACCGGGCCGGTCGACCGTCAGCCTGTCAGGCTGCCACATCAGCCTAACGGCTAGTTTCTGGTTTGGCCTATATAAACCCCATCTCTTTGGGTTTTTGGCCAAGGTTTTCACAAGAGAAAAATTCCCAGTTTTCCTGAGTTTAAAACAAGTTTTAAAAAGAGTTTTTAGGCTTTAAACTTCTCATCTTTATTGTTTTGGGTTTTTGGAAAATCAAAGAAAACTAGGGTTTTGGGAGATTGTATTATTTTCATTTTCTATCATTTACAAGAGATTTTCCTAGTAGTTTTTCTTTATTGCTTGTTTCCAAAAACACCTTGATTCCACACTTGAGCTATCTTCTATCCTAATCTATTTAGGTTCTTTGTTTTGTGGAAAAAGAGAAAAGAAAGAGAGTTTGAGTTTGTGGTCTTTGGAACCACTTGTTGTAAACACCCTTATTCTTGTTGTATCCCTCTTCAGTAGAGGTGATCGGGTGATTGGTTTGCTCCCTCTAGTGAGAGGTGGAGTTTGGTTGTAAACCCTCTTCGGTAGAGGTGTTGTTGGTTGTTGTTTGGCTACGGGCCTACCCCTCGGTTGTGAGGTGGTTGTTTGAGAGAGGAGTTTGGTACTCCTAGAGTTGTAACAAATCCTCTTCGGTAGAGGTTCCCTCGGTGGGAGATAGTGGATTGGAAATCCTACATGGTGGTGTAGGCGGGGATGTAGAGCTAGGGGCTCGAACCTCGTAACATATCTTGGTCTTTGCGTTTAATCCATTTGTCTCTCAACTCGCTCTCTCTTTATTTTGTGCAAAGCATCATTCATCATTCATATCATACTTGCTTGCATTTGTGTTGTGCCTTGCATTATTCACATTGCTATATCTTGTATATGCTTGGTTGTTTGTGTGTGCCTCACTTGTACTTAATCAACAAGAGCTTCACATAGCACCTCAACCCATTCAAGGGGAATCAAGAGGAGTTAGTCCAGAGCCCTTCTCGGGAAATTCGGCTACACTTGTTGATTGTATTAAGTGTGTTACAAGATTTGCATTAGCTTCCGCATTTAGCGCACTTAGTTTTGCATTTATTTCCTAGATTAGCACTTACACCTATTCACCCCCCCTCTAGGTACTTTTTCAATTGGTATCAGAGCTAGTGCTCCTGATATTAGGCTTAACATCCTAGGAGTGAGATCCATTTGTTTGCTAATCTATTGTTTGCATTTGCGTGTTTGCACACTCATATAGTTTGCCATGGACTTCATGACCCCACCTAGATTTGACCCTTCCAACATTGTTGTTTGGAAGTATAGGATGTCCATGTTCCTAAAGACCCTAGGTTTGCATGTCTTTCTTGCGGCCACCAAGAAATGCTATCTTGGAGATCGCAATCATATAGGGGCAAATGCACAAGCCCTTGAGGCCATTAGAAGCACTTTACCTAAAGATTATCTTTTGTGTGTTTCTAACTTTGATTCCGCTTTTGTAGTGTGGAACAAATTGACAACAACCACCACCTCCAAGCTTCAAGAACAAATTCAACCGAGGAGTCTAGTGGAGAATCCGATTCTCAATGCTTCATGGTCCAAGGGAATGACTCCCTTGAGGTACAATCGGAAACCCACTTAGATAGTGATGATTGTTCTAGTTCTTCATGTGATAATTATGATGCCCATGCTTTGAATGAAGAACTTTCAATTGTTTGTGAAAAATTGATTGAAAAATATAAGATTTTGAAAAAGAAAATTCTAGAAATTGAAAAAGAAAATAAAAGTTTGCATTCTAGACTTGATTGTGTCTTGCAAGAGAAGGTTGAGGTCTATAATGAAAGGGATGCATTGAGATCTCAATTAGAACTTGCATTAAAAGAAAATAAATTTTTAAAATCTAAAAATGATTGTGAAACACTTTTAAAGAAAAATGAGAACTTGTCTTCAAAAGTAGATTTTGTTTTAAAAGAGAATGTTGATTTGAAAAATAAAATTATTTCTATTTCAAATGAGTTGAATGTTTATTTAGATAAAAATATGGTTTTGCAAAACAAGATTGATGCTCATATTTGTCATGCTAGGGTAGTATCACACACTTCACCTATTGCATACCACACTTCTTCTTCTAAGATTAATGATGATATTTGCTTGCTTAAGAAGAAGGTTGATTGTTTGGGCTCCACTATGAGCCAATGTGCCATGAATCACACACGCTTGGAATCCTTGGTTCGTAAGAAACAAGTTTCAACTTTTATGCATGCACACCCTCCACGGCATACACATGCTTCTCACGGACACACCCATCACCATATGTATGCTCATGTGTACACTTGTACACATTGTGGACGTAAGGGCCACCTTGCTAGATTTTGCTTTGATAGATTACATAATGTAAATTTAGCAAAGAATTTTGTTTGGGTTAGAAATGAGACTAACCCCCATGGACCCAAAAGAGTATGGGTACCAAAGACCACCCCTCCTATTATTTTTGATGTAGGTATGGGCTCTCACATGACGTGAGAGTGATGACACCTTGGAGTGGATGCGTTCCGGACTTAAAAGGAAATCAATTGGATGCATCACTTTCAAGGGAAGATTTGGTGGAGAGGACCACCTTTGTTTTGGAGAACTAGAGCGGTGCCCTCATTGGTTTTGGTATCGAATCTCTAACTCCTTATTTATTGTTTACATGCTTTCCATGTTTATCTTTCATAGCATGTTTAATTGTTTAGTGATTAGTATGAAAATGCCATGCTTATTAGATTTGTGATATACATGTTTAGATATTTTTGAGACACCCATGTTTAATATGGATAAATTCTTTTGTGTTCTCACTATTTGGTTGCTATTGCGTATATCATATTTCTAATAACATGTGGACATTCATAATAATCATGTTTTTATGTTTATCATGTTGATCTTTATTGTGTTTTGATGCTTCATGAGTTGATTACATGTTTAGATGTTAGTTTTCATTAAAACTTGGTGTATACTTGTGCATATAGTGGGCTACAAATAAATCTGTATATGTTTGGGCTTGATTGCTTATTTGAACCCATTAAATGTGCTATATAGTTTAGTTTTGATGATTCATACATTTTAAACTTGTATTCCCATTTTGGATTTGTTTTATGTGTTTTCACTTCTTGTATATGTTTTTATTGCCAAACTCTAAGATATACATGTATACCTCTTGAGTCATTTGCCTTTCATGCAAATCTATATATTTGGACTCAATTGTGTTTAGGGATATGTATGTATACTTATTGTGTTGACAATTCATACATATATCATGAAATGAAATTTGTTTTGGAGGAAGATTTAGTTTTTCTTGATTTTGTGTTTAATTGTTTAACTTCATGTATATGTCTATCTTGTCCAAACTATTAGATATACATGTTTATCCTTTTTAAGCCACGTGCCTTAATGCATATATTTTGTGGACTCGTTGTGTTTTGGATATGTATGTATACTTTAGTTTGTATTAGACATACATATGCTTTGAAGATTAAATAGTTTAGATGATTTTTATGTTTCCATGATTTCATGTTTAAGGAATAATTGAGCTTTATTGACATTTTCATGATACCATGTTCCACATAACACTAGTGCACTCACCTCCTTCGAAAATTTTATGGACTTTATGGATATTAGAGTGTTTTAAGTGCTATGTGATTTACATGTGTTTTATGAAAAACTATTTTGTTTTATTCCTTGCTTGAAGGATTTCGTACTAGTTAACAAAACTTTCTATTTATAACTAGTTACGGTATTCTTCATTTTGGTAGAGTTTTTCAAACGTACTCTATTTTTCAAATCTATTTTTGAAAACCCCTACCCTTTAAGGGCGGTTGGAAGGGAGATCATGTTCATGTATGTTTTACAAGTGAAAATCATTTAAAACTTGAATCATGATTGGGTGGTAGATTATATGATGTATACACTTGAACTTATTGTTATGTCAATTGGTATCATTGAACTCTTTCAATTGGTATCAATTTGATTCTTTTGTATACTCATATGTGTTTGTGTATGTATACTTTCAATTGGTATCATCTATTGGTGATTGGTACTCATTCTATTTCATACACATATACTTGTTTTATTTATGCTACTATATTTCTATATCTTTAGCACAAATTTTGTTCGTGCTAGCGCTTGAGCTTCACTTTATTTCAATTGATTTAGTTTTCAATTGGTATCTTTTTTTCAAGCCTACGCATAACTTTTGTTGGTATTTCATAAAGGGGGAGAAAATTCGTTTTTCATTTTTCAATTAGTATTTGATTCCCACTCCCTTACTTTATGATTGAAAATTTCAAATTGGTATCATATGGTTAAAATGAAAATGATTTACAATTGGTATCAAAATTTTTGGTTTAGACATTCAAAATTTATTATGTTTAAGTTCTAATGGTATCAAGATGTTTCATGTGTTTTTGCTTAAATTGGTATCAATATTTTTCTTTGTTTACTTTTCTATTGGTATCAAGATGCTTTATTGACATATTTATCTATTGATATCATGTTGTTTATAGTCACCCCTTATTGACCTCGTTTTTGTTTTAGACAAAATGGGGAAGAACATTGTTTTATTGTTTTGATTGACTTAAAAAGGGGAGAGAGTTTTTTTTTACCCCTCATTTTATTGTTTTGATTGTTTACCCCTTTGTTGATGAGTGACAAAAATGGGGAGAATAATTTGAGTTTATATATGCATACTTATGTTTTTGCATATATTAAGTTTTATTGGTATCTAGAGCATCTAGTGTTTTTGTTAATATTTTATTAATTTAATTGGTATCTAGAGCTTCTAGAATATGTTTTATGCATGTTGATGCATACATGTTTATATGCATACTTGTGTTTAGTTTTCTCATGCTTAAAAGATATGCATATATGTTTTGTTTTGCAAATGTATGGAGATAAGAACTTGATGAGTTTTTATGATTATTTGACATGTTGTATTTGTATACATGTCATACATTTGCATACATATTTATGAGCTTCATTGTCATATATTTTTATTTGTTTATGCATGAGTTAAGGGGGAGCTTTTTTGAAGCTTAACTTTAATCCATGCATATATAACTCCATGAGTTTTGTCATCATCAAAAAGGGGGAGATTGTTGGCCCAAAGGCCTTCCACCCTAGTTTTGATGATGATTAACTCATGTAGTTATGTTTACTAATAATCTTGTGTTGTTTAAGTTTCAGATCATTAATCAAGATATTAGTTGATGATTAGCTTCAACAAGGAGTTTAAAAGCTTTTCATGATGATTCCAGGGCCAAAGCTTCAAGATCACATATTGCCTAGCCCATGGATGAAGTTTTGGAGCAAGTCAACTTGAAGATGAAGATCATCAAGAAGACTTAGGTATCCATAATTTAGATAGTATGTTTTAGATCCAATTTGTAAAGTTTAGTATAGTTGATATGCTCAAGTGCACAAAACACACACGTTTTCATGTTGTGGATTTGGTTTTCATGAATAGTAGATCAAAATAAGTTTACTTTATTTCTATGTATATTAGATATGTTCTAGATATACATACATGCTTTAAACTTGCTAGACAAACTTATTTTGACTATCCTATTCATGTTTTGGAAAAATCAAGTTTGATAAAAATACAAGTTTTGTTTTTGATAAAATTTGCAAGACTCAAAAATGAATTGATATGTTTGATATATGTCGTGAAATTTTTATCACAAGTTTGTGTTTTAAAATAAAATGATAAAACAAGTTTTTATGGAAGTTTTAGAAAAGATACAAGTATTTTCAAAATATGTTTTCATCCAATTTTCTGTTCCAGGCTTCAACCAAGTCGACTAGTAACCTGACTAGTCGACTAGGGTTGAGGTCGGTCGACCGGGCCGGTTGACCGACGTGCACAAATCTGTGCACGTTTGGCAGCTTTGGGACGGTCGACCGGGACGGTCGACCGGGCTGAGAGCAGTGCTCTCTGTTTGTTTGGGTCGACCGGGCCGGTCGACCGTGGTTGCCCAACGGTCATATTTTAGACCGTTGGCGATCGACCGGGCCGGTCGACCGTCAGCCTGTCAGGCAGCCACATCAGCCTAACGGCTAGTTTCTGGTTTGGCCTATATAAACCCCATCTCTTTGGGTTTTTGGCCAAGGTTTTCACAAGAGAAAAATTCCCAGTTTTCCTGAGTTTAAAACAAGTTTTAAAAAGAGTTTTTGGGCTTTAAACTTCTCATCTTTATTGTTTTGGGTTTTTGGAAAATCAAAGAAAACTAGGGTTTTGGGAGATTGTATTGATTTTCATTTTCTATCATTTACAAGAGATTTCCCTAGTAGTTTTTCTTTGTTGCTTGTTTCTAAAAACACCTTGATTCCACGCTTGAGCTATCTTCTATCCTAATCTATTTAGGATCTTTGTTTTGTGGAAAAAGAGAAAAGAAAGAGAGTTTGAGTTTGTGGTCTTTGGAACCACTTGTTGTAAACACCCTTATTCTTGTTGTATCCCTCTTCGGTAGAGGTGATCGGGTGATTGGTTTGCTCCCTCTAGTGAGAGGTGGAGTTTGGCTGTAAACCCTCTTCGGTAGAGGTGTTGTTGGTTGTTGTTTGGCTACGGGCCTACCCCTCGGTTGTGAGGTGGTTGTTTGAGAGAGGAGTTTGGTACTCCTAGAGTTGTAACAAATCCTCTTCGGTAGAGGTTCCCTCGGTGGGAGATAGTGGATTGGAAATCCTACACGGTGGTGTAGGCGGGGATGTAGAGTTAGGGGCTCGAACCTCGTAACATATCTTGGTCTTTGCGTTTGATCCATTTGTCTCTCAACTCGCTCTCTCTTTATTTTGTGCAAAGCATCATACATCATTCATATCATACTTGCTTGCATTTGTGTTGTGCCTTGCATTATTCACATTGCTATATCTTGTATATGCTTGGTTGTTTGTGTGTGCCTCACTTGTACTTAATCAACAAGAGCTTCACATAGCACCTCAACCCATTCAAGGGGAATCAAGAGGAGTTAGTCCAGAGCCCTTCTCGGGGAATTCGGCTACACTTGTTGATTGTATTAAGTGTGTTGCAAGATTTGCATTAGCTTCCGCATTTAGCGCACTTAGTTTTGCATTTATTTCCTAGATTAGCACTTACACCTATTCACCCCCCCCCCTCTAGGTACTTTTTCAAAAATTACTTTTTCAAATTTCTTCCTATCCCAAGAAATCAAATAAATTATCTTATTTTGACCAAGTAAAAAAAATCCTAATTATGATTCTTTTATTCCTTAAAATTGACTTAATTTCCTAAAATATATATGTCAAAATATTGTTCTTTTTCCAAAAAGATATTTCCTTTTTTTTTCTTTTCCTTTTTTATTTTTTTAAATTATGTTAATCATGTTAGAACCCTCCCCTATACTTCTCTCATGCATTGTCCCCAATGTATGAAAGAAATGAATAGATGCATGAAATAAAATGTAAAAGAGGTAAAGTTATCAATATACTGGGTCAAAAATACCCATAGCCGTTTCATTTACCTGCACTGATTTCAAGAAAGGTTTAAGGCGTTGACCATTTACCTTAAAGTTATTCTCATTCTTTGTGTCACTGATCTCTACAGCACCTTGTGAAAACACAGATTTAATAACGAATGGCCCAGTCCATCTTGATTTTAGCTTTCCTGGAAAAAGATAAAGTCTAGAATTAGAGAATAACACTTTTTGTCTAGGGACAAATATTTTTCTTATGATATGTTTATCATGAAAAATCTTTACTCTATCTTTTGTAATCATTGCATTTTTATAGGGCTCATTTATCAACTCCTCTAATTTGAAAATTTGTAATTTTCAAAGGTCACTGGCCTTGTTCAAATCGAAATTTAGTTGCTTGATTACCCATAAGGCCCTGTGCTCTGACTCACGGGTAGGTGGCAAGCCTTCCCAAAGACTAACCTATAAGGAGAATCATCTTGAAAGTGGTCATGTAGGCCTATAGGGCATCTACAAGTTTAGTGGACCAATCTTTCCGATTTTGGTTCATAGTCTTCTCCAAAATAAGCTTGATTTGTCTATTGGAGACCTCAACCTACCAACTGGTTTGAGTATGATATGGTGTGGATAACTTTGAGTTATGACATACTTTCGTTTAAGATCTTCAAAGGGTCAATTGTAAAAGTGAGTACCATTATCACTGATAATTGCACGAGGGGTTCCGAAGCGCGAGAAAATGTTCTCTTTCAAAAACTTGATGACAACTTTGTTGTCATTAGTTTTGCTTGGAATCACTTCTACCCACTTAGACGCATAGTCCACAACAACCAATATGTATTAGTTTCCAAATGAATTAGGAAATGGACCCATAAAGTCGATGCCCCAAATATCAAAGAGTTCTATTTCTAGAATTGGGTTAAGGGGCATCATATTTCATTTCGAGATCCTTCCTATCATTTGGCATCTAGGGCACGTCTTGCAAAATTCATAGGTATCTTTGAACAAAGTGGACCAATAGAACCTATTTTGTAGTATCTTTTTAGCAGACTTGTGGGTACCAAAGTGTCCACCGCATGCAGTCTCGTGACAGAAGGACAAAACACTCTTGATTTCTTCATCAGGAATGCATCTCCTAATGATTTTGTCAGAACAGTACTTAAAAAGACACGGTTCCTCTCAAAAGAAATATCGAACTTGAGATAAGAACCGGTATACATCATTTTTAGACCAATGAGATAGAGTTTGGTTTGTGACTAAGTAGTTCACTACATATCGGGAAACCAAGGTTCCCTAAAGATAGCTAAGAGTTTTTCATCGGGAAAGTCATAATTGACGGGCAATTGTTGTATGGAAAGTTTGGAATACGCGAGAGATGGTCAGCAGTGACATTTTCTACACCTTTCTTATCTCGAATGTCGGGATCAAATTCTTGAAGGAGGAGGATCCAACGAATGAGTCCAGCCTTAGCATCCTTCTTTATCATGAGGTATCTTAATGCAGAATGATTGGTGAAAATTGTGGTTTTGGACCCTAATAGGTAAGGACAAGATTTCTCTAAAGTAAACACTACTGTCGAGAATTCTTTCTCTGTTGTAATGTTGTTCATTTGAGCATCGTTGAGAGTCCTACTAGAGTAGTAAATGATGTGCTACTTGTTATCAATGCGCCATCCTAGGACAGTGCCTATGGCAAAATCAGAAGCATCGCATATAATTTCGAACGGCTTAAACCAATCCGGTGCAGATATGATTGGTGCAGAAATATGCTCTTTTTTAAGCTTCTCCCATGAAGTTGTACATTCATCATCAAAAGTGAAAGGCACATCCTTAGCTAGAAGATTAGTCACGGGTCTAGCAATCTTGCTAAAGTTCTTGATAAATCTTTGTTAGAAACCGGCGTGTCCTAAGAAGGATAGAATATCCTTCACGCATTTTTGGCATGGAAAGCTTAGCTATAACCTCAATCTTGGCTCTATCCACTATAATTCCTTTCTTAGAGATTTCATGACCCAAGACAATTCCATGTCATACCATGAAGTGACATTTCTCCTAGTTAAATATCAAATTTTCCTCAGCACAATTTGGAGGACAAGTTCTAGATGATGAAGACATTGATTTAATGAATCTCCGTAAATGGAGAAATCATTCATGAAGATTTTTAAAAATTATTCTATCATGTCAGAAAATAAACTCATCATGCAACATTGAAACGTTGTAGGGGTGTTGCACAAACCAAAAGCAATCAGCGATAGGCAAAAGTCCAAATGGACATGTAAACGTCGTCTTCTCTTGATCCTCGGGAGCTATAGGAATTTAATTATACCCTGAGTATCCATCCAAGAAACAGTAATACTCGTGGCCAGCTAATAATTCTAGAATTTGATCAATAAAAGGAAGAGGGAAATGGTCCTTACGAGTGGCTACATTCAATTTCCTATAGTCAATGCAAACTTGGACTTTTGTGTGGAGTCGAGTTTGAACCAACTCTTTATTCTCGTTTTCCACTATAATAAACCCAGATTTCTTTGAAACTGCATGGACAGGACTAACCCATTGGCTGTCAGAAATGGGATAAATGATCCCATTGTGTAAGAGTTTCAAAATTTCAGCACGAATAGCCTCTTACATTATAAGGTTTAACCTATGCTGTGGGTCTCTCTTGGGTGTTGCCTCTTCATTAAGATGAATGCAATGTTGAATGATGGCTGGACTCAATCCCATTATGTCAGTCATAGTCCAACCAATGGCTTCTCTATTTTTTTAAGAATTGACATAAGGTTCTCTTCTTTCCCGTCCGTCAAATGAGATCCAATTATGACAGGCAAAGTCTCTTGATCGCCTAGATAGACATACTTGAGATGCTTAGGTAAGGCTTTCAATTCTAAGGAAAAGGAGGGCTGAATGGAAGGAGGAGTCAAGTTTGTTGACTTCAGACTTGGTGAAACAGGCTTGACGCCTAATTCACAGTAGACTCAACAATCTGATCAAGGTCAAATCCATAGACTACAATTCAAATTCAGTCTCCATTTCTAGTTTCAATTCTTCTCTATGTTCACTCGTGATATTCTCAATGAGGTTGACTATAAATGTTTGATCTTCTATATCTCGAAGTTGTTTTCCTAGGTTGAAGACATTGACTTCTCTAGTCATGTCTCCAAAAGTTAGACTTATGGATCCATTCCTACAATTGATAATTTCATTAGCAGTTGCAAGGAAGGGATGCCCTAAGATAACTGAGTTTGCGACGTAGTGTTGGAACAAATTGCGTTTTGAGAACTATAAAATCAACGGGGTAGATAAACTCCTCGACCCAGATAAGGACATCATTAATTTTCACTTTTGGAACTTTCACTAACCGGTCAGCCAGTTGGATGGTGACTTGGGTTGGACTAAGCTCACCCAGTCTGAGTTGTTGATAAACTGAGAAGGGGAGCAAGTTAATACTTCCTCCCAAGTCAAGTATACACGACTATTTCGGCTTGTCCTATTGTGCAAGAAATGGTAGGACAACCGGAATTCTTGTACTTGATAGGGATCAGACCCGACAGTAGCTCAATAATATTAGTGACTAAGAAGACCTTTTTGGGTACGTTAGTCTTTCTCTTCTTGGTGTACGTATCCTTGAGAAATTTGGCATATGACAGAACTTGTTGAATCACATCAAGAAGAGGCACGTTTATCTTAACTTGATTGAAAATCTCAATTATCTTATCCATGTGTGCACTTTACTTGTTCTTCAGCCTATTAGAAAATCGCACTATATGCTTGTGCACCTGACTGGTTGACTTATCTTTTTCAGACTCATCATATTTGGAAAGATTGAGACTAGATGAGGTGGATGCTCGTGTGTGGTTATGTTGATTGAATTTTTACTTGCACACAAGAATACAAAATTTCAAAACTTAGAATAAAGAGTGCAATTACTCAATACTACCGCTATAGCAAATGGCTATGCGAGTCATGATCCACAAGGAGGGACTAGCAATGGAAGCTTTTTTTAGCAAGTCCTTTTGTAAGTTACATTCAATGGTTAAAAATCTTCTTTTAGTTCTTTAAAAGAAAAGAAAATATAAATTACAATTAAGTTAAAAAGAAAGTGGTACATTGAGAAGGCGGAGAAAATAGAAAATGGATATATACAAAGAAATTGAAAAGAGTGATAAAAGAGTTGGGTGTTGATGGTGTTGGTGATCTAAACTAAAGAATTAAAATGTCATGCCCCGCTTCCCAAAATACAGAATATGGGTACGTGACGATGGCCAACAGATACTCATGAAGAGGAAAATCTCTTCCGTGAATACCTTGCGCTGTAGTAAATGAACCAAATTCTCGCACACATATACAAAAGACAACCAGAAGTTTCATTTCGCATAAAAGACATACATCGACAAGAGTCTTTGTAAGGATACACGATTGAAATATAACAAAGTAGAAATAAAAGAAGATATAATTTTGGCATCGGGACATCATAACAAGACAAAATGTCAAAATACGAATATAAGAAACTCGGACTCACGCCTGGCAGTCTTCCTGGGTTCCTTCAAAGCAGTGGCTCATCAGTCTCCGCAAGCTCTGATGCTGAAAAATCAAGTCCGTCAGAAGTAGATCAGCAACTTTTTAAGACCCGACCTGCGTTCTTGATTTATGCCTCGCGTCTCACATCTCAAACGTAAGTTTAAAAACAGACTGAATTTGGATCCATATTCTCTGCATCGGTTAACTCCGCTTTTGGAGTTCATGACTTCAGTCTCGTGTTTATACCTCAAATTTTCTGTTCCTATCTTTGCAGAAATTTAACCTTTTGGTTTTTATTCCTTACAGGCTCTGGCAGCCTCAGTCAGTCTTCTGCATCTTCGTTGGGCTCATGGGAGAATATTTTGACCAGCCAGCTTGTTCGATTGGCGAGCGCTCGAGAAATCAAAGCTCCTGTTCATGGGCAAGCTTGGTTCATGGGAGACTATTTGGACCAGCCAGCCCGTTCGAGCTCTCAGGAAGTCAGAGCTCCTGTCCATGGGCAAGGAGAATTCGTGCAGTTAATAATATCCGTCAAGGCCTTATTGGACATGACGCACCAGCAATGCCCTGGGTTCGTCATGGTCATAGCGGTATGGTGGTGGGTATGGCGGCCTTGAAGGTTACAGGAAAGAGGACATCACCAATAAGGTCTCGGATCCTCACTTTGCCAATTTTGATTAAGGAAGATCTAGCTTTCTGGTGACAAAACCATTAAGCGAAGGATTACGGCCCACACCAGTTGGGCGGGTGGAATCAGAATGCTCCCCTGCATTTTGATCTCGAGAAACACCATTGTTCTCAGTTAGCAATGAGCTTCTTCAATGTTTACATCATGCATCATGATGTTACCAGCACTCAATGTCTCAACACTGATCAATAGTGATATGATCCAGTGGAGGAAGAGAGGAACCTTTCTTCGATGTTCTTCCAAACATCTTGAATCTGGAGTGGTGTAGATGTTTTAAGGAGTGAGTGCAACCTTTAACTGAGCGATAGGGACTTCTTTGTACTTCTTTGTTATAACACTCATTCTTATTGTATAAGAGAGCCCCTTGTATCATTTTCATATGTTTGAATATCAATAAAAGTAATACTTTTTTCTGTCTTCTTATATGTCTTGAATTCTTTTGTGCATTGAAAATCAGATAAATAGAAGAAGGAACTCTTGACTTGCTAGAAATGCGATAATTAACTTAGCAAGTCAAAATTGGGGAAATTTTCATTTCAAGAATTTAAGATTACTGTTAGAGGTGCGATATTAACTTGACAGGAGTAGGATAGTTTCTTAGACTTGCCAATTCATAAATGAGAATGACAAGCGAAGTTTTCATCCCTTAGAGGATTATTACTGAGTATTCATTAGAGATTTAGTATTAACGTAATTGGGACTCAGTTGGGGATTTGATGGAAACACTGTTAAAGGTGTAATATTAACCTAACTGTGCTTTTTAGGTGCACCTGCTATTCTATTGACGAGAATAACAAGTGAGACTAGACCCGTTGGAGATCTAGGAGAATTTTTACCGTTAGAGGTATAATATTAACTTAACGGGTTGAAACAGATCTTATCAGAGGTATGATATTAACATGACAAGTATGTAAGCTAGAGGTGTGATATTAACTTGGCTCAACGGAAATTTCAGCTTCATTTGGGAAAATTGAAAACATCACTGTCATAGGTGTAATGTTAAACTTGACAGTGAAGGTAATGCTAGAGGTGTAATTTTGAACCTTGTATTAGTCATCTCGACTTCGATAGGAAAGTTTGAGGGAAAGTCATTGTCATAGGTGTATTTTTGAACTTTACAATGAACTGGACGCTAGAGGTGTGATGTTAAACTTAGCATCGCTCATCTCAGCTTCGATATGGAAGCCTGAGGAAAAGTAACTGTCAGAGGTTTAATATTAAACTTGACAGCAACTTTATCACTGTTAGAGGTGTGGTGTTAAGTTTAACAGTAATTTGTCAGAGGTGTAATAATAACATAACAGGAGTTGATTTACGATATGAGCAGTTTTGAGAACTTACCATTCTATTAATGAGAATTGGCAAGTGGAGTTTGAAATGTCAGAGGTGTAGTGTTAATTTGATAAGAATTGATTTGCGATTTGAGCAGTTTTGAGGACTTGTCTTTCTATTGATGAGAATTAGCAAATGAAGTTTGTAATGTCAGAGGTGTAGTATTAACTTGACAAGTTTGAAGACTTATGACTCCATGTGGGGGAGCGACAAGTGAAAGTTTGTACTCGCTAGGGAGTATTGAAACTTTTCACTGTTAGAGGTGTAGTATTAAACTTAATAATGATTGAGTCTGTGGACCTACCACTCCATGGAAGAGAATTAGTAGGGGACTCTTGGTAGAAAAATAAAATTAATTGTCAGAGGTGTAATATTAACGTGACAATCATTAATTTCCTGGGGATATAGGAGGTTCGCTGTTAGAGGTATAATATTAACATAACAGCTGAGATTTTTTTTGAGTTTCGTTATCAGAGGTTTAATATTAACTTGACTGAATTCACTGAGAATCGGGAAATCTAGTTTGTCAAAGGTTTACTGTTAACGTGACAAGTCCCAGCTCATTTCATTGAAGAAATGAATCCAGGTATCTCTGTGGCCCTACCATTCTATGAAAAAGAATTGGTAGGAGATTTTGGAGGAGAGGATGGGACTAAGTCCCTTAGGATTTTTAGCAAACCCTTAGCTATCAACGGATTTGGTGTGCCTTTACCAACTACAGTTTGAGTTGGGCTAGCCATGCTATTCCCCTCAGCATAATGAGTTATCAAAGATTTATGTTGGACTTAAAAGCCAACATTTTCCTCTATCCTCAGCCATTGGAGGCGTCAGATGTCCATAGGTACACCAGAGAAGATTAACAAGGCTAAAACTAAAGTCTTGCACTTTGTTTCTTCTTCAATATTTGTTGGCCCAGAGGCCCTTCACTCTATTTTTGATGATGATTAACTCATGTAGTCATAGTTTAATAATAATCTTATGATATTTAGTTTCAGATATTTGATCAAGATATTAGTAGGTGATTAGCTTCAACAAAGGAGTTTTGGAGCTTTCACGTGTTAATTCAAGAGCTCGAGCATCAAGATCGCATCTTTGTATTACCCAAATCCACAGTGGAGGTTCCCTGTGTGGGAAGTCCTGTGTGGACGATATAGTGAAAATCCTTCTGTGTGAAGGCGGGGACGTAGAGCAGTGGCTCGAACCTCGAAACATACTTGTTGTTAGCTATTGATCCACTATCTCTTAACTCTCTCTCTTTCATTGTGCATTGCATTATATTATTCATATCATATATATGCTTGGGTTTGATTGTGTGCCATACTTGTGTTAAATCAAGAGAGTTTTATATAGCACCTCAACTCTTATTTAGAGGAATTTAGAGGAGGTAGTCTAGATCCCTTCACCGAAAATTCGGCTACACTCTTTGGTTACACTAAATGTGTTGCAATTTATTTTAATTCTGCATTGTTTGTCATTAGATTATCCTTACACCTATTCACCCCCCTCTAGGTATACTTTCAATTGATATCAGAGCCTACGCTTCTGATATTAGGTTTAATCACGTAGGAGTGAGATCTTGGTTAGCTAATCTAGTATTTGCATTTGCACACTTATTTGTTTACACACACTCATGGATTATCTTGCACCTCCAATGTTTGATGTTTCTAACATCGATATGTGGAAACTTAGAATGAGTTTGTACCTAAAAACCATAGAATTGCATGATTTGCTTGCCGCTACCAAGAAATCTTATCTTGGTAATAGCAAGTATATAGAGGCCAACGCACAAGCCCTAGAGACACTTAGAAGCACTTTAAGCAAAGAATATTTGTGTATAATTTCTCATTGTCATTCCGCCTTTGCAGTGTGGAACACCTTGACCTCTCCAAAGCTTCAAACACCAAACATTGTGGAGAAGGAATCTAGTGAGGATGAATCTGAACAACATTACTACATGGTCCAAGGGAATGACTCCTTTGAGGTAAATTCGGAGACTCAAATAGATGATAGTGTTAGTTCTTCAGGTAATGATCATATTGATGATGATGCATTAAATGAAGAACTATCTATTGTTTGTGAAAAATTATCAGAAAAATACCAACATTTGAAAAAGAAAAGCTTTAAACTAAAAGAAAAAAAATAAGGATTTGTTTTCAAAACTTGATTTGGCTTTGCCGGAAAAAGTTAAAATTTCTAATGAAAGAAACTCATTGAAATCCCAACTTGATCTTTCCCTAAATGAAAACAAAATCTTAGAAAGTAAAAATGATTGTGATGAAGTTTTGAAGAAAAATGGAGTTCTATCTTCAAAACTTGTTTTAGTTTTAAAAGAAAATGATTCTTTGAAAAACAAAATTATTTCTGTTTCAAAGAAATTGAATTTGATTTCTAATGAAAATATTTCTTAGAAAAATGATTTAGATATTCATGTTTGCCATGCTAGTGTAGCTTCATCATCTAGCATACCTATTGCATGCTCCACCTCTTCTTTCATTATTTAAAATGATATGTCTATGTTAAAGAAGAGTTTTGATTGTTTGGGCTCCATTTTGAGCCAATGTGCTATGGATCATAAGAAATTGGAATCTATGTTTCACAAGAAACATGCACCATATGTTCATGCACACCATACACGACATACACATGCTTCTTATGTTCACAAACATGACACTAGGCATGCTCATGTGTACACTTGTACGCATTGTGGACGTAAGGGCCACCTTGCACAATTTTGCTTTGATAGAAGCAAATAGATTTGTTTGGGTCAGGAAAGGAGCTAACCTCCATAGACCCAAAAGAGTATGGGTACCAAAATCCACTCCTATTTTATTTGATGTAGGTGTGGGCTCTCATATGACGTGAGATGCATTGGTGCCTTGAGGTGAATGCATTCCGAGCTAAACGGTGATATTTTTGGATGCATCACTTTCAAGGAAAGTTTGGTGGGAGGACCACCATGGTTTTGGTGACCTAGAGATAAGCCCTAGTGGTTTTGGTAACTATCTCTAACTCCTTGTTTATATTTGTATGCTTTTAAATTATTGATTTTTAGCATGTCATGTTTTAATTATTATTATGTTAAATGCCATGTTAATTAGACTTGAAATATACATGATTAGTATTTGAGATACACCCATGTTTATATGGATTTTTTTTTTTTTTTGTGTTCTCACTTTAGTTTAACTATTGTGTATATCATAGCTCTAAACATGTGCATTTAGCCTAATGATCATATTGGTTTATATTTTGTTTCATGCTTAATTTTTTTGATTACACGTTTAAATGTAAATTTTCATTAAAACTTGTGTATATACTTATACATCTAGTGAGCCACAAATTGATTATTATATGTTTGTACTTAATTGCTCATTTGTACCCATTAAATGTACTAGTATATCCTAGTTTTGATGATTAGTGCATTTTGACTTGTATTTCCCATTTTGTACATGTTTTTTTTATAGATATGTGTTTAGTTTCATGTATATGTTAATTTTGTTTAAAACTTTAGATATACATGTATACCCTTGAGTCATTTTCTTTTCATGCAAATTTTTATTATGGACTCATTTGTGTTTAGGGATGTGTATGTATACCTTTAGATTTAGACAAAACATACATATTGCTTGAAGTTGGAATTATTTTGGTGAAAATTAAAGTTTCATGTTTTTTATGCTTATAAAGAAATTTCATAATTGAGCTTAATTGTCCATTCTCATGATTTTGTTGATTACATGATTCTTACACTTACATTATTATTGTTTACTCATGATTTTTATTTTCATGAGCTTTATATATGCTTTATAGATTCTGAGTGTCGATGATCGTGTGACTTACATGTTTTTCATGGAATATATTCTTGTTTTATTCCTTGCTTGAAGGATTTCGTACTAATTTTCAAGTTTATCATAAAACTAGTTGCGTATTTCTTCATTTTGGAAGAGTTTTCAAACTGTTAAAAATTATTTTCAAATCCTATTTTTGAAAACCCTTCCATCGAAGGGCGGACGGATGGGCGACCATGCCTTGTGAGCCTAATTGAAAATCTTTTTAACATGTGCATGAAAGGGCAATAATTATGAGTTATACACTTGATCCTCATTGTATTTTCAATTGGTATCTCAATTGATATTTTCATGTTTGTATACTCGTATTTTGTTTTTCTATATATGTATGCTTCAAGCTTTAAATAGTATCAATTTCAAGTGGTATTTATATTTTCATACATATATATATGTGATTTGATTGTGCTTGCTTTATCTTTACATCTTAAAACACAAATTATATTTATGCTAAGCTTAATTTACTCCTTAATGTCAATTATTCTTAAATTAGTATCTTATACTAGCTTATGCATGATTTTTATTGGTATTTCATAAAGGGAGAGAAAATTCATGTTTTATCTTTCAAATTGGTAGCTTTCAATAGATTTCATTTTCAATTGATATCTTACTCCCATTCTTTATGATGAAAAATACCTTGTTTGGTTATATGCTAACATTTTCAATATTGGTATCATATTTCATTTTACATTGATATCTATATTGATATGAGTTATGCTTACCTAAAATAATTTGGTTTTTACTTTCAATTGGTATCAAAAACTTACAAGACATGTTTTTTTGGGTATCAAGTTACTTTGAAATTGATTGTTACTTTCAATTGGTATCAAGATTTCCTATATATATATCTTTCAATTGGTATCAAAAACATACAATGTGTCATTTTCTATTGGTATCAAACTTTACAAGACTTTTTTTTAAATTGGTATCAAGATATTTTCACATTGGTATCTCTTAGTATCTTAAAATTTTTATTTACTTTCAATTGGGTATCATAAATTGGTATCATGATGTTTCGATATATACCTTTATCATAAATTGATATATTTTTCAATTGGTATCATAATGTTTTGATTTGTATCACTTATATACAAGGGAAGCTTAACATCTTTTCTATATATAGATTCATGTCGAGTGTATGTCATATTAAAGTGATTGACCTTTCTTTGGTATGTAGTACATGTGTGTAATAGGAGCTTCACATCTCCTTTTATACATTGCATATTATGTTTTATGTGGTTAGGAGTTTGTCATCTCTTTTCATATAAATGGATGTATGCAGGGGGAGTTAACTTAACGTCTCTCCTCTTCATGAATATATATCGCATATATATCTTTATTGTTTGATTTGTTTTCACCCCTTTGTTGATGATTGACAAAAAGGGGTAGAGAAATTCGAAGAATGATTTTGAGTTTATATGCATGTTTACTTACAATTGATATGATATATGCATGTTTATTTTTATAATTGGTATCAAGGATATATGTTTTTGTTTATGCAAAAAGGGAGAAGCATTCTTCACTTATGCATGTTTACGTTGAGCATTCATTGAATGTCTAGTTTTGATGATGATTAACTCACGTAGTTATAGTTTACTAATAATCTTGTGATATTTAGTTTCAGATATTTGATCAAGATATTAGTAGGTAATTAGCTTCAATAAAGGAGTTTTGGAGCTTTCACGTGTTGATTCAAGAGCTTGAGCGTCAAGATCGCATCTAGTACTCGGTTGGAGTCAAGCTCGTTGGATCACGTTTGGATCGAGTCGGCTTCGAGACAAGAAGACTTCGATATTATGTTTAGTTTAGTATGTTTAGATCATTGTAAAGATTAGATAGTGTTAATATGCTTAAGTTCACATACACACAAGTTTAAAGTTTATTTGGTTTTAGTTTTTCAGTTTAACCGATATTGGATTTCATGTCAAAAACAAAAATATAAATCTTTATATGTATATTGGATTCTATCCATATACAATATGCTTCAAAGTTGTTTCAATATCATATTTTTGTATTTACATGTGTTTTGGAGAAAACGGTTTTCCATTTCAAAAGTCAAAGTTTGGTTTTTTGGAAAATACCATTTTGTATTTAAGCCAAATTTCAATATCACAAAAATGGTTCAAATAGTTTGTATTATGTGTTGAATTTTAGTCACACATATTTGTATTTCAAAGATAATAAAAGAACTTATTTTTTTTGGAATTTATGTGTATTTTATGGGACTTTTTAGAAGGTAAATAACCAAGTTTTCAAGCCCTTAAACAGTTTTGATCTGGCCTTCTACCGGTCGACCGAAGGTCGACCTCTGGAAGTCGGTCGACCAGTCTGGTCGACCGACGTGCACAGACGTGAACGCCAGCTTGGGCTGGTGGACCGGTCGACCGGGCGGTCGACCGTCCAGAGAGCTCTGCTCTCTGGAACCGGCCGGTCGACCGGCAGAGAGCTGCTGCTCTCTGTAACTAGTTCCGGTCGACTGGGCGGTCGACCGGCAGAGAGCTATTGCTCTCTATTTCTAGGCCCGGTCGATCGGGCGGTCAACCGGAGGCATAACGGTCATAAAAAATTCCTATCTTAAGTATTTTAGCTATAAGTATTAAAAGAGTTTTTGGGTTTAAAAGTTCTATTTGTTTTAAAGTGTTGGAAAAATCAAAGAAAAAATAGAGTATTAGGGAATTAGTTTTAGATCTTTATTTCAACATCTATCTTATTATTTCAACATCTATCTTGTGATTTTTTCAAGTGTTTTTCTTTGTTGTTTTCATTTCCAAACACTTTACATTCTCACACTTGAGCTATCATATCTATCCTATCTATTAGGATCTAATTTTGTGAGAATATTGGTTTGTGGTTGTTGATACCGCCAAGAGTTGTAAACCTTCCATACTTTGTGATATCCCTCTAGTGAGAGGTGATTATGTTGATATCCCTCTAGTGAGAGATGATTGTGGAGGTTGAGTTTGGTTGTGTTGGTATCCCTCTAAGTGTAGAGGTGATTGTTGTGGAGTTGTGACCTAGTGCCTTATCCGTCTATTGTGAGGTTGATCTTGTGTGGCTTAGTGCCTTGCCTCTAAGTGTAGAGGTTGTTATTGGTTGAAAGAGGAGTTATGTACTCCAAGTTTGTATTACCCAAATCCTCAGTGGAGGTTCCCTGTATGGGAAGTCCTGTGTAGATGATATAGTGGAAATCCTTCTGTGTGAAGGCGGGGACGTAGAGTAGTGGCTCGAACCTCAAAACATATCTTGTTGTTAGCGATTGATCCACTATCTCTTAACTCTCTCTCATTGTGCATTGCATCATATTGTTCATATCATATATATGCTTGGGTTTGATTGTGTGTCATACTTGTGTTAAACAAAGAGAGCTTTACATAGCACCTCAACTCTTATTTAGAGGAATTTAGAGGAGATAGTCCAGAGCCCTTCACCGAAAATTCGGCTACACACTTTGGTTACACTAAGTATGTTACAATTTGTTTTAATTTCGCATTGTTTATCATTAGATTAGCCTTATACCTATTCACCCCCCTCTAGGTATACTTTCAATATTTACATCATGCATTATGATGTAACCAGCGCTCTATCGGCTCGACATGGATTGATAGTGATGTGATCCAGTGGAGGAAGAAAGAAGTTTTTCTTTGGCGTTCCCCCAAACATCTTCGATCTGGAGTTTTATTCAGAGGTGCAGTATTAACCTGATCAAGAGAAGAATGCTATCAAGGATAGTATTTCTTCAAGAATCTGTCGTTGATCAGCATCGTGAGCATATCACCATATGGGGTTGTGTGACGGTATGCTCCATTTGAGTAGACCGACTCCACTACAAATGGTCCTTCCCATTTAGGTTGGAATTTCCCTTTTGTCTTATGTGTCATCACCATGGGTCTTCTGACGGGTAAGACAAGGTCGCCTTTCTTGAAAGTCCGCTCCTTGACTTTCTTGTTGAAGGCTCTGGTAATTCGAGCTTGATAGAGCTCGATTTGTTGTTGAGCTTGCAGGCATTTATCATCCAAAGCCTCTAGCTCTTGGAGTCACAGTCGATACTTCTCCTCATTCGTCATCTCTGTCGTCAAGGCGACGCGTAGAGATGGAATTTAAATTTCCAGTGGGAGTACAGCTTCACACTAATATACCAAGGAGAAAGGTGTAGCTTTCGTCGGGGTTCGAACCGTTGTGCGATAGGCCCATAGGCATTCACCTAATTTGTCATCCCAGTCGCATTAGCATTTCAAGACAAATTTCTTTAGGAGTTTTCTAATAGTCTTGTTGAATGCTTTTGCAAGGCCATTAGCGGCTGGGTAGTATGTCGTTGAGGACACATTCTGGATTCTGAACTTGTTGCAGAACCTTTGAAAAGCTTGGCTGACAAACTGGGGCCCATTGTCATGAACGATCCGTCGTGGCACAACAAAGCGGTAAATGACGTGATGTTTAATGAATTTGATCACGTCAGATGCCTTTACCTCCTTCAAGGGAATAGCTTTAGCCCATTTAGAGAAGTAATCGATTATAGCTAAGATGAACTGATGTCCTTTAGATGAAGGTGGGCTGATAGGGCCAACCACGTCCATTCCCCACATCTCAAATGGCCAGGTTGAGGTTGTAGAGCGAAGATGTCCTGGTGCTTGATGGATGAAGTCACCATTGACCTGACAGGCGTGACATCGCTTGGCATAAGCAATGGCGTCAGGGATTATCTTAGGCCAATAATACCCCAATCTTCGGAGTCGATCCCCAAGCTTCAGGCCAGGCTGATGAGCTCCACACATGCCATCATGCGCTTCTTTGAGTACTCCCTATGCCTCCTTCTATGACAAGCAGAGGAGGAGGATCCCATCATGCGATCGGCGGTACAGTGTTCGTGTGACTGCATTGTAGTAGAATTTAGAGGCTTTCTTTCTAATGGCAGCCGCCTCTTTGGGGTCTTCCGGAAGAATGTCGTACAGTGCATAGTCGATGTACGGGAATCGCCAATCCCTGAGCTCTGGACCTGTTGAAGTCTCTAGAGCTTCTTTAATTTGACGGTCTCCTGTCAGCTTTTGGTGGTCTTAAAAAGCGAATCTTGGGCAATACAGGTCATAGCTGTAGACGAGTATTTTCTCTACTACTCCGACTGGAAGAGCCAAGGAAGCAGCGAGAGATGCCAGTGCGTCTGCATGCGCATTTTGTTGGCGAGGTACATGGTCGATGAAAAAGTTTTTGAACCTCTCAGCCATGTAGATAGTTGCGTTATAACAGGGTACTAAGTCTTCATGTCTAACCTCGTACTCCCCGCGAACTTGGTTAACGATGAGTTTAGAGTCACCGTATGCTTCGAGACTTTTAACGCCAATCTCATCAGTGATTTGCATTCCGATCAAGAGAGCATTGTATTCCGCTACATTATTGGAACATGGTTAAATTAATGAGAATGCATGAGGGATTACGTAGTTCTGTGGGGAGACAAGGACTACCCCCACTTCTGCTATGATATTTTCTCGTGGGCCCGTCCTTGATGCACCGTCGAAGAAGAGCTGCCATACCTGTCCTTCGAAATATGTCTGGGTCGAACAAACTTCGGTGACCTCATCTGGCAGATCCTCATAAAGTTTGGTTACCCTTAGATCTGGATGCTCAGCAAGAAAATCTACCACCGCATGTCCCTTCACAGCTTTTTATGGTAGGAATTGCATCTCATATTGGGAGAGCAGTATGGCCCATTTTGCCAGTCGACCATTCAGCGACGATGGCTTTATCATAAGCAACCTTAAAGGATTAACTTTTAATATGACATGTATGGTTTAGCCCATCAAGTAATGTCACATTTTCTGGACGGCGAACACCAATGCTAAACATTCCTTTTCGATCAGGTTGTACCAATGTTCGACTCTTATCATAGTTCTACTCAAATAGTAGATTGCCTGCTCGTGTCCCTGATCATTTTTCTAGGCTAACAAAGCTCCCAAGGAATGATCCATCGCTCGAACATATATCAGGAAAGGTTTTTCTGAAACCGAAGTTGTAAGGACAGGTGGTTGCGTGAGGTATCGTTTGATTTCCTCGAAGGCTTGTTGGCAAGCATCGTCCCAAATGAATGAGACACCCTTCTTCATTAATTTGGTGAAGGGTTGGCATCTTCCCGAGAGATTTGAGATAAACCTCCGGATGTATGCTAGTCGCCCTTGCAACCCTCTAAGCTCCTTGAGATTCCTTAGATGTTGCATCTCCTGGACAGCGCGGACTTTTTCTGGGTCGATGTGGATTCCTTTTGATGTAACCACAAACCCCAAGAATTTACCGTTGGCTACACTCAGGAAGGATTTAGTAGGATTCATCTTCAACTAATGTGCCCGCATAATATTAAACACCATCTTTAGATCTGCTATGTGATCGCCCTTGGCACGGCTTTTTATTGCAATGTCATGACGTAGCATTCCACTGTTTTGCGTATGTGCTCGTGAAAAATTGCATTCATAGCCCTCTGGTATGTTGCTCCCGTGTTTTTTAATCCGAAAGGCTTGACAGTATAGCAGTACACCCCCAGAGGCGTCCTGAAAGATGTTTGCTTTTTATCATCAGGGTACATCTTAATTTGATTGTACCCTAAATATCCATTCTTGAAGGACATCCGTTCAAACCCATACGTGTTATCGATTATGACATCCCTGATTGAGAAGGGGAATTCATCTTTTGGACAAGCCTCATTTAGATCATCGAAATCAATACAAACTTGGATCTTCCCATTTTTCTTAGTAACGGGATGATGTTGGCTACCCAATCGGGGTGTTGTTCCTCCTGATGAAGCCAGAGTCTATGAGCTTTTTGACTTCCGACTGGATTGCTTCTATTATTTCTGGACGAAACCGTCGCTACTGCTGTTTGACTGGTTTCGTGTCTTATTTAATGTTGAGGCGATGTATAGAAACTCGAGGATCAAGCCCAGGCATGTCCTCGTAATTCCAGGTGAAGACATCTGCATACTCCCGCATAAGAGATATTAGATCTTTCTTCTCGAAGGGTGATAAGCTTTCGCTTATAAAGATGGGCTTAGGATTAGCCTCATCTGCAAGAATAATCTGGGTGACCTTATCCTCTGTGGGTGGTTCACGTTGTTCGAAGCAAATATCTCAGAGAGTTTTTAGGTATTTGATCCAAGGATTTGCATTTGACTGGATCATTTCTTCATCTCCATCTTATAGGCGGCTTGTTGAAACCATGTTGATTGAGCTTCGACCTGCACAAAAAATACAGAATTTCAGAACTAAGAATGAAAAGTGCAAGTTACTCAATTCTACCACAATAGCAAGTGGCTATGCGGGTCGTGATCCACAAGGAGGGACTAGCGATGAAAGCTTTTTAGTAAGTTCTCTTTTAAACTACAATTAATGGTTAAAAGTTCTTCTTTAGTTTCTTAAAAAGAAAAGAAAAATAAATTACAATGAAGTTCGGCAGAAAGTGAGAGATTAGGAAGATTGAGAAACTAGAATTGGATATGTACAAAGAAACGGAAAAGGAGTGATAAAAGAAGTGGGTGTTGTTGATCTAAACTAAAGATATAAAAGAAAAGAAAGAAAAGATTAAAGAAATACTTACCTCCTTTGGTTGATGACTTACCTGGAACCCTTGCATGTTCTACCTTGCTTCGGCGGCGTTCAACCCATAAGCCATAAGATCGAGCTCAGTCCCCATTCGCATTACATCATCAAGACGAACAAGAATGAAATAATACAGAGTCTTGAGGAGGAGAACATCATCATGAAATATCGTTGGCACTCACACAAACATTGTTATACTAATGCTTCTAGATTCACTTGAATGCTCATCATAACCAAAAGAGGAAAAATAGAAAGAAGAAGAAGAAAACAAAAGTAAAGACAAACATAAAAAAAAGTTACCTTTTATTGCTTGCAGAAACGATGAAAGAAAGGAGGAGGTACATTAGTGTCACTCTCAACATAAGCCTCTCTCTCTTACTTACATGAATCTCAATCTGACCTAAGCTTACAAAGAAATTAAGATTACATAAAAAGAAAACAAAAACCTACACTACAAAGAATGAAAAATTGGACTAAATCCTATCTCTGCTTGGTCCTCCCCCTTTGGCTCTGAAAATCCCAGTATTTATAGGCAAAACCCAACCTATAGGAGCGTATGAAGATAGGGGGAGAAAACACTCCCCTAACTCACCAACAAAGCCGCCAAAATGCGGCTTTGGCCGCATTTCCGCAACCTGGCCACACCCTGTTGGTGGAACTCCCTGGTTTCGCGACTTGTATTTATCTTCAGCTGGATTTGCAGTTTAAGTCCGGGATTTTGACGAAATGGCCTTTGATCTTTGGCTTCAACCGCTTGATTTGGAATGATTCATTTCAACCGGTTTTCAACCTCTCAGATTTGCCAAGATTTACCCTGATTCATTGATTTCGAATTTATTCTGATTTAATTCAGAATTTGATGGGCTTTTGGGCTCATTTTTCTTCACTCTCCTTTAGGAATGGGCCTACAAATAAACTAAACAATAATTAGGAACAAGTAGAGTTTATTTAATAATAAGTATGAGAATATGATAATAAATGTGCAATATTAGTGACCAATCACACCCCCATACCTATCTTTTGCTCGTCCTCGAGCAAAACAACTAAACTATACTAAGGATTATTAGACCACTTTCGCAGGTCACTCGATTGCACTGAGCAAGTGTAATAAGCCGTTAAACCTCTAGGTTTCCCCTAGAGGACAAGTTTTGTCTCGTGAGGGTTTTCAGTGGATTACACTCACAAAATCCATAAAGAAAGAGAAACAAAGAGTTAGTATTTTCGAAAAGCATTTTGAAAGAGAGAAATATTTGAAATATAATTGTAAGATTTAAGTAATCTATAAGTTATAGGAAAACTGAATTTTTCATTCCTAAACTTAGTCTCTATTCAAAAATTTGTTATCAATCAAAGTAAGGAGTCAAATTGTACTTCTCATTTAGTCTATTACTTTACCCTAAGTCATATGCACCTTGTGACCGTGAAAATTTTGACTAAGTGTTCATTAACTCTAACTCTTATGCCTTATATATATATATATATATATATATATATATATATATATATATATATATATATATATATATATATATATATATATATATATATATATATATATATATATATATATATATATTGTGGTATTACTCCTTAGTTCTATTAGGATTTCTAATCTGCCCATGTAACGAGCCTTTAATCGATGACTCCCAAACCAAACGGTCTTAGGGCACCGGGTGAGAAAACACCCCAAGGACTTAAGGACTCAGCAAATAAGGCCACAAAACTAAGAATTTTATTATATGAACCACTTTTAGGCGTGAATAGTTATGCTTTATTAGGCACAAATACCCCGCTTAATCAGAGGATTTTTATATATTTTTTTCTCAAACTTATCTAATCATCTTTCGCATAAATACTAAGGCTTTCTTAGGCCAAAGTACCTAGCTAATCAATAATTAGATTTGTTCATCTTTCATAAATATTTTTTTCCCTTTTTTTTCTTTTTTTTATATATAAGGCATAAGAATCTTTGTTTTTGAACCCTAAGTGTATGAAGTATGCATATTTCATTAAGGTAAAGATCAAGACTAAATTACTTTGACAAATTATCTTCCTAACCCTAACAATCAAACAAATAATCTTATTTTGACCAAGTATAAAAATTCCTAATTTTGATTTTCCTATTCCTTAAAATTGACTTAATTTCTTACAAAAAATATGTCAAAATATTGTTTCTATTTTCAAAAAGTTTTTAAAAGTAAAGAATTATTTTTTTAATAAAAAGAAAAAACCTAAGTTATGTTAGACCCTCCCCCACACCTATCTCATGCATTGTCCTCAATGTATGAATTAATGCATGGATACATGAAAAAGAAGAAAGGGAAGGAAAATACTACCTTAAGGTGGTGGTTCCGGTGGTGGTCTGATTGGTCCACGAAATTCGGCCCAATCGACTTTTCGTGGAGTTTGGAGGAACCCACAAGAAATTTCTCTAATATAACCCACTAAAATGATATATACATGAATGATTTTTATTAAATATTTGACCCCATCTAATTTCCAAATTCCATAATTAATTTCAGAGTCAATTTTGTCAACCGCCTTGTCCAAAATGGAGTGTGAAAAGATAGAATGATTGACTTGAACTCAGGAAGTACTGGAACTAATACCGACTCAGGAAAGTGACTTAAGTCAAGTAAAGGTTCAGGAGTCGAGATTGGCTCAGAAAGTGGGTCCAAATCAAGAAGTTGAAACTCAAGTCCACATTCAGTTTCCCATAATGGAATGTGACTTAATATTGGTGATTCAAGTTCAAGAATGACAGATGTGGGAATCAAAACTGACTCTAAAATATTACTCAAGTCGGGTAACAAAATAGGAGTCAATATTGATTCAAAAATTTGAACTGGATCACAAATTTGAGAATCTAGGTCACATTTCTCATTGAGTTCAATTTCGTAAAAAAGAGATCTTGCCAATTTGTCAATAGGACTTTTGATTGAGATTTTCCTGCACACAAAATATAGAATATCAGATTTAGAACAAGTTGTGCAAGGTTCTCAATTCGAATCCGCGGTAGGAGTGGCTATGCGGGTCGTGATCCTCAGGGAGGGACTAGCGATGGAAGCGTTTAAGTAAGATTCTCTAAAAATTATTTTTTTTATTATTTACAATGGTATATGATATTTACAATGAGAAGGTGAAAAGTAAATTTGAGAGAGATGGAGATCTAAACTAGAATTAGAAAGAAAGAAAACTATACATACATACCTCTTCTACCTTGCTTACCTTTGATCCGTGCGATGACTTACCTTGTCTTGGAAGGCGTACAAGTATGGCGTATAGGATCGTCCACCTTCTTAATCTACACTACAAAAATAAAAGAAAAACTAACGAAGGTTTGTTCATCTCCATAGGCCATCAAGGGCTCTTCTTCGGCTAGGCAGTCTCAACGCAATTGGGGTCTCATGGTTCACAAGACATTAGAGAAAAAATAGAAGAATAGAACAAGGATAGAAGAACATAAATAAACAAGAATAAAAGAACATAAGAATAAATAAAAGAACACAAACAAACCTCAAGTGAATTTCATTAACAATGGAAGAAAAGTAGGCTTACACCATTGTCACCTCAGTACAAGCATGGACTCCTTCCTCCATGAAAGCTTCCTCCACTCTCAGTTACAAAATTTACAAAAGAAAAATGAAAATAAAATCTAACCTAAACTACAAGTTAGCCTAAGAAACCCTAGAATTTACTCTGGATTTTCTGTACGCCCTTTACGGTTGCACTGCAGGGGTATTTATAGGTGCAGAAGGTAGTAGAGTCCCAACACAACTCTCCCACGAAAACCCATAGACAGATAAGACTGAATTGCCGCGGAAACGCGGCTTGGGCCGCGTTTCCGCGGCCTGGTGGTGGCGGCTGGCCACGCGCCACCGTCCATCTGGTCGTTTCCTTCTGGAAGCTGCATCCTGGCTCTTAATCTTTAGATTTGGATATAACTTGGGAATCAAGTTACCTAGATCCCAAATCTTTTATCCACGAATTTGTGATCTTAAATTCTCCTTCTTTGGCTTTTATCCTCATCTGCAAGTTTTTAGGGTTGAATAGAAGTCTATCCTTCCCTCTTCTTTGTATTTGCAACTTTTGCCCTTAGTATTTGCAATTTGGCAATTGATATTTGCACTTTTGCACTTGGGCTTGAATATGGTCTTTTGGGCTTCTTTTAGGCTTTATTTATTATTAAAATAAGAACTCAAGGCCTGCACACAATAAATCATAAAATATTAGTAAATGTGCAGAATTATATGAATAAATATGAAAATGTGATGGTAAATGTCATGATAAAAATGCACTTTTCACTACTAATCACACCCCCACGCTTATCTTTTTGCTCGTCCTCGAGTAAAAATCAAAGAAAAAGAAAAAGAAAAGAAAAATTAATCTAATCTAACTCGCTTTCGTAGGAATCACGGTTGCACTTAGCATGTACAACAAGCCGTTAAACCCCTAGGTTACCCTAGAGGACGAGTGTTGTCTCGTGAGGGTTTTCAGCGGATTACACCCATAAAATCCATAAAAGGAAAATATTTGAAATACTTTTGCAAAGACTAAGTAATCTATAAGATTTTAGGATTATCATTTTTATTCATTCTTAGACTTAGTCTTTATAAAGTAAATTGTTTTCATTTTTAAGTAAGGATCAAAATTGAATTTTGTGTATAGTCTTTTTCGTTACCAAAAATCATATGCATCGTTATGGATTTTTACTAGGAATTCCTTGACTTGGACTCTCATGCCTCTTTATTTTTTTCTCTTTTTTTTAATATGTATAACTCATCTAATTTTCTTTCGTGTAAGCATCAAGGCTTCTTGAGGCCCTCATACCTAACTAATTGACTATTAGATGTGTTAATACATATATATTATTTCTCAGTTTTCTTTGGCTTTCTAATCCTCCCACGTAGCGAACTTAAAGTCGGTGGCTCCCAAACCGGTCGGCTTTAGGGTACTAGGTGAGAAAACACCCCGCGGACTCAAATTCGAGTGAACTAGGCCACAAAACTAAGGACGTTTATTTTATTTAGTACTCACCTTTAGGCGTGAATACTTATGCTTCATGAGGCACACGTATCCAGCTTAATTGGTGAATTTTTTTTTAATAAAAAATTTTTATGAGGCACAAAGGTCTTTGTCTTAGAATCCTAGATATGCATTAGGTATGCACATTTCATTAAGGTAAAAATTAAGACTAACTACTTATTCAATTTCTCCTCCTATACCTAAAAATTCAACAATTTATTTATTTTGACCAAGTTTTTAGAAATCCTAATTATGATTTTCCTAATTCTTAAGACTAACTTAGATTTCTTTCAAAAGATAAGTCAAAATATTGTCCTTTTTCATTTTTTTTTTATTAGCAAATTTTTGTTAGTTTCTAACTATGTTAGTATGTTAGTAAAGCCTACCCCCACACTTATCTCATCCATTGTCCTCAATGCATGAAAAAGAATAAGGGAAGGCAGAAGTTACCTCAAGGTGGTGGTTCCGTGGTGGTCTAATTGGTCCACGAAATGCGGCCCAATCTACTTTTTGTGGAATTCGGGGGAACCCACCAGTGATTTTTTTTATATAACCCACTAAAATGTATGTATAATTATTTTTTAAAATTTCCACCCCATCAAATTTCCATAATTCATAATTATTTTCAGAGTCAATTGTGTCAACCTCCTTGTCCCAAAATGGAGTACGAAAAGATGGAATTATTGACTTGGACGTGGGAAGTACGGGAACAAATACCGACTCAGGAAAGAAACTTAAATCAAGTAATGGTTCAGGAGTCGGGCTAGGTTCAGGAAGTGGGTCCAAATCAATAAGCTGAAACTCAAGTCCACAATCAGTTTCCCACAATGGAATGTGACTCAATATTGGTGATTCAAGTTTAGGAATGATAGGTGTGGGAACCAAAACTGACTCTAAAATATTACCTAAGTCGGGTAACAAATAGGAGTCAACAATGATTCGGGAATTTGAACTTGATCACAGATTTGAGAATCTAGGTCACATATCTCATTCAGCTCAATATCATAAAAATGAGAACTTGCCAATTTATCCATGGGACTTTCAAAATTGCAAAATTGGTCAAGTTCAATATGATCATCAAAAATGGGTGATCAATTTCATGATGAATTGGAACAGGATCCAATGTTGACTCGGGAAAAGTGAAATCAGGTGGAGACACCGGAGTCATTATTGAATCAGGAAGTAAAATTGAATCACCAAGTGGGAGATCAGGATCATATTTATGCTCAAGATCTATTTCAGGAAAGGAAAAACTTGCCAAGTTATCAAAATGTGAAGTTTCGGCAAGTTCACATGATGGAACTGAATTAGAATCTTGTTGTCCAAAGCAACTTGGTTCGTCGGCTCTAAGAGAGTGGTCAGCGATATCAGAAATGGCCGAACGGTGAGAACGTAAAGATTGAACCATCATATCTATATCATGATCACGGGCTAATCTAGCTTGAGTCATGGCTGCAAGCATCCTTTCATAGTTGATAGGTGCATCATGTTGTGATTGGACTTGAAAGGATGAAGTGTAATCGTGATGAAGTTGTGAGTCGGTGGACTCACGCATAATCATGTCTGCGATTGATGGTAATTATTGCTTGGACTCATGCATACTTATCATTTCCCCGATAGATGGTATTCTATTCTGAATGGGTGGATCTGAGTATGACTCTTGGGAATATTGTGGACAAGGTGGAGACGGAGGACAAGTCGGTTGAAAATTGGACTCGGGGGACTCGAAACCCCTTGAACTCTGTGAAGAGTTGAAAGTATGAAAATTATGGTCATAAGATGGGGGTATGGGTTATATTCATTCGGATAAGACCATTCCGGTACACTAGGTTGGTCAGAGTTGTGATATGTCGGGTTGGTATTATCCGAAAAATAGTTAGGTGTGTAATATGGATTAAAATTGGAAAATTATTATTATACGCCATATCACACCAACACAACAAAAAAAAAAAATAAACAAATAAACAAACAAAAAAAAAAATTTCTATCCTAAGTTAGGGTAGACCTATGACCTAGACGACTCCTAACTGGTTAGACTGTCCATGGGAGGTAGGGTGTAGACTTTGACCACAAGTTAATCAGCCAGGTCAGGGCAAGATTGGTGGGAGGTTTTCCGTCAAAGACGTTCCTTAATTAATAACCACCAATCTTCAGACTTTCGGCCCTCAATCCCCTTCCTAGACACTGATTTGGTAAGAGTCAACTTCCAGCACCGTTCCCCCTTAGGATAATCTCCTAATTGAGTCCGAGATGTCCCTAGGGCCAACGTCTACTAATTTTAAGTTAGGCTTGGGTTAGTGAGTGCTTGGGATATGATTTTTGGGCTAAGGAAGGGTGATGAAATCCCCACCTTATCTTGTTAATGGGTTATGCCCTTAAAATAAATTTGTGCAAGTGTACAAAATATGTAAATAAGATTCACTCAAAGCATCAACCAAGAGATGAGTCCTATTCTACATGCAATGCGAACGTACCTTGCTCCAGCACTCTTCAACAGTAAATAAAGGAATTGAAAAGACACGTGCCTAATATGCAAACGTCTAATCAATTTTTATCTTTAACAACAAGTATTTTACTGTTGATTATTAGCAGTAAGCAGGTTATCACAGAACAAAGTTTAATAGAGCAATAGACAGATATTGCAATTTGCAGCAACCTGCAAAAAGATGGATCAGTAGGGAACTACTCAGGCCGCGGTTTTGCGGCAATTGCCGCGTTTTCGCGGCTCTGAAGTAGGCTCTTGTGCTCTGCCTTCGAGGGCAGAGGCACAGAGTTGCTATATGTCAACTTCTGCTGTCAGTTTCCCTGTTCTCCAAACCAGCAAACAGAAAGAATAAAAGAATTAGTTAAAAAAAATTTATTTTTAGAGAAAAACTTACCGTCCCTCCCCGGCAACGGCGCCAAAATTTTGATTGAGATTTTCCTGCACACAAAATATAGAATATCAGATTTAGAACAAGTTGTGCAAGGTTCTCAATTCGAATCCGCGGTAGCAGTGGCTATGCGGGTCGTGATCCTCAGGGTGGGACTAGCGATGGAAGCGTTTAAGTAAGATTCTCTAAAATTATTTTTTTTTATTATTTACAATGGTATATGATATTTACAATGAGAAGGTGAAAAGTAAATTTGAGAGAGATGGAGATCTAAACTAGAATTAGAAAGAAAGAAAACTATACATACATACCTCTTCTACCTTGCTTACCTTTGATCCGTGCGATAACTTACCTTGTCTTGGAAGGCGTACAAGTATGGCGTATAGGATCGTCCACCTTCTTAATCTACACTACGAAAAAAGACAAACTAACGAAGGTTTGTTCATCTCCATAGGCCATCAAGGGCTCTTCTTCGGCTAAGCAGTCTCAACGCAATTGGGTCTCGTGGTTCACAAGACATTAGAGAAAAAATAGAAGAATAGAACAAGGATAGAAGAACATAAATAAACAAGAATAAAAGAACACAGGAATAAATAAAAGAACACAAACAAACCTCAAGTGAATTTCATTAACAATGGAAGAAAAGTAGGCTTACACCGCTGTCACCTCAGTACAAGCATAGACTCCTTCCTCCATGAAAGCTTCCTCCACTCTCAGTTACAAAATTTACAAAAGAAAAACGAAAATAAAATCTAACCTAAACTACAAGTTAGCCTAAGAAACCCTAGAATTTGCTCTGGATTTTCTGTACGCCCTTTACGGTTGCACTGCAGGGTATTTATAGGTGCAGAAGGTAGTAGAGTCCCAACACAACTCTCCCACGAACCCGTAGACAGATAAGACTAAATTGCCGCGGAAACGCGGCTTGGGCCGCGTTTCCGCGGCCTGGTGGTGGCGGCTGGCCACGCGCTTTGGCGCGTGGCTTCTCCTGGTCCGTCCATCTGGTCGTTTCCTTCTGGAAGCTGCATCCTGGCTCTTAATCTTTGGATTTGGATATAACTTGGGAATCAAGTTACCTAGATCCCAAATCTTTTATCCACGAATTTGTGATCTTAAATTCTCCTTCTTTGGCTTTTATCCTCATCTGCAAGTTTTTAGGGTTGAATAGAAGTCTATCCTTCCCTCTTCTTTGTATTTGCAACTTTTGCCCTTAGTATTTGCAATTTTGGCAATTGATATTTGCACTTTTACACTTGGGCTTGAATGTGGGCTTTTGGGCTTCTTTTAGGCTTTATTTATTATTAAAATAAGAACTCAAGGCCTGCACACAATAAATCATAAATATTAGTAAATGTGCAGAATTATATGAATAAATATGAAAATGTGATGGTAAATGTCATGATAAAAATGTACTTTTCACTACCAATCAACTTTCAAAAGTGTAAAATTGGTCAAGTTCAATATGATGATCATTAAAGATGGGTTATTCAATTTCATGATGAATTGGCACAGGATCCAATGTTGACTCGGGAAAAAGATTGAAATCAGGTGAAGATACCGGAGTCATTATTGAATCAGGTAGTAGAATTGAATCACTAAGTTGAGCTTCAGAATCATATTCATTCTCAAGTTCTATTTCAGGAAAGGAATACTTGCCAAACTGTCAATATCATTTTCAAAATTTAGAGTTTGGGCAAGTTCAAATGATAGTTCTGAAATGGAACCTTGATTTTCAAAACAACATGACTCTTCGGCTCTAACAGAATGGTTAGCGACATCAGAACTGGTCAAACAGTGAGAACGTAGAGTTTGGACCATCATATCTATGTCATGATTACGAGCGTTTTGAGCCTGAGTCATGGCTTCAAGTATCTTTTAATAGTTGATTGGTTCATCGTATTATTGTGATTGAAAAGATGAAGTGCTATTTTGGAATTGGTGGTGAAATTATGAGTCCGTCAGATTTTGTGATTGTTGTTTGGACTCACGCATACTCATTTCCAAAATTGATGATTTTCTATTTTGGACTTGTGGAACTGAGTATGAATCTTGAAAATATTGTGGACAAGGTGGATAAGGAGGACAAATTGATTGAAAATTAGACTCAGGGGAGGTGAATCCCCATTGACTCTGTGAAGAGTTGAAATTATTCTGAAAATTATGGTCATAAGATTGGGGGCATGGGTTATATTGATTCAGATAAGACCAATCCGGTACACTAGGTTGGTTAAAGTTATGATATGCCGGTTGGTAATATCCGAAAAAGAGGTCGGTGTGTAATATGGATTACTATTAAAATTGGAAAAATTGTTAATATAAGCCATATCACACAATAAAATACAAACAAAGAAGGAAAAAAAACAAACAAATAAGCACACAAATAAAAAAAAAAAAATTCTAAACTAAGTTAGGGTAGACCTATGACCCAGATGACTCCTAACTGGTTAGACTGTCCACGGGAGGTATAATGCAGACTTTGACCACAAGCTAATCAGCTAGGTCAGGGCAAGATTGTGGGAGGTTATCCGTCAAAGACGTTCCTTATTAAGTAACCACCAACCTTCGGGCTTTCGGCCCTTAATCCCCTTCTTAGACACTGATTTGGCAGGAGTCAAATTCTAACACTTTTCCCCTTAGGATAATCTCCTAATTGAGTCCGAGATGTCCCTAGGGCCAACGTCTACTCATTTTTAGTTAGGCTTGGGTTAGTGAGTGAGGAGATTGTTTGTAGGCTAAGGGAGGGTAATGACTTCCCCACCTTATCTTGTTTTAGGACAAGCCCTTAAATCAATTTAGTGCAGTGTATAAGTATATAGAAAAAAGTAACATTCAAGCAATCATACAAGAATGAACCTTATACTAAATGCTATGCACACATACCTTGGCTCCAGCACACTTCAACAGTAAATAAAAAATGAAATGAAATAGACACGTACCTAAATGCAAAGTCTAAATCATTTTTAACATTTACAGTCAACTTTTTACTGTTGTGTTAAAAATGTATATACAGTGAGTCAAACAAGAAAATAAATGCTACAGAAATTTAGATTTTCAATTCAGCTAACCTGTAAAAATACAGATTAGTATTTCACTCAGTTTTGCCACTGGAATGTAGCAAATCTGTTGGCTTCTTGGCTCTACTTTCTTGAGCAGAGTCCAAGGCCACTTATGTGTCCACTGTAGCACGAATTCCTTGTTGTTAAATCTGAAAAAAAAATAAAGAAGAAAGTTAACCAAAAATGTAAACTTTTAAAGAGAGTAACTTACCGTCCCTCCCCGGCAACGGCGCCAAAATTTGATTGAGCTTCGACCTGCACAAAAAATATAGAATTTTAGAACTAAGAATGAAAAGTGCAAGTTACTCAATTCTATCGCAATAGCAAGTGGCTATGCGGGTCGTGATCCATAAGGAGGGACTAGTGATGAAAGCTTTTTAGTAAGTTCTCTTTTAAACTACAATTAATGGTTAAAAGTTCTTCTTTAGTTTCTTAAAAGAAAAGAAAAATAAATTACAATGAAGTTCGACAAAAAGTGAGAGATTGGGAAGATTGAGAAACCAGAATTGGATATGTACAAAGAAATGGAAAAGGAGTAATAAAAGAAATGGGTGTTGTTGATCTAAACTAAAGAAATAAAAGAAAAGAAAGAAAAGATTAAAGAAATACTTACCTCCTTTGGTTGATGACTTACCTGGAACCCTCGCATGTTCTACCTTGCTTCGGAGGCATTCAACGCATAAGCCATAAGATCGAGCTCAGTCCCCATTCGCATTACATCATCAAGACGAACAAGAATGAAATGATACAGAGTCTTGAGGAGGAGAACATCATCATGAAATATCGTTGGCACTTACACAAACATTGTTATACTAATGCTTCTAGATTCACTTGAATGCTCATCATAACCAAAAGAGAAAAATAGAAAGAAGAAGAAGGAAACAAAAGCAAGATAAACATAAAAAAAGTTACCTTTTATTGCTTGCAGAAACGATGGAAGAAAGGAGGAGGTACATCAGTGTCACTCTCAACATAAGCCTCTCTCTCTCTCTCTTACTTACATGAATCTCAATCTAACCTAAGCTTACAAAGAAATTAAAATTACATAAAAAGAAAATAAAAACCTACACTACAAAGAATGAAAAACTGGACTAAATCCTATCTCTGCTTGGTCCTCCCCCTTTGGCTCTGAAAATCCCAGTATTTATAGGCAAGACCCAACCTATAGGAGCGTATGAAGATAGGGGGAGCAAACGCTCCCCCTAACTCACCAACAAAGCCGCAGAAACGCGGCTTTGGCCGCGTTTCCGTGGCCACCTGGCCACACCGTGTTGGTGGAACTCCCCGGCTTCACGACTTGTATTTATCTTCAGCTGGATTTGCAGTTTAAGTCTGGGATTTTGACGAAATGGCCTTTGATCTTTGGCTTCAACCGCTTGAGTTGGAATGATTCATTTCAACCGGTTTTCAACCTCTCAGATTTGCCAAGATTTACCCTGATTCATTGATTTCGAATTTATTCTGATTTAATTCAGAATTTGATGGGCTTTTGGGCTCATTTTTCTTCACTCTCCTTTAGGAATAGGCCTACAAATAAATTAAACAATAATTAGAAACAAGCATTGTTTATTTAATAATAAGTATGAGAATATGATAATAAATGTGCAATATTAGTGACCAATCACATGTTTACTGAAAGTTCTCTGAAGATGCTACTGACACTGACATCTGACTCCCACAATGATGTGTCTAACTAGTGATTATGGTATAATGACCCTTCAGACTCAGAGGCTGACGGATTGGAGTTGACATATAGCCCAACCCACTATGAGTTCTCTGATAATAATCAGGGGTCTTCCCTTTTGGAACGAAGGATCGAAGCAGTATTCTCCTTCATTTGCCAAAGTTCAAGCCAGGACCTTTTGTTAAATCATACCCCATGTTCTCCATCATTTTGAGTACATTTGGCTCATAATGGGTTAATTGACAGGATTCGTTCTCGCTTTCTGAGTCTTCACGAGGCACCAATTCGGACTTGATTCTTCCAAAAAAAAATAGTTTTTGGCCTTTGCGTTTTGCTGGGACCAAAAATAATGATTCTTGTGCATCACTGACGTCTTGATACGTCGTGAGGGATGACCTCACCGTGCATGCAATGATGTCAGAGCACATATTGCCGACCAGGGGTCATCATCTACATTGGTACTAGGTTCAGACGACACTGAATCAGAAGCAAACACAGAAAAGTAAGCCAAATCCAACTCTTCATTAATGTACTAATCACCTACATCGAGCTTATTAATGCTCATTACAAGTGGATTTAATTCCCACGGCACTCTTCTTCCGCCTCTGGTTCAGTGTCAGCTTCATTATTACCAGAGTCTGGTTCCTCTGGCTGTGGATTTCGTTCGTCTCCAGAGAATCTTGATATAGGAGAGAGTCTGTGAAATAGTTCTATACTCCCTTGAACAGATGCCTTTCAGCAATTAACGTTCAGACTTTCCCACTTCCATTGAAATATTTCATGATTTGAAAGAGAGTGGAGGGGACGATGGAGTTATGATGATCCATGGTCGTCCCAGCAGCAAATTGTACGAAGTATCAGTGTCAATCACATAGCACGTCACTTCAGATCTCAGATCCCCAATCTGACATTTCAGTTCGATCTTCCCCATTGGGCGTGTACCATTAGCGTTGAAACTAAAGATGGTAGTTTGGGTGGCGCTCAATCGGTGGGTGGGGATGCCTAAGTGCTGCATGACCCGGCGAAGCATAATGCTCAACGCGGATCCTGCATCTACCTGAATGCGGCTCACTTCAGACGATCCAATGTACCCTATAAAGTACAGGGTCCTATCATGTTTCCTTTGACCTGCATGTCGTCTGGCGTGAAGGTGATGTAGGGAGAATTTTGAGAGGTGTAAAGGAAGTCTTCTTTACTTTCCTCCTATGGCTCAGTTGGGATTTGGGTCATGAAGACCTCAGCATCAGCTAAAGCTTCACTCAGAGCATCTCTTGTTGACTTGGACAGCCTTAGGAGTTCGTAAAGGGTGATCCTGGTTGGGATGTTGGCCAGCTGAGCTAAGACATCAAAGCGGTAAGGTCCTGACGTTCCTTATGCTTTGTCCTTCAGGAGATCTTTAGAATACCAAAGGTCTTTTTGCTTCTCCACAGGTTGCTTTGTGGAGGGATTGGTTGGCTCTGCAGTAGGTCCAGGAGGATTTGCCACTAACCCGTCATACTTTTTAAGTACGACTATCCCGAATGAGTTTTAGCCACGAGTGGTGCATTCAGCTCTACGGCAAGGACAATCGTCTCGTCCTCTGAGTTGGTTAGCGAGGGGACATCGGTCTCTGCCTCCCGAGAAGAGGCACATACCACATTACAGAGCGAGGCTCTTGCTTTGTCTTTGGACTTCCTATTGGAAACAGTAGTCCACTATTGGCCTTCCATAAGGTCGGGATGAACCCACATGATTTCTCCCTGAGGTTTAGGAACAGGCACGAGACCTTTCTCTTGTTGGTGATGCGGGTCTGTATTGATCATCCTTATTTCCCCTTTCATGATGGAAACTACTCCGGCCAGTGTTGGAGGCTGATTTCCAAACTGAAGAAATGACGTCATGTTAGCCATCACTTTCTTCTGTTTCGGATGGAGCTTGAGTACTTCCACATCGATCAGAGCTTAAAGAATATCTTTGAAGATATAACATCTCTTGGTGGGGTGTCCCAACATCCAAAGATACAGGCAATAGTTGGGATTGTCCGTCTTGCTGACCTCCTCAGGACGTCTAGCTTCTGGAAGTTTTAATCTGTTGCTCTTGTTAAGTAACTTGAACAATGAATCAAAGTGCTCGTCCTCGAAGGAGTACTGCCTATTGGTGCACCCTGACTTGAAGAACTGCCCCCTCTGGTTGGCTGAGGTTTAACGGGGGATTTTGTCTCTGTCGCCAATGTATCCTTCCTCTTTGATTGAAAAGATACTTCTGGCATGCGTCTTGTCGACTTTTCGGGTCTGGGCTTGTTTTCTTCCGCCCTAACCCTGGCGATAATCTCTTTAGCCTATTCACCTTACTGGACCAATTGCTTTCAGGTGCGGCTTTCAGTAACTCCTATCTGGGCTAGGAGTGAAGTTTGTAAATTATGATGGCATGTCTCCACCAGGGTGGCCTGGGTCATACCGTTAGGACATCGGAGTGCCATATTCTGAAATTTTTCCACAAATGCTTTGACTGACCTCCCTTTCATTACTTTGTTGCCAGGAGAGTTAGCATGGTAACCTCTGAGTCGTCTTCGAAGAAGCGTGTAAGGAAAAGCTTCTCCAAATCACCCCTATTTTAATGGAGTCTTCAAGGAGTTTCATGAACCATTCAAAGGTGAGTCCCTTCAGAGTACCGATGAACAAACGTGCCAGTATGGCATCGTTATCTACTGTATTCCCTGTTTGAGACTTGAAGTAGTCGATGTGTTGGTTCGATGACCCTTTTGCCGTCAAAGGCTTGTAGAGTCAGGGCTTTGAACTTGGGAGGATATGGAACAAGTTGCCATTCTATCGGGTATGGCCAGACCACTCCTGCTTCTTGGAGGCCTTTTTGATTGGTAAGTACTTCCAGACGCTGCTCCAATTGATTCATTCTTTTAGAATGAGTACCCCATTCTCTGGATTGTCTCCCTCTTTAGATGAGGATTTAGACGACTCAGAATTGGACTGTTTCTCCTCTTCTATGCGTACAGAAGATGAGCTTTTCCCTTCCTTCCGCTTGCCTTTGGACTTTTTAAAAGAAGTTTGGGCATTCGACTTCTTCTTGTCCTCAAGCAACTGTGCAAGCATCTGCTTGAGGGTATCGATGATTCTTGTTGGGCGCGAATCATATCGAATTGTTCCCTTTGAATCTGGGCTTGCTATTCTAGGCGCCTGGTCGTCTCCTCAGGAGTGTTTGCCATATACGCAAAGGCTTCCTTCTCTACAGAAGAGTTCGAGGCCTGTGATTCTGCGATGGCAGAGTGTGATTCACTTACTTCAATGCCCCAGGTTAGGGCACTGCAGTCACCGGCGGTAACGCACTAGTTCGAGTGCGAGTATGCCGGTACACTCCTTCTGGTTCCGTATCAGACTCGTCAGAGCTGATTGGCGGTCGTTTTTCCCTACTTTTGCTTGGCGTAGTGCTTGACCTGCCATGTTTGCCGTGATTTCAGGGTATTTGATTGAGTTCGAACCTGCACACAAATATAGAATTTCAGAACTTTAAAATAGAGATGTGCAAGTGCTCAATTCTACCCCAATAGCAAGTGGCTAAGCGGGTCGTGATCCCACAAGGAGGGACTAGCGATAGAAGCTTTTTTTAGTAAGTTTTCTTTTAAGATACAAAGGATGGTTAAAGTTCTTCTTTAATTCTTTAAAAGAAAAGGAAAATTTGAGTTAAAGTCAAGTTAGGAAGAAAGTGGTAGAATAAGAAGGTGGAGAAATAAGAAGTGATTTGTACAAATGAGATTGAAAAAGAGTGATAAAAGATTTGGTGGATTGTGGTATACTAAACTAAATAATTAAAAGAAAAGAAACTAAAAATTACTTACTTCTTTTGGCCAAATACCTACCTTGAATCTTTTGCAATGATGTTACCTTGAAATGAGGCGATCAACGTATAGCCCATAAGAGTTGATTCCCGTTTCCTCCACATTATATCATCAAGACGTTGCAAGTATGAAGTGATACAGAATGAAACTCAAAATCCATCGTCATGAGCTATCGTGGCACTTGCAAAGGCAAGGCTCTTTCGATGCTTTTAGACTCACTTGGATAGCAATTGTACCAAAAGAAGAAAAGTAGAGAAGAAGAAGAAGAACACAAAAACAAAGTACATACAAAAGGGAACTACAGATTCGATTTTATAACAATAAAAGAAAAGAAGAAAATCTTACACCGGTGTCACTCTCAGCACAAGCTTCGTTCTCATTCTTCTATGAAACTCTGATCTCCTCTGATTTACATAAACTAAAACTAAAAATTACATGAAAAGAAAAACAAAAACCTACACAAAAAAAATGGAAAAATGGACTAAATCCTATCTCTGCATGGTCGTCCCCTTGCCTTTGATATTGCAGGTATTTATAGAAGAAATGCAAAGGTTAGAGGAGTATGAAGATAGGGAAAGCTGGCTATTTCTGAATTTGAATCCTCTCCTTATCTCCAAACTTGATTTGATGTGGATATTCTGTTCTGATCTGCAGTTTGTTGGCGTATTAATTGCTGAATATCACTTATCAAATGACAGAACTAGAAATATTGATCAACATATGAGTTGTAGCCCTTTAAGTCGTCTTTCTGAATCATCTTGAATCATCAGATTTGAGATTTGGTAGAGAAATGTATGATTCAAATACTGAAATGTATCCAGTCAGAATCTGAGTCAAACTTGCTTCATCTCATCCGTTGATCTTCTCTCTATCCATTTATCTCTCTGTATTTGATATTATCCTCGGTTGATCTTTAGCTAACCAAAATGGATTTATAGAAATCTGAATTTTACTGGTTTCCATTTGGTGTTATCTTTCTGATTTGCTCTGATCTTCAGCTGAACATTTGCCCCAATCCTTGATTTGTTCTAACTAGATCTGCGATCATCCTCAGCTAACCAACTAGATCCAGTTAAATCTAATTTTAACTGGTATTTATTTGCTTTAATCCTCTTTCTCTTCATTATTATCTTCTACAAAATAGACATTTAAGACAAAAAAATTAGCAGATTTATTACACGATAAATGTAGGACTAAGGGTTTTTTTAACTCTAACTCTTATGCCTTATTTATTATATATATATAGATATATATTTTTTTTTTGTGGTATTATTCCTTAGTTCTATTAGGCTTTCTAATCTGCCCTTGTAACGAGCCTTTAATCGATGACTCCCAAACCAAACGGTCTTAAGGCACCGAGTGAGAAAACACCCGAAGGACTTAAGGACTCGAGCAAACCAGGCCACAAAACTAAGGATTTTAATATATGAACCACTTTTAGGCGTGAATACTTATGCTTCATGAGGCACAAATACCCAGCTTAATCCGAGGATTTATATATATATATATATATATATATATATATATATATATATATTTTTTCAAACTTATCTAATCATCTTTCGCATAAATACTAAGGCTTGCTTAGGCCAAAGTACCTAGCTAATCAATAATTAGATTTGTTCATCTTTCATAGATATATTTTTTCTTTTTTTTTATAAGGCATAAGAATCTTTGTTTTTGAACTCTAAGTGTGTAAGTGTATGAAGTGTGCATATTTCTTTAAGGTAAAGATGAAGACTAAATTACTTTGACAAATTATCTTCCTAACCCTAAAAATTAAACAAATAATCTTATTTTGACCAAGTTTAAGAAATCCTAATTTTGATTTTCCTATTCCTTAAAATTGACTCAATTTCTTACAAAAAATATGTCAAAATATTGTTTCTATTTTCAAAAAGTTTTTAAAAGTAAAGGAAATGTTAATAATTTTTTTATTTTCTTTTTTTATAAAAATAAGAAAAAAAACTAATTTATGTTAGACCCTCCCCCACACCTATCTCATGCATTGTCCTCAATGTATGAATTAATGCATAGATACATGAAAAAGAAGAAAGGGAAGGAAAATATTACCTTAAGGTGGTGGTTCCGGTGGTGGTCTGATTGGTCCACGAAATGCGGCCCAATCGACTTTTCGTCGAGGTCGGAGGAACTCACCAGAAATTTCTCTAATATAAACCCACTAAAATGATATATACATGAATGATTTTTATTAAATATTTTACCCCATCTAATTTTCAAATTCCATAATTAATTTCAGAGTCAATTTTGTTAACCGCCTTGTCCCAAAATGGAGAATGAAAAGATAGAATAATTGACTTGGACTTAGGAAGTACGGGAACTAATACCGACTCAAGAAAGTGACTTAAGTCAAGTAAAGGTTCAGGAGTCGAGATTAGTTCGGGAAGTGGGTCCAAATCAAGAAGTTGAAACTCAAGTCCACATTCATTTTCCCACAATAGAATGTGACTTAATATTGGTGATTCAAGTTCAAGAATGACAGGTGTGGGAATCAAAACTGACTCTAAAATATTACTCAAATTGGGTAACAAAACATGAGTCAATATTGATTTGGGAATTTGAACTGGATCACAAATTTGAGAATCTAGGTCACATTTCTCATTGAGTTCAATTTCATAAAAATGAGAACTTGCCAATTTATCAATGGGACTTTCAAAATTATGAAATTGGTCAAGCTCAATAAATGATTATCAAAGATGGGCGATTTAATTACATTATGAATTGGCACAGGATCCAATGTTGACTCAGGAAAAAGATTGAAATCAGGTGAAGACACCGGAGTCATAATTGAATCAGGAAGTAGAATTGAATCACTAAGTTGAGGTTCATGATCATATTCATTCTCAAGTTCAATTTTAGGAAAGGGATAACTTGCCAAACTGTAAATGTCATTTTCAAAATTTAGAGTTTGGGCAAGTTCAAATGATTGTTCTGAAATGGAATCTTGTTTTCCAAAACAACATGACTCTTCGGCTCTAACAGAATGGTTAGCGACATCAGAACTGGCCAAACGGTGAGAACGTAGAGTTTGGACCATCATATCTATGTCATGATTACGAGCGTTTTGAGCCTGAGTCATGGCTTCAAGCATCTTTTCATAGTTGATAGGTTCATCATTTTGTTGCGATTGGTCTTGAAAAGATGAAGTGTTGTTTTAGAATTGGTGGTAAAATTGTGAGTCCATCAGATTTTGTGATTGTTGTTTGGACTCACGCATACTCATTTCCAAAATTGATGGTTTTCTATTTTGGACTGGTGGAACTGAGTATGAATCTTGAAAATATTGTGGACAAGGTGGATAAGGAGGACAAGTTGGTTGAAAATTGGACTCGGGGGACGTGAATCCCCACTGACTCTGTGAAGACTTGAAATTATTCTGGAAATTATGGTTATAAGATTGGGGGCATGGGTTATATTGATTCGGATAAGACCAATCCGGCACACTAGGTTGGTTAAAGATATGATATGCCGGGTTGGTAATCTCCAAAAAAGAGGTTGGTGTGTAATATGGATTATCATAAAATTGGAAAAATTGTTGTTATAAGCCATATCACACAATAAAACACAAACAAAGAAAAAAACAAACAAATAAGCAAACAAAAAAAGAAAAAATTCTAACCTAAGTTAGGGTAGACCTTTGACCTAGACGACTCCTAACTGGTTAGACTGTCCATAGGAGGTATAATGCAGACTTTGACCACAAGCTAATCAGCCAGGTCAGGGGAAGATTGGTGGCAGGTTATCCGTCAAAGACGTTGCTTAATTAAGTAACCACCAACTTTCGGGCTTTCGGCCCTTAATACCCTTCCTAGATGCTGATTTGGCAGGAGTCAAATTCCAACACCTTTCCCCTTAGGATAATCTCCTAATTGAGTCCGAGATGTCCCTAGGGCCAACGTCTACTCATTTTTAGTTAGGCTTGGGTTAGTGAGTGAGGAGATTTTTTGTGGGCTAAGGGAGGGTAATGACTTCCCCACCTTATCTTTTTCATAGGACAGGCCCTTAAGATTGATTTAGTGCAGTATACAAGAAAAAGCAACACTTAAGCAATGTAAACAATCCAAAAGTGTTCTTATACTCGATGCTATGCACACGTACCTTTGCTCCAGCACTCTTCAACAGTAATAGAAAATGTAAACGAATTAGACACGTGCCTAAATGCAAGTCTAAACCATTTTTAGCAATTAACAAACATCATTTTACTATTGAGGTTAGAAAGGAAATATAGAGAGACAAATAAGGAAATTAATAGCTACAGATATTAAACTATGCGATTCAGCCAACCTGCAGAAAATACAGGTTAGTAGTTCACTCAGTTTGCCACATGAATGTAGCAAATCTGAGGGCTTCTTGGTTCTGCTTTCTTGAGCAGAGTCTAAGGCCACTTATATGTTCACTGCAGCAAGAATTCCATGTTGTTAAATCTGTACGCAAAAAACCAAGAAGAAGGTTAACCAAGAATGTATACTTTAATGAGAATTACTTACCGTCCCTCCCCGGCAATGGCGCCAAAATTTGATTGAGTTCGAACCTGCACACAAATATAGAATTTCAGAACTTTAAAATAGAGATGTGCAAGTGCTCAATTCTACAGCAATAGCAAGTGGCTAAGCGGGTCGTGATCCACAAGGAGGGACAAGCGATAGAAGCATTTTTTAGTAAGCTTTCTTTTAAGATACAAAGGATGGTTAAAGTTCTTCTTTAATTCTTTAAAAGAAAAGGAAAAATTGAGTTAAAGTCAAGTTAGGAAGAAAGTGGTAGAATAAGAAGGTAGAGAAATAAGAAGTGATTTGTACAAATGAGATTGAAAAAGTGTGATAAAAGATTTGGTGGATTGTGGTTTTCTAAACTAAATAATTAAAAGAAAAGAAACTAAAAATTACTTACTTCTTTTGGCCAAATACCTATCTTGAATCTTTTGCAATGATGTTACCTTGAAGTGAGGCGATCAATGTATAGCCCATAAGAGTTGATTCCCGTTTCCTCCACATTATATCATCAAGACGTTGCAAGTATGAAGTGATACAGAATGAAACTCAAAATCCATCATCATGGGCTATCGGTGGCACTCGCAAAGGCAAGGCTCTTTTCGATACTTTTAGACTCACTTGGATAGCAATTGTACCAAAAGAAGAAAAGTAGAGAAGAAGAAGAAGGACACAAAAACAAAGTACATACAAAAGGGAAGTACAGATTCAATTTTATAACAATAAGAGAAAAGAAGGAAATCTTACACCAGTGTCACTCTCAGCACAAGCTTCGTTCTCATTCTCCTATGAAACTCTGATCTTCTCTGATTTGCATAAACTAAAACTGAAACTTACATGAAAAGAAAAACAAAAACCTACACTAAAAAAATGGAAAAATGGACTAAATCTTATCTCTGCATGGTCGTCCCCTTGCCTTTGATATTGCAGGTATTTATAGAAGAAATGTAGAGGTTAGAGGAGTATGAAGATAGGGAAAGCTGGCTATTTCTGAATTTGAATCCTCTCCTTATCTCCAAACTTGATTTGATGTGGATATTCAGTTCTGATCTGCAGTTTGTTGGCGTATTAATTGCTGAATATCACTTATCAAATGACAGAACTAGAAATATTGATCAACATATGAGTTGTAGCCCTGTAAGTCGTCTTTCTGAATCATCTTGAATCATCAGATTTGAGATTTGGTAGAGAAATGTATGATTCAAATACTGAAATGTATCCAGTCAGAATCTGAGTCAAACTTGCTTCATCTCATCCGTTGATCTTCTCTCTATCCATTTATCTCTCTGTATTTGATATTATCCTCGGTTGATCTTTAGCTAACCAAAATGGATTTATAAAAATCTGAATTTTACTGGTTTCCATTTGGTGTTATCTTTCTGATTTGCTCTGATCTTCAGCTGAACATTTGCCCCAATCCTTGATTTGTTCTAACTAGATCTGCGATCATCCTCAGCTAACCAACTAGATCCAGTTAAATCTAATTTTAACTGGTATTTATTTGCTTTAATCCTCTTTCTCTTCATTATTATCTTCTACAAAATAGACATTTAAGACAAAAAAATTAGCAGATTTATTACACGATAAATGTAGGACTAAGGGTTTTTTTAACTCTAACTCTTATGCCTTATTTATTTATATATATATATAGATATATATATATTTTTTTGTGGTATTATTCCTTAGTTCTATTAGGCTTTCTAATCTGCCCTTGTAACGAGCCTTTAATCGATGACTCCCAAACCAAACGGTCTTAAGGCACCGAGTGAGAAAACACCCGAAGGACTTAAGGACTCGAGCAAACCAGGCCACAAAACTAAGGATTTTAATATATGAACCACTTTTAGGCGTGAATACTTATGCTTCATGAGGCACAAATACCCAGCTTAATCCGATATATATATATATATATATATATATATATATATATATATATATATATATATATATATATATATATATATATATATTCAAACTTATCTAATCATCTTTCGCATAAATACTAAGGCTTACTTAGGCCAAAGTACCTAGCTAATCAATAATTAGATTTGTTCATCTTTCATAGATATATTTTTTCTTTTTTTTTATAAGGCATAAGAATCTTTGTTTTTGAACTCTAAGTATGTAAGTGTATGAAGTGTGCATATTTCTTTAAGGTAAAGATGAAGACTAAAAAGTGTATGAGCGGGCTGGATGCAATAACATTGACCTCGCGGGTCTCGTGGGAGACGTTGACGCGGGCCTTACATGTGATGCATTCGGCCACGATGTTCTCCGCGCAGACCGCATTCAAGGAAGCTTTTAAAGGGACCTTAGAGCGAATCTCTGAGGAGACTTTGCGGTACTGCCGCACCCTAGGGCTCTTAGAGCTGGAAGAGAGAAAATCTTAATACTTTGCCTGGTCGAATTCCACGACAAGCGATTCGACCACCTTTCCCATGTAGGTGACGTCACCTTGCGCCATGACTTGCTCATCAGTAGAGAAAGTTGTCCCCAGTGGAGTCGCCATCTCTTGTCTGGTGGAAAAAATTGAAGGCGTGTAAATTCTTTATTTGACTGTAAAGAAAGTTACAACGGATCAATAATCCGATTACAAGAGAGGGAAGATATTCAAGCTCAAATCTTTCCTTTGTTTAGTGCTGGGTTCTTCATGTAGAGATGGAAAGTGAATCTTATTTTTCGTTGACCAGGTGAACGTCACGATCTTTTGGGAATTTTCTCTTTAGACAGTGGACGAAGTAACACAACTTTTGTCCAACAAAAATCTTAAAGAGACTTTAGGCAAGAACAAAGTTGAACTCGGCAAGTCGTAAGAAGAGTTTTACTCTTTTGTATCTCTCAGCTGAAGATTCTAGTCTTTCTAAGACTTGCAACCAAAATTCTTCTGACCAAAACTTCCGACCCCTCTTCAATAGCAAATTGAGCTATTTATAGGGGTTTCAGGGGTAAAACTGTCCCCTAAAAATACTCCATAATGGGGGTTAACTCCCTCATTACGTGGGCAGTAATTGACCTAGTAATGAGGGCGGTTATAACCGAGACGCGGGCTTTAAGCCTCGCGTTTTACTATTGAGGTAATGCTTGAGAAGCACGAACTTCAAGTTCTGTGTTAAGCTTCCTGTGAGACGCGAGCTTCGAGCTCTGCGTCTAGGTATTGCATGGATGACTGAGACGCAAGTTTCAAGCTCTACGTTTTGGCCATTGTAGTGAAGCAAAGACGTGAGTTTCGACTCTTGCGTCTTGGTACGTCAGTGATGCTGAGACGCGGCTTTCAAGCTCTGCGTCTTGATTATTGTAGTAACATTGAGATGCGGATTTCGACCTTCGCGTCTTGGTGCTGCGCTAGTGGCCATGCTGCCTTGCGTCTGGTGTTTGGACTCTGCTTTCTGATGACTTGTCCTCAGTGATTTTTGGATAGTCTACAGCTGTATTCATCATTTCAGAAAATTGTTGTTGAGCTTGAAACACTGGACAGTCCTCAAACACATGATTCATGGCTTGACAGTAAGTACAGCCCGGAGTTAGAAACTAGTTTTGGCTGACTTGATTAACTGGAGCTCGTTCTTTAGTTTCTAAAGCTTTCAGTTTTCTTACTAGGTTTGCTATTCTAGCCTCAGCAACTATGGATGATCCAATTGAACGGAGACCTCCTTTTGAAAAGATGGAATTTGAATTCCTAGAGTTTTCGTTAGTCGGTTCCCATTGGATGGTCTTTTCAGCGAGATTATCATATAAATCGCATCCTTCATTTTCATCCTTTGCAACAATCCCCCTTGGCATATGGTTTCTAAGAGGGTCTTGGTTAAGTAGCCTAAATCATCACAGAGAATTTGGCATTGTCTCCATTTCTCTATTTCATGGTGAGGACATTGGATAAGGAGGTCTTTGAAGCGTTCAATGTACCTCCAAAATGGTTCACTAGGTTCTTACTTGAACTGCATGATACTATTCCTAATGAGAGCGGTCTTATATATTGGATAGAATTTCTTCAAGAAAATCCTGATGAAACCATCTCACGATGTGATAGAGCCAACTATTAAGCTATAAAGTCATTTCTGAAATCACCTAGAGGGGGGGTGAATAGGTGATGGCTATATGAATTATGGCAATAATGCGGAATTTAAAATTTAACACACAAATAGCACAAATATAGACTTGCAATAAATATAACAATAAATGTGCAAGAATTAAAAGGAGTAGAGTTGAGAGAAAATTCGAGCAAACGCAAACGCAAGGATGTGTTTCCGAGGTTCGAGCCACGCTCTACGTCCCCGCCTTCACACTTGAAGGATTTGCACTACTATCGTTGATCCCACCGGATCGCCAATACAAGGACACACTTGTCCCTACACTTGTGATGCCGCAACACCACCCGAAACTCACTAGCTCCCTTGAGGCCAATGCCTCTACAACTTCACTCAAAAGAAAGGTGATCACACTTGATCAAAATAGCTCACTTGCACAATCCTAGAGCCAATGATATAGATGTAGAACTTGGGATTGTGGTGTGCAAAAACTAGAGAGAAGGTAGAGGAATAGGCTACAAGTTGGGTGTTGGGAATTTAGGCTTTGAGAAATCTTTTGTAAAAGAAAGGCTTTGAAATTCTTTGTAAAGCTCTTGTAAAATCTTTTGGAATTGCTTTGTAAAATTGTTGTCTAATCAATATGAGGTGACCCTCTATTTATAGGGGTCAAAAACAGCCTCACAAAAATGTTGGAATCAAATCCCAAAAGAGAATCAGCCTGAAAAAAATAGTTGTTGGATCTGTCAGAACTTTTGACAGAGTCCGGTCGACCGGGTCGGTCGACCGCCAACGGTCAAAAATCCGACCGTTGGGGCTGGCGGTCGACCGGGTCGGTCGACCGAAAAATCCTGTGAACACGAAATTGCCTCGGTCGACCGGGTCGGTCGACTGATATAGACATGCACAGTTTGTGCACATCGGTCGACCGGGTCGGTCGACCGGTTACTGTGAGTTCTGAAATATCAGAACTTCCAGAACCAGAATTTTGGGTTTTGGGTTTTTGGTCTTGGGTTAAATTTTTGGAACTTGTAAAAACATAGAGTATGAGCATATGTCATACTTCTATCATGTTAAAATAGTTTGATAAAAATCCCTTTGATAAAAACTTGTTTTTTCCATAAAAGTGTTTTTCCAAAAACTATTGTCTTTCTAAAAAGCTTATTTCCAAAACATGTTCACTTTAAAACTAAGTTAGAAATGGAAATTGAAAATCTTTTTGAAGCCATGAACCTAACTAAAAAGGTGTGTGTGTGTGATAATCCCATAGCTCTACTTCTAATATCTAGCTTTGACAAAATATCTAAAATAAAAAATAAAAATACAAATCTTGTTTTCTTTGTCGTCTTGATCTTGTCTTGATCTTCACATCATCATCTTGATCCCGAAGCATCCTAGTTGTGCATAGCTTGGGAATCTTCATTTTTTGCGGCGTCCAAACTTGTGAGTCTTTTAGCGGAGCCGTCAAAAACCTGTTCTTGAACCTGAAATCCTTTTAAAAAAAAATATTAAATACATAACTAAATATGTTTTGTTATCATCAAAATAACTGGGATAATGGCCTTTGGGCCAACAATCTCCCCCTTTTTGATGATGGCAAAACATATATAGTTATCACAAAATATTTTTGGTAGAGACTTCAAATGAAGCTCCCCCTCAACACATGCATATATAGGAAAACATATGTAAATGATAAACACCATATTTCCATGCCAACAAATGATACCAAATACTCATGTCATAAAATAGATGAAGGAAATGAGTTCAGATATGACATAGTAAGAGATACATAAAAACAAAAGATAACCATGTCCACAACACATACAAAAAAATACATGTCCAAAGCAAAATAAAAAAAATACTACATGTCCAAACAACAAATACTACATGTACTACATGTCCAAACAACAAATACTACATGTACTACATGTCCAAACAACAAATACTACATGATAACTCTCCCCAAATAACTCTCCCCCTTTTTGACATCATCAAAAGGGGAGGTCACTCAGCAGCATCATCATCATCTCCAGCATCCTCGTCCTCCTCGTCGTCGGCATGCTCAGATGAGCCCTGTGCAGCAGAGCCCTCAGCCATCTTCTTGTCACCACCATCTTCTTCCTCTGAGGAAGAAGCAATCTCCTCTGGATCCATGCCATCTACTCTGGTGCGCAGTGGTGGAACAGAAGAACGAGCTCTGGGAGGAAATGGAGGACCGGTGGCTGGGAGTCGACAAGCAATCGGAGTACGGTCAGGAACGAGCATGTCAAATTTTGTGAAAATAGCCTGAAACTGAACGTCCACGAATCTCATGGACTCAGCAAAATATGACATGTTGTTCCGGATCTCCGCCCGAAAAGCAGCATCCTGAATGGCACGAGCATCCAATTCCGCACGAATAGCTGCGTCGCGCTTCTCGACCCAGGCCTGATGTGCCTCGATCTGAGAGCGGACCTCCGAAGAGAGAAGGGCCTGAAACTCAGGAGGAAAAACAGGGGCTGAAGAGGAAGAGGATCCAGGTGCAGAAGATGAGCCAGGACCAACAGGAGGAATAGGTGGTTGCACAGGAGCGTGTCTACGCAGCTGAGCTTCCATCATCTTCAGGACAACTCCGTTGATGTTGGTCAAAGGATTGGAGGGACTTTCGGCAGAAAGATCAAAATCAAGAGCCCTAAGAAGATGGGTAATTAGCATGCCGTAGGGCAAGCTTCTACCCGCAGTACGAATCTGATCAGAAGCCATGTGAGAGGCTATGACTCTAAGAAAGTTTACCTTAATGCCTCGAAGAAGGCAATAGATAATCAAAGGTACGCAACCCCTAGCGTGGCTATACTCACCATGCTTGGGAACAATGTTGAAGAAAATAATCTTAGCAAGGACCTGAGCAGTGAGAGTGTACCTACTCACAACCTCATTCCTTACTAGACCGGGGTTGTCATCCCCGTGGATCAAGGTAGAGGCGGTGAGCGCAGACTCACCGTCCGGAAATTCAAAGTCATGCAGATCATGGGTATACACATCTGCTCCACCAGTGGAGAGATGCAGAATCCTAGCAAATCGACCAATAGAAATGTCGATGTCTCTACCTAAAACCCTAGAAGTGATACGATTACCATCAAATTCAAAATTAGCATAAAAGTAAGGAACAAGAGAGGTGTAAACTTGCTCCTTGATGGTCAAAAATTCCACTAAATTGTTGGACTGCAGGATGTGTGGAATATTCAAGTGTTCGAAATCTTGGATAACAACAAATCTCCCCGAGTTAATGTTCCTCGTGGAAAGATAAGAGTACCGATCAGCAGCAAGATCATTTATAAAGGGGCGAATGGGTCTAGGAGCTTGGGAGGAAGGTTGTGCAACTTCCTTTCCCTTCTTAGATCGGGAACGTTTAGGTGGCATGATGAAAAATGAAATTTTTAGGTTTAATCAAGTTATGGCACGATCTAGATGCTTAGAAACCTAGAATTGATGACAATAGATAGTTGATTCCAAAGCAAGATATGAAAACAGAGTCAAAAATCGGATTTTTACCTTAATCTTGAAGAACTGAAACCCTAGATCAGTGAAAACCGAATTTCTCCGAATCCAGCGGATGGATGATCCTGAAATTGAAGATCTGGAAGTAGAAGAAGGAGTTTAAGGAGGGTTTAAAGTTAATTGGAGATCGGTTGAGTGATTGGAGAGAAAAAGAAAATTTTTGAAAGAGGAAGGAGTCGGGTTCGTCGGCTGAGTGAGAGAGAGAGAAAGAAAAAAGTGAAGAGAAATGACAGATATAGGGCAAAATTCGACGATCGATCGACCGGGTCGGTCGACCGAAACAACCCGAGAGCTCTGTAAATATAGAGCGGTCGACCGGCACGGTCGACCGATTTATCCCGAGAGCTCTGCAGGTCTGCAGCGGTTGACCGGGATTATGGTCGGTCGACCGGTAACAGAAAAGAAATAAAAAATTTCTTCTCAGGCAGAGTCGGTCGACCGGGGCTTTATAGGTCGGTCGACCGGCTTTGCCTGAAATCTGTTAACAGCATCTGGCCCAAAAAAAAATTTTAAAGAAATTTGTAGTCAAAATAGGTATGACATATTAAACATATAGGAATACACCAACAGGTTTTAAATCTTCATTAAGTTATTACAACATCAAAATTCATGCAATCCCTTTTAAATTTTATTTTTCATATTTAAACAAAGATTTTAAAGATGTTGAAGCCGAATACCCAGTGACGGGTTCTGAACTTCATCCTCTTGATTCCTCTTGAATGAGTTGAGGTGCGCAATTGCCATCTTTAAGGTGTTTGTTTAAATAGGAAATTTTACAAATGTTTATTTTTATTTATGAAAATAATGTGTATATGTATACAAGTATATAATCACAAATTATAAACTATACATGTGGACATACAATAAACAAGGCATGAAACAAAAGATATAGAAGTTAACACAAGGCACATATACAACATGATAGAAAAGTAGTTCTATACAAGCATATATCAATAGAGTACAAAAGCAAACTATCAATTCTATACATATGTATACATGACTAAAAATCAAAAACTTTTAAATGGAGATGTTACCAATTTAAGGGCAATCTCCAAAATAGGTGCCTCCATGATAGTGATGCATGCACGATTTGTTCTTTAAGCTCCGATGCATCAACCACCCGGGCACCACCTCCTCCTAAGTCTTGGAGGGGGTAGATCCACCTATACCTGTATCATTTAAATTCGGTGGCTCTTTTGGTACCCAAATCTTAGTGGGTCCTTTGGGGTTAGATCCGGGGCGAACCCAAACAAATTTATTTTTAACATTGTTCTTAGCATAACAAAACTTTTCTAAATGGCCTTTGCGGCCACAATGCGTGCAAATAAAAATTCTACCACTATTGTACATAAAAGCATGGTTATGTGTGTGTGCATGTTTATGTGTAGCATGTTTATGATGAACATGTTTCCCTTGGGCTATTCCCTTAGGAAATTTAGATGCAAGCTTGTTAAAATCAAATGCACATTTCTTTAAAGTGTTATCTAAGGAATCAACACGTTTTTGAATTTCAACAAAAATATTTTTATTACTAGAAATCATGGGGGTTTTTCCTTTATTAGCTACCTTATACTTATCAAAATCATTTTTCAATTTTTCAAAAGAACTAGATAACACATTTTTCTCTTTTAAACAAATTTCAAGTTTGTTCTTTAAAGCATCATTTTCCTTTTTCAATTTCTTATTATGAGATTGTGAAATCTCATACCTATGTTGCAATTCTTCAAAAAATTGAGCAAGTTCATCCATTGTGAGATCATCATCATCAATGGAAGTTTCTAGACATACCTTAGATGAATCCTCACCTTGTGCCATAAAGCACATGTTGGCGGCGTCGTGCTCCTCTTCGGATTCCGACTCCGAGTCATCCCATGTAGCGGCCAAGGCTTTCTTCTTTCTTTGCCCATTCTTGGATGTGGTTGCTTGTAGAGCGGGGCAATCGGCTATGAGGTGACCGATCTTCTTGCAATGAAAGCAAGGGCCGGGCTCCTCTCTTTTCTTCTCGAATCTTCCTTGAGGTTTCCCTCTTCGGAAGTTACTTTTTCTTCCCTTCTTGTAGAACATCTTGCCCACTTTACGGATGAGCATGGCGAAATCCTCATCGCAATCTTCGGATGAGTCGTCTTCCTCAATGGTAGTAGGAGTGGCTTTGAAGGCAATCGTCTTCTTCTTTGGTGCCTCCCTCTCTTCTCTAACTTTCATCTCCATCTCATGCGTCTTGAGATTTCCGATGAAGCCGGAGAAGTCCATCTCCTCTTTGTCATTAAGCTCCTTGAGTGTGGTCGCCTTGACTTCCCAAGCTTTGGGAGGAGCTCTAATCACTTTCCTTATCTTTTGATCATTATCAATCTTGTCGCCTAAGGAAGAAAGAGCATTAGTTATTTTTGTAAAATGGGTGAGCATATCATCAATGCTCTCATTTTCAAACATGTAAAAGTTCTCATATTGAGAACGTAGCAAGTCAACTTTGGCTCTCTTGACTTGAGACGTTCCCTCATGAGTCACAATGAGTATGTTCCAAACCTCAAATGCGGATTTACAATTAATTATGCGTGCAAGGTCATCCTCATTCAATGCTTGGGTTAATGCATATTGTGCCCTAGCATTAGCCTCATAGTCTTTGGAAGTATCCTCGGACCATGTGCTCTCATCACTAGTGGGTTCAATAAAATCTTTGGTTATAGCCCTAGCTACCCTAACTCCTAGGGATTTAAGGAAGAGATTCATTTTTACCTTCCAAATGGGGAAGTTTAAACCATCAAACTTGGGTGGGGATTTAATGCTAGAAAAGTCCATGGATGCCATGAATGCACAAGCAAATGTAAATGCAACACAAATGTATATAGCCAAATATGGATCTCCCTAAGGTGGTTAGACCTAAGTTGTAGGGTTAGGCTCTGATACCAATTGAAATCACCTAGAGGGGGGGTGAATAGGTGATGGCTATATGAATTATGGCAATAATGCGGAATTTAAAATTTAACACACAAATAGCACAAATATAGACTTGCAATAAATATAACAATAAATGTGCAAGAATTAAAAGGAGTAGAGTTGAGAGAAAATTCGAGCAAACGCAAACGCAAGGATGTGTTTCCGAGGTTCGAGCCACGCTCTACGTCCCCGCCTTCACACTTAAAGGATTTGCACTACTATCGTTGATCCCACCGGATCGCCAATACAAGGACACACTTGTCTCTACACTTGTGATGCCGCAACACCACCCGAAGCTCACTAGCTCCCTTGAGGCCAATGCCTCTACAACTTCACTCAAAAGAAAGGTGATCACACTTGATCAAAATAGCTCACTTGCACAATCCTAGAGCCAATGATATAGATGTAGAACTTGGGATTGTGGTGTGCAAAAACTAGAGAGAAGGTAGAGGAATAGGCTACAAGTTGGGTGTTGAGAATTTAGGCTTTGAGAAATCTTTTGTAAAAGAAAGGCTTTGAAATTCTTTGTAAAGCTCTTGTAAAATCTTTTGGAATTGCTTTGTAAAATTGTTGTCTAATCAATATGAGGTGACCCTCTATTTATAGGGGTCAAAACAGCCTCACAAAAACGTTGGAATCAAATCCCAAAAGAGAATCAGCCTAAAAAAAATAGCTGTTGGATCTTTCAGAACTTTTGACAGAGTCCGGTCGACCGGGTCGGTCGACCGCCAACGGTCAAAAATCCGACCGTTGGGGCTGGCGGTCGACCGGGTCGGTCGACCGAAAAATCCTGTGAACACGAAATTGCCTCGGTCGACCGGGTCGGTCGACTGATATAGACATGCACAGTTTGTGCACATCGGTCGACCGGGTCGGTCGACCGGTTACTGTGAGTTCTGAAATATCAGAACTTCCAGAACCAGAATTTTGGGTTTTGGGTTTTTGGTCTTGGGTTAAATTTTTGGAACTTGTAAAAACATAGAGTATGAGCATATGTCATACTTCTATCATGTTAAAATAGTTTGATAAAAATCCCTTTGATAAAAACTTGTTTTTTCCATAAAAGTGTTTTTCCAAAAACTATTGTCTTTCTAAAAAGCTTATTTCCAAAACATGTTCACTTTAAAAACTAAGTTAGAAATGGAAATTGAAAATCTTTTTGAAGCCATGAACCTAACTAAAAAGGTGTGTGTGTGTGATAATCCCATAGCTCTACTTCTAATATCTAGCTTTGACAAAATATCTAAAATAAAAAATAAAAATACAAATCTTGTTTTCTTTGTCGTCTTGATCTTGTCTTGATCTTCACATCATCATCTTGATCCCGAAGCATCCTAGTTGTGCATAGCTTGGGAATCTTCATTTTTTGCGGCGTCCAAACTTGTGAGTCTTTTAGCGGAGCCGTCAAAAAACCTGTTCTTGAACCTGAAATCCTTTTAAACAAAAATATTAAATACATAACTAAATATGTTTTGTTATCATCAAAATAACTGGGATAATGGCCTTTGGGCCAACAATTTCTTGGTTCAGTCCTTAAGAGCAAATGGGACAAATCTTAACCTAATAGCATCAAATCTTAACCTAATAGCATCATCTACAGGGTGAGGAATTTTCATCATTAAGCATACTTTCTCAAATTCTCTTATGAAGAAATACATATCTTCGGACTCTAAGCCTTGAAACTTAGGGAGTGTGTTGATGAACTAAGGCTTGAGCTCAAAGTTGTGTTCATCAACCGATGGAAGTTGGATGCAAGATAGAAGTGAAGTTCTCATGGAGTAGAACTTATCCTTCAAGGATGTTGGTTGAGCCATAAACAGACCTGATTTTTGTTCAAACTTGAGTAGTGATGTGTTTCTAGTTAACCTAGATGAATTTGGATCTCTCGACCACACTTGCATACATAAACACTATCACAAACAAGTTTACCGATAGTCAACGAGAAAAATCAACCAAACCTAGTCTAAGATAAACCTTGGACCTAGACAACTCCTAACTAGTTGATTGTCCACAGGAGGTATAATGCAGACTCTGACCACAAGCTAATCAGCCAGGTCAGGGCAAGATTAATGGGAGGTATCTGTGCAAATAGCGACAGGCTTAATTAAGCCAAACCACCAGTCTTCGGGGTTTTGCCCTTCAATCCTTATCCTTTGACACCGATTTGGCAGGAGTCAAATTCTAACACCTTCCCCCTTGGGATAATCTTCTAATGAGTTTGAGATGTCCCTAAGACTAATGTCTATTAGATTTTAACTTAGGCTTAGGCTGTGCGTGCTTGGAGATGGTTTGTGGGCTAAGGAAGAATAATGACTCCACAGATTGAAACGGGAAAATAATAAAGAAAGAGTTTAGAAAATCTTAGTCTCGTTTCAATGTAACCGTGTAGCAAGGGCTAGACGGGTCGATCCACAGGGAAGGACGCGATGGAAGCTTTTCGGAATGATCTTCTCTAAAATTGGTTTGGAAAAGAAAAAGAGATATTGATTATGAGAATTAGATTTCATCAAGTAAAAGAATTATAGTTTACTAATCATCTACCACAACAAAAGTATTAGCCTAAAAGAGTGAACATCATATTGAGTGAAGTATTATTTACCCTAGGGTATTGATTGAGGATCAAATAAGATGAATAAAAATGTTAGAACCCTAATTAGTGTGCACTAATAAAAATTAAATTATACTTCATCTTAATTTCAAAGCATAGCATAAGAAAAGTCTACTTAAAATTATGCTATCCAAGTATTTAAATATAAACTATGAATAACCATTTAAAAAGTGCAACCCAAATTAGTTAAACTTAATTATTTATTCCTCTTCAAGAACACCAATTTAATCCTAAGGTTCTAACAAGCATAGATGTCAATCAGTTCATCTTTTAAACTAAACTAGGGTTGATCGAGAGATTAGCAAACTATAAGTTCAATTAGTTATTCATATTTTTATTTTTATTTTTAATTTTTATTTTGAATAAGAAAAGTTGCATTAAAATTAAAAGATGAAGAAAAAAGAAAGAAAAACAAATAAGCTAAAGCAGAAAACTAAATTGAATTGCAAAACAAGAAGAGAAAAAAGAATAAAGAACCTTTTTATTGGATGTCACCGGCCAATTACAAAACTCTTCTGCTTCTTCCATAATCTTCTTCTCCAAATAAAATAATGAAAAATACAAGAAAATTCGGAAAGAAAGAGGATCTAAAGAAAACCCCAGACTTTTGCTTCTCAGATCCCCCTCTCTGTTGCTCTGCAAGGATATTTATAGGAGATTTAAGACGTAGAGTCCCAGTACAACTCTCCCACAAAATCGCATTACAGATGTATCAAACGGCCGCGAAAATGCCACGTTTGTCACCGCAAAAGCGTGGCTAATGGCCACGCGCTTTTTCGCATGGGCATCTCCTCTTGGATTCTGCATTCTGATCCTCGATCTTGAGAATTCAGGATGACTTAAGAAGCAAGTTATCAAAATTTCAAATTTAAAAAGGAGTTGGTCCTTTATCTTTATCTTCAATCCTTTCCTCCTTTATCTTTATCTTGTAGTGCAAGCAACCAGGTTTAAGTAGAAGTCTACCTTTAATTTTAGTTAGGATAAGGATCCATCTTATTTTATCCATCTTCTCCTCTTAATTTGAATAGTAATTAGGAGTCCTACTTTATCCTTCCTCCTCCTCCCTAGTAATTAATAATTTAAAATCTAAGTTTAGACTAGGTTAGATAAGATAGAAGCTTCTAAATTACTAAAATAAATCATGCATGTGGGCTTGCGGGCTTTTTGGGCATCTGGGCTTCAATTGACCTTCATTTATTTATTTTTTAATTACTCAAGGTCTGCACAACACTAAGCAATAAAACATTATGTAGCAGTGCTTTATAAAAGAATAAGTAGGGAATATGATGATAAATGCATTTTTGACTACATATCACACCCCCACACTTATCTTTTTGCTCGTCCTCGAGTAAAAAACAAAAAAGGAAAAGGAAAATAAAATAAAAACTAACCTATCCTAACTCACTTTCATAGGAATCATGGTTGCACTTAGCACGTGCAACAAGCCGTTAAACCTCTAGGTTACCTCTAGAGGACGAGTGTTGTCTCGTGAGGGTTTTCAGTGGATTACACCTACAAAATCCATAAAAGAAGAAAATGTTAGTGATTAAAAAAAAAATTTATTTTAAAAAAAAAAGAAAAATATTTAAAATATGTTTGAAGAAACTAAGCAGTCTATAAGTTTTAGGATTATCATTTTTATTCATTCTTGAGCTTAGTCTCTATGCAATAATTTATTCTCAATTTTAGGTAAGGATTAAAATTGAATTTTTATATATAGTCTCTTTTGTTACCCTAAGTCATATGCATCCTTGTGAATGTGAATCTTTACTAGGGATTTTTTAACTTGGACTCCCATGCCTCTTTATTATTTATATATATATTTATATTTTTTTAATATGTATAACTCATCTAATTTTCTTTTGTAGAAGTCTTAAGCCTTCTTGAGGCCCTCATACTAACTAATTGACTATTAGATGTATTAGTACATATATCAAAAATATTTTTTAGTTTTCTTAAGCTTTCTAATTCACCCATGTAGCGAGCCTAAGGTCGGTGGCTCCCAAACTGGTTGGTTTTAGGGCACCGGGTGAGAAAATACCCCACGGACTTAAGGACTCGAGTGAACTAGGCCACAAAACTAAGGACTTTATTTATAAAATCACCTTTACGCATGAATACTTATGCTTCTTGAGGCACATGTATCCAGCTCAATTAGTGAACTCTATTTTTTTATTTATTTTATTATATTATTATATTTTTTATAAGGCACAAAAGTCTTTGTCTTAGAATCCTAGATGTGTAAGTGTACTAGGTATGCACATTTCATTAAGGTAAAAATCAAGACTAATTACTTATTCAATTTTTCCTCCTATACCTAAAAATCCAGTAATTTATTATATTTTGACCAAGTTTTTAGAAATCCTAATCTTGATTTTTCTAATTCTTAAGATTAACTTGGATTTCTTTCAAAAGATAAGTAAAAATATTGTTTCCTTTTTAAAATATATATATTATTTTTTTATTTTTTTGGAATAAAAAAAAGATTTGTTAAGTTAATAACCTAAGGTTAGTGAGTTATGTTAACAGCAACCTACAGTTAGTCAATAATAAATATATATTTTCTATTTTTTTATTTTTTTATTTTTATTTTTATTTTTATTTTTATTATTTATTTTTTAAAAAAAAGTTAAGTGTTAGTACCCTCCCCCACACTTATCTCATGCATTGTCCCCAATGTATGCATGTATGTATAAATGCATGAAATGAACTGGCAGAGAGGTAGAGTTACCGATACATTGGGTCAAAAAGACCCATGGCTGTGTCTACTTCTGGCACTCATTCCAAAAATAGTTTCAGACGTTGACCATTTACCTTGAATTCATTTCTATTCTTAGGGTCGTATATCTATATGGCTCCATGTGGAAGCACAGTCTTAACAACGAAAGGCCCTGTCCATCTTGATTTCAACTTTCCTAGAAAAAGGTGAAGTCTAGAATTATAGAGTAAGACTTTTTGTCCTTAGACAAAAGTTTTTCTCATGATGAACTTATCATAAAAAAACCTTAACCCTATCTTTCATAATCTTCGCATTTTCATGCGCCTCGTTCCTTAACTCCTCAAATTCAGAAATTTGTAATTTTCAAAGTGCACCAGCCTTATCTTGATTAAAATTTAGCTGCTTAATTGCCCATAAGGCTCGGTGCTCTAACTCAACAGGAAGGTGGCAAGCTTTTCCAAAGACTAACCTATAAGGAGACATTCCTAGAATTATTTTAAAGGCGGTCCTATATGCCAATAAAGCATCCACCAATTTGGTGGACCAGTCCTTCCGTTTTGATTTACAGTTTTTTTAAGATAAACTTAACTTGCCTAATTTAGACTTCTACCTGCCCACTGGTTTGAGGATGGTAAGGTGTGGATAACTTGTGTGTTATGGCATATTTTCACATAAGAGCTTCAAAAGTTCTATTGCAAAAATGTGTACCATTATCACAAATTATGGTACGAGGGGTTCCAAAGTGTGAAAAGATGTTTTCTTTCAAGAACTTGACAACAACTTTGTTGTCATTTGTCTTACAAGGGATGGCTTCGACCCATTTGGATACGTAATCTATAGCCAACAAGATGTATTGGTGCCCAAATGAATTAGGAAGGGACCCATAAAATCAATGCCCCAAACATCAAATAGTTCTACTTCTAGAATTGGGTTTAGGTGCATCATATTACGTTTAGAAATCTTTCCTATCATTTGGAATCTTGTGCAAGTTTTGTAAAAGTCAAATGCGTCTTTAAACAAAGTGGGCCAATAGAAGCCACTCTGTAGTACCTTTTCGGCTATTTTGTGGGGACCAAAATGTCCACCTCAAGTAAATTCATGATAAAAGGTTAGAACACTTCTAGTTTCCTCTTCGGGAACACGTCGCCTAATTATTTGGTCGCTACAATATTTGAAGAGGTAAGGGTCCTCCCACAAGAAATACCGGATTTGAGATAAGAACTAGTATCTATCCTGTTTTGGCCAACTTGAGTGGGTTTGGTTTGTGACTAAGTAATTAACTATGTCGGCAAATCATAGTTCCGTAAAGATGGCTAAAAGTTGTTCGTTGGGGAACTTATCGTTGATGGGCAGTTCGTCAGAAGGTGCGTTTGGCACACGAGAGAGATGATCAGCGACAACATTTTTGAAATCACCTAGAGGGGGGTGAATAGGTGACTAGCTAATCTAATGATGAAGTAATGCAGAATTAAAACTATTTAAGCGAACTAAAAACTATTATGCTAACCACACAAGGTATAATCTAAGAGTGTAGCCGAATTCCCAATGAAGGGATCTGGACTAACCCCTCAAGATTCCTCTAGATATACAATCATGTTTGAGTAAAAATCAAAACATGTTACAAACATTTTGAACTATTTTTATAATATGAAAGTTTTGTCTTAAACAAAAATCTGTATTTTTAAAAATCGATTTTTCTAAAACTTCTCCAAATACAAAAATAAGATGTTCTAAACACTTTTTAAGCTTAGTGTGTATGGATATGATCCACTACACATATATGATGAAATATCTATGTTTTTGACATTAAGCTCTAAAAATAAGTTTTTATAAAACACATGTATATCTTTAATCTTAAAAACCAAACCGGTATTTTCCAAAATGAAAACTCTTTTATGAAAACACATCTAAATCTTGTGTGTGAGTGTATATGAACTTAAGCAATCCACCAGCTAATCTATCCTTTACATTTTATCTAAAAACAAAATCTTACTACAAACAAATCTAGACACAAGTCTTCTCTTGAAGGTCTTCTTCTTCTTCTTGACTTGGTCCAAATCTTGATCCAATGAGTTAGACTCCTCTTGAGTACTTGATGCAATCTTGATGCGCGAGCTCTTGAATCGACACGTGCTAGCTCCAAAACTTGACTTTAAATCTTTTGTTGAAGCTAAACACCAACTAAGATCTTGATCAAATATCTGAGACTAATTTAAACACAAGATCATTAGTACTATAACTACATGAGTTAATCATCATCAAAACTAGAGCGATGGGCCTTTGGGCCAACAATCTCCCCTTTTTTGATGATGACAAAACTCATGGAGTTATATATGCATGGATTAAAGTCAAGCTTCATAGAAGCTCCCCCTTAACTCATGCATAACAATAAACAAATAGATATTGCAATGAAGTGCACAAAACTAAACAAATATATATGCATAAAAAAGGTGAGAGAAACATGCATAAACCAAAAATTCTTTTCCCAAAAGCCTTCTCCCCTTTTTTGTATAAACATTCAAAATTATTCTCCTCCTTTTTGTAGAAACATAAACTCAAATAGTAAATATGCGTATATAAACTCAAAATCATTCTCTCCCTTTTTGTCAATCATCAACAAAGGGGTGAAAAACAAATCAACAATAAAGATATATATGTGATATACATTCATGAAGAGAAAGACGTTAAGTTAGCTCCCTTGCATACATGCATTACATGAAGAAGGGATAACAAAACCCTAACTCACATAAAGCATAATATACAATGCGTAAGTGGAGATGTTAAGCTCCCCCTACACACGTGTATCACATAAAGAAGAGATGTCAAGCTCCTCAATAAAAGATACACTCAACATGAATCTATATATAGAAGAGATGTTAAGCTCCCCTTGCATATAGGCAATACAAATCAAGACACTTTTAATCATCACTGTAAAGACAATTTTGAATTTTCTTAAATCAAATTTTGATATAACACTTGTAAGTAAACAAAATTTTAAGATATCACAAGATATTTGATACCAAATGAAACTGAAAATTTTGATACCAGGTGAAATTGAAACATTTGTAAATTGTGATACCAAAGAAAGTAAAATATTTTATATTTAGATACCAATTGAAATATATGATAAATTTTGATACCAAATAAAAAGTAAAACATTTTGATACCAATTGAAATCGAAACCCAATTGAAATTAAAACATATTGATACCAATTGAAGTATATTGTAAATTTTTATATCAAATAAACACCAATTGAAAATAATGCATAAGCTCATTAAAATACCAATTGAGATACCAATTGAAATCAAGATATAAGGCAAGCTTAGCATAAACATAATTTGTGCTTCAAACATGTAAGGATATTGTAAATCAAGCACAATCAAATCATATATATGTATGAAAATGAAAATACCAATAGAAATTGATATTATTTGAAATTTGAAGCATACATATATTGGAAAACATATATGAGTATACAAAAATAGAATTTCATGAAGTCCATGTGTATAACTCATACTTATCCACCTTATTCATGTATATGATAAAAGATTTTCAATAAGGCATATAAGGCATGGTCGCCCATCCATCCGCCCTTAAAGGGTTGGTAGGGGTTTTCAAAAATAAGAGTTTGAAAATATTTTGCAAAATTTGAAAACTCTACCTATTGAAGAATAGATAACTAGTTTAAAAGTAATTTTTGAAAAACTAGTTAAAGATCCTTCAAACCGGAAAACAAAACATATATATCTCATGAATCATACTAAATACACAAAAGTTGACACTCGAAATCTATAAAGCTCAAAAATGTGCTCATGAAACAAAATCATGAGTAAGTAAAAATAATGTGAGTGTACAAAAATTATGTGATTAGCATAATCATGAAAAGTAGTTAATGAGGCTCAAAACAAACATGAATTTCTTTTATCAAAAACATGTAGAAAATTTAATTTTCAGTTAAAACAAACTTAAGGTATATGTATGTTTTATCAAAACTAGAAATATGCATACATATCCCAAACAAAAAAAAGAGTCCATAATAATATTTGCATGAAGGCAAGTGACTCAAGGGTATACATGTTTATTAGTTTTGAACAAAATTACATATACATGAAGCAAAACATGCATAAAAATTGGCAAAACAAGTATAAATGAAGGAATCATCAAAACGAGGTTATACATGTACATGTAATGAGTACAAATGAGCAATGAAGTACAAACATATAAGAATCAAATGTTGCTCACTACTTGTACAAATATATACACAAGTTTTAATAAAAACTACATCTAAACAAGTATACATCACATGAAGCATAAAACCAAAATATGCTAAAAATATTATCTATGTAAATACATGTAAAACTAAAATATTGTGATACCAATTGAAATTGAAGTATTTGTAAATTGTGATACCAAAGAAAGTAAAATATTTTATATTTAGATACCAATTGAAATATATGGTAAATTTTGATACCAAATAAAAATTAAAACATTTTGATACCAATTGAAATTGAAACCCAATTGAAATTGAAATATATTGATACCAATTGAAGTTTATTATAAATTTTGATATCAAATAAATACCAATTGAAAATAATACATAAGCTCATTAAAATATCAATTGAAATACCAATTGAAATCAAGATATAAGGCAAGCTTAGCATAAACATAATTTGTGCTTCAAACATGTAAAGATATTATAAATCAAGCATAATCAAATCATATATATGTATGAAAATGAAAATACTAATAGAATTTGATATTATTTGAAATTTGAAGCATATATATATAGGAAAACATATATGAGTATATAAAAATAGAATTTCATAAAGTACATATGTATAACTCATACTTATCCACCCTATTCATGCATATGATAAAAAGATTTTCAATAAGGCTCACAAGGCATGGTTGCCTATCCATCCGCCCTTTAAAAGGTCGGTAGGGATTTTCAAAAATAAGAGTTCGAAAATAGTTTGCAAATTTTGAAAACTCTATCTATTGAAGAATAATTAACTAGTTTAAAGTAATTTTTAAAAAACTAGTTAAAGATCCTTCAAACATAGAACTAAAACATATATATCTCATGAAGCATACCAAATACATAAGTATTGACACTCGAAATCTATAAAACTCAAAAATTCTCATGAAGACAATGTCATGAGTAAACAAATGAAGTATGAGTATACAAGAATCATGTAAATAGCATTTTCATGAAATAATCAATGAGGCTCAAGATAAACATGAATTTCTTTTTATCAAAAACATGAAAATTATAAAAATTTGTTTTTATTAAAAACAAACTTCAAGGCATATGTATGTTCTATCAAAACTAAAAATATACTTACATATCCTAAAGACAAAAGAGTCTATAATAGAATTTGCATGAAGGCAAGAGACTCAAGAGTATACATGTATATCTATTAGTTTTGAACAAGAATTACATATACATGAAGCAAAACATGCACAGAAATTGGCAAAATAAGTATAAATGAAGGAATCATCAAAACTAGGTTATACATGTACATGTAATGAGTACAAATGATCAATGAAGTACAAACATATAAGAATCAAATGTTGTTCACTACTTGTACAAATATATACACAAGTTTTAATGAAAACTACATCTAAACAAGTATACACCACATGAAGCATAAACACAAAACATGAACATGCTAAAAATCAGTAATGTAAAAGTATGTAAATAAAATAGGAGTTTAGAGATAGTTACCAAATTATATGCACTAGTCTCTAAGTCACCAAAACATGGTGGTCCTCCCACCAAACTTCCTTGATAGCAGTGCATCAATTGTATATCCATCTAGCCCATGCATCCACCACCAAGGCACCAAACCTCTCACGCCATGTAAGAGCCCACACCTACATCAAACACAAGAGGTGGGAACTTTGGTACCCATTTTCTTTTGGGTCCATGGGGGTTAGCTTTGTTTGGAACCCAAATATTTTTGTTAGCAAAATTAATATGGTTTATCTTATCATAACAAAATTTTACTAAATTACCTTTGCGGCCGCAATGTGTCCATTTGTACACTCTATAATGCACATGAGAGTGAGTGTGATCATGATGGGCAAAGTGTGTATATGTGTGCCGTGGGTGATGTGCATGAACATGTGGAGCTTGTTTCTTTTGAAATAAGGTTTCTAAACTATTATGGTTAAATGCACAATTGCTCAAAGTTGAGCTCAAACAATCTATTCTATTTTTTAAAAATTTAATCTCATTTTTATTAATGGTTGTATGAAAAGCATGGTGAGAATGAGAATCAACAATCTTGTTCTTTTTAGAAACATTTTCCTTTTCCTTTGAAACAATTTTTCTTTTAAAGAGTTGTTTTCTTCCAAAGCAATTTCCTTTTCTTTTTCCACCAAAATAATCTTATTTTTCAAAGAAGTATTTCCTTCACAAAGATCATTCAATTTAGAAGTCAAAGAAATATTATCCTTTTTCAACAAATCATTTTCTTTTGAATTACATTCCAATTTATTTTGAAAGGAATCCTTTTCTTTTAAAATGGAATCAAATTAATTTTTCAATTTCTTGTTATCCTTTTTAAGCAAGTCATATTTTTCAAGAAGTTGTTGACAAAATGAAGCAAGCTCATCATAAGACATGTCAACATTCTCATCTAACTCGGATTCAGAATTTACCTCAAGGGGGTTATCCTCTTGGACCATGTAGCATAAGTTGGAAGCATCACTTCCATCATCCGAGTCACTCCCCGCATAATATTGCTTTTGTTCGCCAAGGGAGACTAAAGTGTTCCATACTACAAAAGCCGAATCAAAGTTAGAAACCCTAGATAAATATTCATCATTTAGGGTTAACTTTAAAGCGTGGATGGCTTTTACATTAGCCTCAAGGTGTTTGCCATTTAAACAATATGAATCTTTAATAGTGGCAAAATAAACATGAATACCTAGAGTTTTGAGGTACTATGACATCTTAATCTTCTAAGTTTGGATGTTAAGAATATCAAAAGTGGGACGTGACATGAAATCCATGTGTTTGTATAAATATTATGATTAGCTATAAATGAGGATCTTTAACTCAAAGTTATTAGACCCAAATCAAGAGCACAAAGCTCTGATACCAATTAAAATCACCTAGAGGGGGGTGAATAAGTGACTAGCTAATCTAATGATGAATTAATGCTGAATTAAAACTATTTAAGCAAACTAAAAACTATTATGCTAAACGCACAAGGTATAACCTAAGAGTGTAGCTGAATTCCCGATGAAGGGCTCTGGACTAACCCCTCAAGATTCCTCTAGATAAGAGTTGAGGTGCCTCTATGGCTCTCTTGGTTGAATACAAGTGTGAGCAAACAATCCCCAAGCATATAACAATATTGGCACAAATATATCAAGCAAGTAAAGATAAAGGCAATATAAGCATGTAAGATATAAATGCAAGTGAGAGATAGAGAGAGCAATCACAAACATAGGAGATTTGTTTCAAGGTTCGAGCACCCTTGCTCTACGCCCCGCCTTCAACACTATGAAGGATTCCACTATAAACAATCCCACCGGATCACTCGGTGCCGCAACACCTACAACGAGTTCACACTAGAACTCTTTGGACTCACTAGTCCCTCTCTTGTTCCCGCAAGAACTGCACACCGCAAGCACACTAGCTTGCTGAGGCCGCACCTCTACACCAAGCTCTCACTAGAACTCGAAACAACGCGAACCCGCAAGTCCGCCTCCTCAAATACAAAGTTGAATACTTTGGTGATCTAAACACTTTGATCACCTCAAACACTCTCACAACAAAGATCCCTATAGGATGGATGTAGCAATAGGTAGCTCAAGTGTATGTAAGAAAAACTTGGATTGGTTTGGTGGTGAAAAACTCAAGAAATCACTTTTGAAACACTCTTGATAAACTCTCCTTTTGATTTGCAAATATTGGCTCTAAAATAAGTGAAGATAAACACTAAAAGATGTATCAAAAACTAGCTTGAAAACCCACTTCAAATTTTCTATAAAACAGTCTAAGGGAAGCCCCTTTTATAGGCTTCCAAAATATGGTCGTTGGAGGCCAAATCAGCAGTTGACGCTGCTGTCGGTTGACCGCCCGGTTGACCGGCCAACTACCAGATTTCTGTCCGTTGTGCCAGCGCTCGACCGGCCGGTCGACCGTAAACTGGCAAATGACCAAACGGCCGACCGCCCCGTCGACCGGCCCATTTCCAGAGAGTAGAGGCTCTCTGGCGGTCGACCGTGCGGTCGACCGGCCGATGGCTATGCATGTTTGTGCACATCGATCGACCGCCCGGTCAACCGACTTCTGGCTCGGTCGACCGGCCGGTCGACCGGCAGAAGGCCAGTCCAACTATTTTCAGGGATTAAAAACTTGTTCTTTTTCCTTCAATAAAATCCCATAAATTCTCATAAATTCTACAAAAATAAGTTCATTGATATAATTTGATATATAAACATGTTTGAGTAAAAATCTAAACATGTTACAAACATTTTGAACTATTTTTGTAATATGGAAGTTTTGCCTTAAACAATAATCTGTATTTTCCAAAATCGATTTTTTTCAAAACTTCTCCAAATACAAAAAAAAGATATTCTAAACACTTTTTAAGCTTAGTGTGTATGGATATGATCCACTACACATATATGATGAAATATCTATGTTTTTGATATTAAGCTCTAAAATAATTTTTGATAAAATACATGTATATTTTTAATCTTAAAAACTAAACAGGTATTTTTCAAAACGAAACCTCTTTTATGAAAATACATCTAAATCTTGTGTGTGATTGTATGTATATGAACTTGAGCAATCCACCAACTAATCTATCCTTTACATTTTATCTAAAAATAAAATCTTACTACAAACAAACCTAGACACAAGTCTTCTCTTGAAGGTCTTCTTCTTCTTCTTGACTTGGTCCAAACCTTGATCCACTGAACTAGACTCCTCTTGAGTACTTGATACAATCTTGATGCGCGAGCTCTTGAATCGATATGTGCTAGCTCTAAAACTTGACTTTAAATCCTTTGTTGAAGCTAAACACCAACTAAGATCTTGATCAAATATCTGAGACTAATTTAAACACAGGATCATTAGTACTATAACTATATGAGTTAATCATCATCAAAACTAGAGCAATAGGCCTTTGGGCCAACAATTTTCAACACCCTTTTTATCTCAAATTTTGAGATCAAATTCTTAGAGGATGAGGATCCAACGAATGAGTCGGGCCTTCGCATCCTTCTCGAGCATTAGGTATCGAAGTGTAGAATGGTTGGTGAATATCGTGGTTTTGGTCCCAAGTAGCTATGGGCGAAATTTCTCTAATGTTAATACTACTGCCAAGAATTCTTTCTCGGTTGTAGTATAGTTCACTTTGGCATCATTAAGTGTTCTGCTTGAATAATAGATCACGTGCTGCTTGTTATCTTTGCGTTGTCCTAAGACAGCGCCTATAGCAAAATCGAAAGCATCACACATGATCTCAAAGGGTTTGGACCAGTCCGGAGGTGAGATGATAGGTGCAGAGATAAGTTCCAATTTTAGCTTCTCCCATGCCCTACGACACTTGTCATCAAAGATGAAGGGCACGTCCTTGGCTAAAAGGTTTGTAAGGGGTCTAGCAATTTTGCTAAAATCCCTAATGAACCTACGATAAAACCCGACGTGTCCTAAAAAAGAACGAATGTCTTTCACGCATCATGGAATTGAGAGTTTGGCTACGATCTCCACCTTAGCCTTATCCACTTTGATCCCTTTCCTAGATATCTCATGACCTAGGACAATCCCATGCTGCACCATAAAGTGGCAATTTTCTCAATTTAGCGTCAAGTTCTTTTCGGTGCACCTTTTTAGCACTAGTTCTAAGTGATGTAGACAGTGGTCAAATGATTCTCTATAGACGGAGCAGTCGTCCATGAAGATCTCCAACAAGCGCTCGACCATGTCGGAGAAGAGGCTTAACATGCAACATTGGAATGTCGCGGGGGCATTGAATAGGCCGAAAGGCATTCGGTGATAAGCAAACATCCCAAATGGACATGTGAATGTTATCTTTTCTTGGTCCTCTGGGGCTATTAGGATTTGGTTATACCCTGAGTAACCATCTAAGAAACAGTAATACTCATGCCCACTAATCGTTCCAGTATTTGGTCGATAAATGGGAGGGGGAAATGGTCTTTTCTAGTAGCGGCGTTCAATTTGCGATAGTCTATGCATACTCGAACCTTAGTTGGTAGTCGTGTTTGTACTAACTCTTGCTTGTCATTTTCCACCACAGTAAAACTAGACTTTTTAGGGACTACGTGTACTGGGCTAACCCATTGGCTATCGGAAATGGAAAAAATGATCCCATTATCCAATAGTTTCACTATTTCGGCTTGTACAGCCTCTTGCATGAGCGGATTTAGCCTACGTTATGGGTCTCTCTTTAGTTTAACCCCTTCATTTAGGTGAATTTTATGCTGGACTATTTTAGGGCTTAGTCCCTTGATATCGGCCATAGTCCAACCAATGGCTTCCCTATGTCTCCTAAGGGTTGCCAATAGGTCTTCCTCTTGCCTATTAGTTAAGTTGGATGCAACTATGACTGGTAGAGTCTCTTGTTCACCAAGGTAGGCGTAGTTAAGATGCTTAGGCAAGGTCTTTAACTCCAAGGAAGGAGGTGGCCTGATGGGTAGAGGTGTTAAGCTTAAATCTCCATCTCTATAGAACTTGGACTTGTTGCCCACTCAATCTCATCAAGGTTGAGATCACTAGATTCTAACTCTTCATCATCCTTTGATTCTAGTGTAATCTCCTCTTTGTACTCACTAGTTATATTTTCAATGAAGTTGACCTCAAAGGGTTGGTCGTTTATGTCGTAGGGGTGCTTACCTAAGTTGAAAACATTGACTTCCTTGGTCATGTCTCCAAAAGTCAATCTCATGGATCCGTTTCTACCATTTATGATTGCGTTAGCAGTTGCTAGGATTAGACTTCCTAAGATGACGGGAGTCTGGGACTTAAGATTAGACACAGGTTGTGTCTCTAAAATAATGAAATCTACTGGGTAAATGAATTCTCCTACACGTATAAGGACATCGTTGATCTCTCCCTTTGGAACTTTAATTGATCGATCAGCTAATTGGATCGTAACTTGAGTTAGGCTGAGTTCACCTAATCCAAGTTGTTGATATACGGAGAACGGAAGCAAATTAATGCTTGCTCCTAAATCGAGGAGTGCTCTACTAATATCACCTTGACCTATTGTGTAAGAAATGGTAGGCAACTAGGGTCTTTGTACTTGACTGGGATCTGGTTAGACAATAGCTCACTAATGTTAGTGGCTATAAAAACCTTCTTGGGCACATTAGTCTTTCTTTTTATGGTGCACATGTCCTTAAGGAATTTGACATAACTAGGGACCTATTGAATTGCATCAAGAAGTGGTATATTAAGCCTAACTTGATTAAATATCTTGAGCAGTTTCTCCATATGTGCATTATTATTACTCATATGCCTATTTGGAAATGGGGCTATAGGCTGGTGCACTAGTTTTGCTGACTTATAAACTTTAGTTTCTTTGGAGTTTTGTGGAGATGGAGTGGAACTAGATGGAGTAGACAATTGAGCTGGGTCCGGTGGCATGGATACTTGATTATCAACTTATTTCCCTGACCTCAACGTATAAACCAAGTTACATCGGTTTGGGTCTTGAGCCTCATTGGCTTGCCTAGGATTTCTAGGGTTTGCTAATGGTTGACTTGGTAGAGTTCTTTTTTATCTTTTTGTTTATTCAGTTGCATCTTTATCCTAGTCAAGACTTGAGCCAATGTGTCTTGGCTTTTAACTAGAGTGTCTACCTTTCTTTCCATATTGGATAGTCTTGTTTCCATATGTGAATTTTGGAAAGAGGGTGGAGGACTTTGGTTGGGAAAATTTTGTTGATAAGGAGATTGTTGAAAATAGTTGGAGAATTTTGGCCGTGTTTGATCATTGTTGTTTGGGCTCCATGAGAAATTTGGATGATTTCTCCAATCGGGATTATAGGTGGATGAATATGGATTGTAAGCAGGCCTTGTGAAGGCTGCATTCATATGCTCGGGCAATTTTTGATGAGCTAAAAAGACGGGACATTCCTCAAACACATGGTTCATGGCTTGACAATAAGTACAGCCCGTCGAAGGTGTTAGGCTGACTTGGTTCACTGAGACTGGTTCTTTAGTTTCAAGAGCTTCTAGTCTTTGCATTACAGCAGCTAGTTTAGCTTCGGTAGCTATGTTTGTCTCAATGGAATGGACACCTCCTTTAGAAGAGCTAGGGTCATCAGTCCTAAATTTTTTCGGAGTTGGTTCCCATTGGATGGTCTTATAAGCTAAATCTTCATATAATAACCATCCTTCATCTTCATTCTTTTTCAAAAATCCTCCTTGGCATATGGATTCTAATAAGGTTTTTGTTTGATATTCTAATCCATCATAGAGAGCTTGGCAAAGTCGCCATTTTTCTATCCCATGGCGAGGGCATTGGGCAAGGAGGTCCTTAAAACGTTCGAAGTACTTCCAAAAAGGCTCATTGGTTGTTTGCTTAAACTGCAAGATGCTTTTCCTAATTTGCGCAGTCTTATGAATAGGATAAAACTTTTTTAAGAAGGCTTTGACGAAATTATCCCATGATGATATAGAACCGACTTCTAGACTGTAGAGCAATTTATTTGCTAAGTCTTTCAAAGAGAATGGGACAAAACGTAATTTAATGGCATCCACTCCTAGGCTGGGTATTTTTATCATTAGACGTACTTCTTCAAATTTCCTTATGAAAAAGTATGCATCCTCGGATTTAAATCCACGAAATTTTGGAAGAGTGTTGATGTATTGTGGTTTTAGCTCAAATTGGTCATCTCCTACATCGGGCAGCTGAATGAAAATGGAAGAGAGGTCCTAATAGGATAGAACCTATCTTGCAGTGATGGTGGTTGTGCCATGTATGAATCGAGTTTTTGTTTGGGTGGTGAACTGTTCCTAGTTAGTCTAGATGTGACTGGGTCTCTCGACTAAGCTGACATGCATAGTTAACAAATAAGTTTACCCAATCAATCAAGAAAGAGAAAAATAATCAAAAATCCTAATCTAGGGTAAGCCTGGACCTAGACGACTCCTAACTTTAGACTATCTTTAGGAGGTATATTGCCAACCTTAACCACAACTTAATCGGCCAGGTAGGTGGCAAGGTTGGTGGGAGGTTATCCGTAAAAGACGTTCCTTAATTATGTAACCACCAACCTTCGGGCTTTCGGCCCTTAATCCCCTTCCTAGACATTAATTAGCGAGAGTTAATTTCGAACAACTTTCTCTTTCAGCCAATCTCCTAATGAGTCCGAGTTAACCTAAGGCCAACGTCTAGTCAATTTTTATTTTAGGGTTAGGGTTGTGAGTGCAACGGAGGAGATTTGTGGGCTAAGGAAGGGTAATGACATCCCCACCTTATCTTGTTTATGGGTTTTGCCCTTAAAGTGATTTAGTGCACGTATAAAGCAATAGACAAGTATTCACTCAAAAGCAGAAAATCAGCCAAGGGTGCTTCGTAGTCTATATGCAATGAGAACGTACCTTGTCGTCAGCACTTTTCAACAAGAATAAAGAAAATTTAAATAGACACATGTCTATGATGCAAGTGTCTAAATTTTTTTTAATTAGTAAACTAATTGGTTACTGTCAATTAATTAGCAGTATGCAGGGTGATCATAGAGAAATATTATCAAAGCAGTAAACAGAACTTTACAATTTGCAGCAACCTGCAAAAGATTAATCAGTAGTGAACTACTACAGCTGCATTTGCGCGGCTGGATAGTAGGCTCTGTTGCTCTGCCTTCTAGGGCAGAGGCACAGAGTAGCTATATGTCCTTAGCTGCAGTTATTTTTCCTGTTATCAGATCCTGCAAATAGAAAGAAGAAAAAGAATAATTAGCTTTTTTGTGAATATCGTACCGTTCCCTCCCCGGCAACTGCGCCAAAATTTTGATTGAAACGGGTAATAAAGAAAGAGTTTAGAAAATCTTAGTCTCATTTCAATGTGATCGTACATATATTTTGTATTCTTTTTATTACACTCCAACATTTGTCGTGTAATAAATCTGCTAATTTTCTTGTCTTAAATATCTATTTTGCAAAAGATAATAATGAAGAGAAAGAGGATTAAACCAAATAAATGCTAGTTAAAATCAGATTTAATTGGATCTGTTTGGTTTGCTGAGGATGGTCCCAGATCTAGTTAGAACAAATCAAAGATTGGGGCAAAGTTCAGCTGAAGATCAGAGCAAATCAGAAAGATAACACGAAATGAAAATCGGTAAAATTCAGATTTCTATAAATCCATTTTGGTTAGTTAAAGATCAACCGAGGATAATATCAAATACAGAGAGATAAATGGATAGAGAGAAGATCAACGGATGAGATGAAGTAAGTTTGACTCAGATTCTGACTGGATATATTTTAGTATTTGAATCATAACGTTCGCTACGGAATCTCAAATCTTATGATTCAAGATGATCCAGAAAGCAGACTTACAGTGCTACAACTCTTATGTTGATCACTATTTCTAATTCTATCATTTGATAAGTGATATTCAGTAACCAACACGCCAATAAACTGCAAATCAGAACTGAATATCCACATCAAATCAAGTTTGGAGATAAGGGAAAGATTCAAATTCAAAAATAGCTAGCTTTCCCTATCTTCATACTCCTCTAACCTCTGCATTTCTTCTATAAATACCTGTAATCACAAAGGCAAAAGGGACGACCATGTAGAGATAGAATTTAGTCCACTTTTTCATTCTTTTTAGTGTAGGTTTTTATTTTCTTTTCATGTAATTTTTAACTCTTTGGAAGTATAGTTTAGACTGAGATTCACATAAGTAAGAGAGTGAGGCTTATGTTGAGAGTGACACCGATGTACCTCCTCCTTTCTTCCATCATTTCTGTAAGCAATAAAAGGTAATTTTTTTTTATGTTTGTCTTTACTTTTGTTTCCTTCGTCTTCTTTCTACTTTTTCTCTTTTGGTTATGATGAACATTCAAGTGAATCTAGAAGCATCAGTATAGCAATGTTTGTGTGAGTGCCAACGATATTACATGATGATGTTCTGTTGGCCCAAAGGCCATTATCCCAGTTATTTTGATGATAACAAAACATATTTAGTTATGTATTTAATATTTTTGTTTAAAAGGATTTCAGGTTCAAGAACAAGTTTTTGACGGCTCCGCTAAAAGACTCACAAGTTTGGACGCCGCAAAAATGAAGATTCCCAAGCTAAGCACAATAGGAAGCTTCGGGAATAAAGAAAAGAACGAGTCAAGACTACGAAGAAAAGGAACTAGCATAGACTATGAAGAAAACAAGATTTGTATTTTTATTTTCTATTTTAGATATTTTGTCAAAGCTAGATATTAGAAGTAGAGCTATGGGATTATCACACACACACCTTTTAGTTAGGTTCATGGCTTCAAAAAGATTTTCAATTTCCATTTCTAACTTAGTTTTTAAAGCGAACATGTTTGGAAATAAACCTTTTAGAAAGACAATAGTTTTGGAAAAACAATTTTATGGAAAAACAAGTTTTTATCAAAAGGATTTTTATCAAACTATTTTAACATGATAGAAGTATGACATATGCTCATACTCTATGTTTTACAAGTTCCAAAATTTAACCCAAGACCTAAAACCAAAACCCCAGATTTCTGGTTCTGGAAGTTCTGATTTTTCAGAACTTACAGTAACCGGTCGACCGGCCCAGTCGACCGATGTGCACAAACTGTGCATGTCTATATCAGTCGACCGACCCGGTCGACCGAGGCACAATTGCGTTCACAGGATTTTTCGGTCGACCGACCCGGTCGACCGCCTGCCCCAAGGTCGGATTTTTGACCGTTGGCGGTCGACCGACCCGGTCGACCGGACTCTATCAAAAGTTCTGACAGATCCAACAGCTATTTTTTCAGGCTGATTTCTTTTTGAGATTTGATACCAACGAATTTGTGAGGCTGTTTTTGACCCCTATAAATAGAGGGTCACCTCATATTGATAAGACAACCATTACAAAGAAATTCCAAAAGATTTTACAAGAGCTTTACAAAGAATTTCAATTCCTTTCTTTTACAAAAGATTTCTCAAAGCCTAAATTCCCAACACCCAACTTGTAGCCTATTCCTCTACCTTTTCTCTAGTTTTTGCACACCACAATCCCAAGCTCTACATCTATATCATTGGCTCTAGGATTGTGCAAGTGAGCTATTTTGATCAAGTGTGATCACCTTTCTTATTGAGTGAAGTTGTAGAGGCATCGGCCTCAAGGGAGATAGTGAGCTTCGGGTGGTGTTGCGGCATCACAAGTGTAGGGACAAGTGTGTCCTTGTATTGGCGATCCGGTGGGATCAACGATAGTAGTGCAAATCCTTCAAGTGTGAAGGCGGGGACGTAGAGCGTGGCTCGAACCTCGGAAACACATCCTTGCGTTTGCGTTTGCTCGAATTTTCTCTCAACTCTACTCCTTTAATTCTTGCACATTTATTGTTATATTTATTGCAAGTCTCTATTTGTGCTATTTGTGTGTTAAATTTTAAATTCCGCATTGTTGCCATAATTCATATAGCCATCACCTATTCACCCCCCCTCTAGGTGATTTCAATTGGTATCAGAGCCTAACCCTACAACTTAGGTCTAACCACCTTAGGGAGATCCATATTTGGCTATATACATTTTTGTTGCATTTATATTTGCTTGTGCATTCATGGCATCCATGGACTTCTCTAGCATTAAATCCCCACCCAAGTTTGATGGTTTAAACTTTCCCATTTGGAAGGTGAAAATGAATCTCTTCCTTAAATCCCTAGGAGTTAGGGTAGCTAGGGCTATAACCAAAGATTTTATTGAACCCACTAGTGATGAGAGCACATGGTCCGAGGATACTTCCAAAGACTATGAGGCTAATGCTAGGGCACAATATGCATTGACCCAAGCATTGAATGAGGATGACCTTGCACGCATAATTAATTGTAAATCCGCATTTTAGGTTTGGAACATACTCATTGTGACTCATGAGGGAACGTCTCAAGTCAAGAGAGCCAAAGATGACTTGCTACGTTCTCAATATGAGAATTTTTACATGTTTGATAATGAGAGCATTGATGATATGCTCACCCGTTTTACAAAAATAACTAATGCTCTTTCTTCCTTAGGCGACAAGATTGATAATGATCAAAAGATAAGGAAGGTAATTAGAGCTCTTCCCAAAGCTTGGGAAGTCAAGGCGACCACACTCAAGGAGCTCAACGACAAAGAGGAGATGGACTTCTCCGGCTTCATCGGAAATCTCAAGACGCATGAGATGGAGATGAAAGTTAGAGAAGAGAGGGAGGCACCAAAGAAGAAGACGATTGCCTTCAAAGCCACTCCTACTACCATTGAGGAAGACGACTCATCCGAAGATTGCGATGAGGATTTCGCCATGCTCATCCGTAAGGTGGGCAAGATGTTCTACAAGAAGGGACGGCAAAGTAACTTCCGAAGAGGGAAGCCACAAGGAAGGTACGAGAAGAAAGAGAAGAACCCGGTCCTTGCTTTCATTGCAAGAAGATCGGTCACCTAATTGCCGATTGCCCCGCTCTACAAGCAACCACATCCAAGAATGGGCAAAGAAAGAAGAAAGCCTTAGCCGCTACATGGGATGATTCGGAGTCGGAATCTGAAGAGGAGCACGACGCCGCTAACATGTGTTTTATGGCACAAGGTGAGGATTCATCTAAGGTATGTCTAGAAACTTCTATTGATGATGATGATCTCACAATGGATGAACTTGCTAAATTTTTTGAAGAATTGCAACATAGGTATGAGATTTCACAATCTCATAATAAGAAATTGAAAAAGGAAAATGATGTTTTGAAGAACAAACTTGAAATTTGTTTAAAAGAGAAAAATGAGTTATCTAGTTCTTTTGAAAAATGAAAAATGATTTTGATAAGTATAAGGTAGCTAATAAAGGAAAAACCCCCATGATTTCTAGTAATAAAAATATTTTTGTTGAAATTCAAAAACGTGTTGATTCTTTAGATAACACTTTAAAGAAATGTGCATTTGATTTTAACAAGCTTGCATCTAAATTTCCTAAGGGAGTAGCCCAAGGGAAACATGTTCATCATAAACATGCTACACATAAACATGCACACACACATAACCATGCTTTTATGTACAATAGTGGTAGAATTTTTATTTGCACGTATTGTGGCCGCAAAGGCCATTTAGAAAAATTTTGTTATGCTAAGAACAATGTTAAGAATAAATTTGTTTGGGTTCGCCCCGGATCTAACCCCAAAGGACCCACTAAGATTTGGGTACCAAAAGAGCCACCGAATTTAAATGATACAGGTATAGGTGAATCTACACCCTCCAAGACTTAGGAGGAGGTGGTGCCCGGGTGGTTGATGCATCGGAGCTTAAAGAACAAATCGTGCATGCATCGCTATCGTGGAGGCACCTATTTTGGAGATTGCCCTTCAATTGGTAACATCTCCATTTAAAAGTTTTTGATTTTTAGTCATGTATACATATGTATAGAATTGATAGTTTGCTTTTGTACTCTATTGATATATGCTTGTATAGAACTACTTTTCTATCATATTGTATATGTGCCTTGTGTTAACTTCTATATCTTTTGTTTCATGTCTTGTTTATTGTATGTCCACATGTATAGTTTATAATTTGTGATTATATACTTATACACATTATTTTCATAAATAAAAATAAACATTTGCAAAATTTCCTATTTAAACAAACACCTTAAAGATGGCAATTGCGCACCTCAACTCATTCAAGAGGAATCAAGAGGATGAAGTTCAGAACCCGTCACTGGGTATTCGGCTTCAACATCTTTAAAATCTTTGTTTAAATGTGAAAATAAAATTTAAAAAGGGATTGCATGAATTTTGATGTTGTAATAACTTAATGAAGATTTAAAACCTGTTGGTGTATTCCTATATGTTTAATATGTCATACCTATTTTGACAACAAATTACTTTAAAAAAATTTTTTTGGCCAGTTGCTGTTAACAGATTTCAGGCAAAGCCGGTCGACCGACCCATAAAGCCCCGGTCGACCGACTCTGCCTGAGAAGAAATTTTTATTTCTTTTCTGTTATCGGTCGACCGACTATATGTCCCGGTCGACCGATCTAGCCTGCAGAGCTCTCGGGATAAATCGGTCGACCGTGCCGGTCGACCGCTCTATATTTACAGAGCTCTCGGGTTGTTTCGGTCGACCGGACCGGTCGACCGATCGTCGAATTCTGCCTTATAACTGTCAATTCTTTTCACTTTTTTCTTTCTCTCTCTCTCACTCAGCCGACGAACCCGTCTCCATCTCTCTCCAAAAATTTTCTTTTTCTCTCCAATCTCTCAACCGATCCCAAATTAATTTAAAACCCTCCTCAAATTCCTTCTTCTACTTCCAGATCTTCATTTTCAGGATCATCCATCCGCTAGATTCGGAGAAATTTGGTTTTCACTGATCTAGGGTTTCAGTTCTTCAAGATTAAGGTATAAATCCGTTTTTTTTACTCTGTTTTCATATCTTGCTTTGGAATCAACTATCTATTGTCATCAATTCTAGGTTTCTAAGCATCTAGATCAAGCCCTAACTTTGTTTATACCTAAAAATTTCATTTTTCATCATGCCACCTAAACGTTCCCGATCTGAGAAGGGAAAGGAAGTTGCACAACCTTCCTCCCAAGCTCCTAGACCCATTCGCCCCTTTATAAATGATCTTGCTGCTGATCGATACTCCCATCTCTCCACTAGAAATATCAACTCGGGGAGATTTGTTGTAATTCAAGATTTCGAACACTTGAATATCCCCCACATTCTGCAGACCAACAATTTAGTGGATTTCTTGACCATCAAGGAGCAAGTTTACACCTCCCTTGTTCCTTATTTTTATGCTAATTTGAATTTGATGGTAATCGTATCACATCTAGGGTTTTAGGTAGAGACATCGACATTTCTATTGGTCGATTTGCTAGGATTCTGCATCTCTCCACTGGTGGAGCAGATGTGTATACCCATGATCTGCATGACTTTGAATTCCCAGACGGTGAGTCTGCGCTCACCGCCTCTACCTTAATCCACGGGGATGACAACCCCGGTCTAGTAAGGAATGAGGTTGTGAGTAGGTACACTCTCACTGCTCAGGTCCTTGCTAAGATTATTTTCTTCAACATTGTCCCCAAGCATGGTGAGTATAGCCACGCTAGGGGTTGCGTACCTTTGATTATCTATTGCCTTCTTCGAGGCATTAAGGTAAACTTTCCTAGAGTCATAGCCTCTCACATGGCTTCTGATCAGATTCGTACTGCGGGTAGGAGCTTGCCCTACGGCATGCTTATTACCCATCTTCTTAGGGCTCTTGATTTGATCTTTCTGCCGAAAGTCCCTCCAATCCCTTGACCAACATCAACGGAGTTGTCCTGAAGATGATGGAAGCTCAGCTGCGTAGACACGCTCCTGTGCAACCACCTATTCCTCCTGTTGGTCCTGGCTCATCTTCTGCACCTGGATCTTCTTCCTCTTCAGCCCCTGTTTTTCCTCCTGAGTTTCAGGCCCTTCTCTCTTCAGAGGTCCGCTCTCAGATCGAGGCGCACCAGGCCTGGGTCGAGAAGCGCGACGCAGCTATTCGTGCGGAGTTGGATGCTCGTGCCATTCAGGATGCTGCTTTTCGGGCGGAGATCCGAAACGACATGTCATATTTTGCTGAGTCCATGAGATTCGTGGACGTTCAGTTTCAGGCTCTTTTCACAAAATTTGACATGCTCGTTCCTGACCGGACTCCGATTGCTTGTCGACTCCCAGCCACCGGTCCTCCATTCCCTCCCAGAGCTCGTTCTTCTGTTCCCCCACCGCGCACCAGAGTAGATGGCATGGATCCAGAGGAGATTGCTTCTTCCTCAGAGGAAGACGATGGTGGTGACAAGAAGATGGCTGAGGGCTCATCTGAGCATGCCGACGACGAGGAGGACGAGGATGCTGGAGATGATGATGATGCTGCTGAGTGACCTCCCCTTTTGATGATGTCAAAAAGGGGGAGAGTTATTTGGGGAGAGTTATCTTGTAGTGTTTGTGTTTGGATATTTTGTGATGGACATGTAGTATTTGTTGTTTGGACATGTAGTATTTTTTTTATTTTGCTTTGGACATGTCTTTTTTTTTGTATGTGTTGTGGACATGGACATGGTTATTTACTTTATGCGTATCTTTTGTTTTTGTGTATCTCTTATCTGTGTCATGTATGAACTAATTTCCTTCATCTATTCTATGACATGAGTATTTGGTATTATCTGTTGGCATGAAAATATGGTGTTTATCATTTACATATGTTTTCCTATATATGCATGTGTTGAGGGGGAGCTTCATTTGAAGTCTCTACCCAAAATATTTTGTGATAACTACATATGTTTTGCCATCATCAAAAACGGGGAGATTGTTGGCCCAAAGGCCATTATCCCAGTTATTTTGATGATAACAAAACATATTTAGTTATGTATTTAATATTTTTATTTAAAAGGATTTCAGGTTCAAGAACAAGTTTTTGACGGCTCCGCTAAAAGACTCACAAGTTTGGACGCCGCAAAAATGAAGATTCCCAAGCTAAGCACAATAGGAAGCTTCGGGAATAAAGAAAAGAACGAGTCAAGACTACGAAGAAAAGGAACTAGCATAGACTATGAAGAAAACAAGATTTGTATTTTTATTTTCTATTTTAGATATTTTGTCAAAGCTAGATATTAGAAGTAGAGCTATGGGATTATCACACACACACCTTTTAGTTAGGTTCATGGCTTCAAAAAGATTTTCAATTTCCATTTCTAACTTAGTTTTTAAAGCGAACATGTTTGGAAATAAACCTTTTAGAAAGACAATAGTTTTGGAAAAACAATTTTATGGAAAAACAAGTTTTTATCAAAAGGATTTTTATCAAACTATTTTAACATGATAGAAGTATGACATATGCTCATACACTATGTTTTACAAGTTTCAAAAATTTAACCCAAGACCTAAAACCAAAACCCCAGATTTCTGGTTCTGGAAGTTCTGATTTTTCAGAACTTACAGTAACCGGTCGACCGGCCCAGTCGACCGATGTGCACAAACTGTGCATGTCTATATCAGTCGACCGACCCGGTCGACCGAGGCACAATTGCGTTCACAGGATTTTTCGGTCGACCGACCCGGTCGACCGCCTGCCCCAACGGTCGGATTTTTGACCGTTGGCGGTCGACCGACCCGGTCGACCGGACTCTGTCAAAAGTTCTGACAGATCCAACAGCTATTTTTTCAGGCTGATTTCTTTTTGGGATTTGATACCAACGAATTTGTGAGGCTGTTTTTGACCCCTATAAATAGCGGGTCACCTCATATTGATAAGACAACCATTACAAAGAAATTCCAAAAGATTTTACAAGAGCTTTACAAAGAATTTCAATTCCTTTCTTTTACAAAAGATTTCTCAAAGCCTAAATTCCCAACACCCAACTTGTAGCCTATTCCTCTACCTTCTCTCTAGTTTTTGCACACCACAATCCCAAGCTCTACATCTATATCATTGGCTCTAGGATTGTGCAAGTGAGCTATTTTGATCAAGTGTGATCACCTTTCTTATTGAGTGAAGTTGTAGAGGCATCGGCCTCAAGGGAGCTAGTGAGCTTCGGGTGGTGTTGCGGCATCACAAGTGTAGGGACAAGTGTGTCCTTGTATTGGCGATCCGGTGGGATCAACGATAGTAGTGCAAATCCTTCAAGTGTGAAGGCGGGGACGTAGAGCGTGGCTTGAACCTCGGAAACACATCCTTGCGTTTGCGTTTGCGTTTGCTCGAATTTTCTCTCAACTCTACTCCTTTTAATTCTTGCACATTTATTGTTATATTTATTGCAAGTCTCTATTTGTGCTATTTGTGTGTTAAATTTTAAATTCCGCATTGTTGCCATAATTCATATAGCCATCACCTATTCACCCCCCCTCTAGGTGATTTCATGTTCTCCTCCTCAAGATTTCATATCATTTCATTCTTGTTCGTCTTGATGATGTAATGCGAATGGGGACTAAACTCGATCTTATGTTTTATGCGTTGAACGCCTCTAAAGTAAGGTAGAACATGCAAGGGTTCCAGGTAAGTCGTCAACCAGAGGAGGTAAGTATTTCTTTAATCTTTTCTTTCTTTTTTTTATTTCTTTAGTTTAGATCACCAACACCACAATCTACCACTTCTTTTATCACTAATTTTTCATTTCTTTGTACATATCATTTCTAGTTTCTCCATCTTCTTAATCTACCATCTTCTTTCTAATTCAACTTTAACTCAATTTTTTCTTTTTCTTTTAAAGAACTAAAGAAAACCTTTAACCATTAATCTTAGCATAAAAGAGAACTTACTGAAAAGCTTTAATCGCTAGTCCCTCCTTGTGGATCACGACCCGCATAACCACTTGCTATCGCGGTAGAATTGAGCACCTGCACTCTTTATTTAAAAGTTCTAAAATTCTGTATTTTTGTGTGCAGGTCCAACCTCAATCACAATGTAACCGTATAGCAAGGGCTAGACGGGTCGATCCACAGGGAAGGATGCGATGGAAGCTTTTTGGAATGATCTTCTCTAAAATTGGCTTGAAAAAGAAAAAGAGATATTAATTGTGAGAATTAGATATAATCAAGCAAAAGAATTATAGTTTACTAATCATCTACCACAACCAAAGTATTAGTCTAAAAGAGTAAACATCATATTGAGTGAAGAATTATCTACCCTAGGGTATAGATTGAGAATCAAGTAATATGAATAAAAATGTTGGAACCCTAACTAGTGTGCACTAATAAAAATTAAACTATAGTTCATCTTAATTTCAAAGAATAGCATAAGAAAAGTCCACTTAAAATTATGTTATCCAAGTATTTATACATGAACTATGAATAACTATTTAAAAAGTGCAACCCAAATTAGTTAAACTTAATTATTTATTCATCTTCAAGAACACCAATTTAATCCTAGGGTTTCTAACAAGCATAGATGTCAATCAGTTCATCTTTTAAACTAAACTAGGGTTGATCGAGAGATTAACAAACTATAAGTTTAATTAGTTATTCATATTTTTATTTTTATTTTCAATTTTATTTGAATAAGAAAAGTTGCATTAAAATTAAAAGAAGAAGAAAAGAAAAGAAAAACAAATAAGCTAAAGTAGAAAACTAAATAGAATTGCAAATCAAGAAGAGAAAAAAAAATAAAGAACCTTTTTATTGGATGTCACCGGGCAATTACAAAGCTCTTCTGCTTCTTATACAATCTTCTTCTCCAAATAAAAAAATAAAAAATACAAGAAAATTCGAAAAGAAAGAGGATCTAAAGGAAACCCTAGACTTTTGCTTCTCAGATCTCCCTCTATGTTACTCTGCAGGGGTATTTATAGGAGATTTAAGACGTAGAGTCTCAGTACAACTCTCCATGAAATCGCATTGCGAGATGTATCCAAACGGCCGCGGAAACGCCGTGTTTCCACGGTAAAAGTGTGGCCAATGGTCACGTGCTTTTTCGCGTGGCCTCCTCTGGTCCGTCCGTCTGGGCGTCTCCTCTTTGATTCTGCATTCTGATCCTCGATCTTGAGAATTCGGGATAACTTGGGAAGCAAGTTATCAAAATCTGAATTTAAAAAGAAGTTGGTCCTTTATCTTTATCTACAAGCCTTTCTTCCCTTTATCTTTATCTTGTAGTGAAAGCAACCAAGTTCAAGTAGAATTCTACCTTTGATTTTAGTTAGGATAAGGATCCATCTTATTTTATCCTTCTTCTCCTCTTGATTTGAATAGCAATTAGGAGTCCTACTTTATCCTTCCTCCTCTTCCCCTATATTTTAAATTAATAATTTAAAATCTAAGTTTAGACTAGGTTGGATAAGATAGAAGCTTCTAAATTACTAAAATAAATCACGCATGTGGGCTTGCGGGCTTTTTGGGATTCTGGGCTTCAATTAAGCTTCATATATTTATTCTTTAATTACTCAAGGCCTGCACAATACTAAACAATAAAATATTACGTAGCAGTGCTTTATAAAAGAATAAGTAGGGAAATATGATGATAAATATGATTTGTGGGCTAAGAAAGGGTAATGACTCTACCACCTTATCTTGTGTTGGGTTTTGCTCTTAAGATTGATTGTGCAAGTGTGCAAGTATAAGGCAAGTAACAATCAAAAAGTAAATAAATCACCCAAGAATGTTTCTATCCTAGATGCTATGCAAATGTATCTTGTCTCCATCTCCCTTCAATAGTAGTTGAAAAGAAACGTAATTAGACAAATGTCTATAATGCAAGTCTAAATGTATTTTAAGCAATTAGCAATCAATCAGGTTATTATTGGATTAGAAACAGAGTTATGTAAATATCAAAAATAACAGAAATAATATACTTACAGAAACTGTATTTTTGCAAAGCAATATGTCTTGCAAAAAGAGTTTTTAGCAGTCCAAAAAGAAAGCTTTTGCGCGGCAAGCTCTTGAAATTTTATTTCCTACTTTCTAGAGTAGGGGCACAGAATAGCATGTCTTATTCTGCAATACTTAAACATTAAATCTATTTTCTTTCACCCTGAAACAAAAACCAAAATTGCTAAAACATAATTACACCATTCCCTCCCCGGCAACGGCGCCAAAAATTAATTGAAGAAATAGTGGGAGAAATACCGTGTAGCTTTGGGCTAATGGGTCATGTCCACGAGGAGGAATGCGATGAAAGCGTTTCGATGTATTGTTTCAAAAGCAAAGAATGGTGTTGGTTTTTTTTTAGTTGAAAAGAGAATGGAGAGTAAAAAGATGATTAAAAGAAAACTTAAAACTTGGAAAAGGTTTTGGAAAAAATGATCTTTAAAAGGCTTGAAGAGTAATTAGTTGTTTGTTTTAATATATATATATATATATATATATTATATATATATATATATATATAAAAAGATCCAGGCTCACTATCTTACTACTCAATGATATATTCTTCTTTTGAAAATCTCAATGCCTTAACTTTATCATAGGCAAAAACTTAAGCTTTAAGTTTGAAAGTCTTAAGTAAAGCAAATAAGATTGTTTGGAAAAATTAACTTCTTTTTTTAGAATTCATCTTGAACTGAATGTTAAATCATCAAGTTGTCTTCCAAGTATGAAATCAAAACAAGTTCAATGATGAATTAAAAATGAAAGTTTTAAAAATTCAAACTCATCCTCATGTGCCATCAAGAACACTTTCAAAGAAGTAAGGCTTAGTTTAAGGCATTCAGATGATTCCATTGGGTATTTTGCACAAAAATCATTCAAAACAAGAGGGATCGAAGAGATATGATAGTGAGCCCAGAAAAACAAATTAAGCTACTCATAATTGATGTAAAACAAGACATGTAAATGAAATGAAATATACCCGTGAATTGGAGAAGAAGAGAAGTCATGATTCTTTATTGATGTCACCTCAACTTCGATTATAATCACTCTTTTCCTCTCTCTCTCTCTCACTTGTTTTTGGACTGAACTACAAATTAAAAATTGAGATACAACTTCTTATTAACGATCTAACAATGATCCTAAACTATAAAAATAAAGAGAAAACTTAAACTAGTCTTCGATCCCGTCTTCAGTAAACATTCTGCCTTTTATAGGAAAAAACCCAGAGGGAAGAAGAGTGAGGAGATAAGGAGAGAAAATGCCCCTTATCTCCACCAGATGGCAGCGGAAACGCGGCCTAGATGTGGCCACATTTGGCCACATCCATGGGGAGATTCTATATCACTTGGTTTTATCCCCTTGTGTCCAGCTAGATTTTCTGTTTGGTCTCTAGTTTTGATCTGATCTTCAGTGATCCTCAAGCAAACCGATTTGGATCTGAATTAACCGATTTTATTTGATGTGATCCTCCATGATATGCATTGATTTTTAGCTTAAATCATCTCTATCTCCTGAATATTTGTCTCCTCTTTAATTAAGATTTAAATTAGAATTAAAGTAGGCTTTAGGGCTCATTTCTTTTCCTCCTCCATTAGTAATAGGCCTGCACAAATAAAAATAAAACTAAATAAATAGGATTTATCAGATAATAAATATGAGAATGTGATAAAATATATGCAATATCGGTGACCAATCAGTGGATACTGATGGCAATGCGCTCACTGACCAGCATGGTGATCCTGAGATCAAAGTGCCCAATCTTAAAATTGAACTTTTGTATACCAATTTAGTGGCGTGTATGTCATGTATTTCCCATCTCTGATGATGGCTGTGTATGCCTCGAAAGACTTTATGCTATTTCTTCAGAAATTAGAGCGCTTGTTTGGGCAGCATACCTATATATTCCACATTAAAAAGGTAATTCAGAGCGACACCAATTATTAGTTGGTTGATGCCTCCCTGACTGTAACACCTCGCTCCTGAAATACATACTTAGTTACGTATTCTGACTTTTCGATCGTATTTTTTATTTTTCTTTCTGTAATTGTTTTTGTTTCATGAATATTTATGCGATCGTTTTGCATTGGATCTGGATTCGTGGACTCGGAGTCAGCCTTAATCTGAATCGGGGACCCGATCCTAGTATATTGCTCGATTTAGTCTTTTCGGTAGTCAAATTTGACCAATTTAAATTTCAAACATTATTTTCCAATATTTTAGATTTTCTATGATTTTCTGAGATTTTCCTGAATTAAATTGTAAATCTTCAAACCGGTGCCGACCAATACCGCTGATCGATTCTCCCTATAATCGTCTTGAAAGCGGTCCTGTAGGCCCATATGGCATCTACAAGTTTGTTGGACCAATCTTTCCAGTTTTGATTTACAGTCTTCTCTAATATAAGCTTGACTTGTCTATTGGAAACCTCAACCTGCCCACTGGTTTGAGGATGATAAGGTGTGGATAGCTTATGAGTAATGGCATACTTTCGCATAGGAGCTTCAAAGGATCTATTGCAAAAGTGAGTGCCATTTTCACTGATGATAGCGCGAGGGGTTCCGAAGCGTGAAAAAATGTACTCTTTCAAAAACTTTATGACAACTTTGTTATCATTAGTTTTACTAGGAATGGCTTATACCCACTTGGACACATAGTCCACAGCAACCAATATGTATTGGTTTCCAAATGAATTAGAAAATGGACCCATAAAGTCGATGCCCCAAACATTAAAGAGTTCTATTTTTAAAATTGGGTTGAGGGGCATCATATTTCGTTTTGAGATCCTTCCTACCATCTGGCATCTAAGGCACGTCTTGCAAAATTCATAAGCATCTTTGAACAAAGTGGGCCATTAGAACCCACTTTGTAGCACTTTTTCAGCAGTCTTGCGGGGACCAAAGCGTCCACCGCATGCAAGGTCGTGACAAAAGGATAGAACACTCTTAACCTTCTCATCGGAAATGCATCTCCTAATAATTTGGTCAGAACAGTACTTAAAAAGATACGGTTCCTCCCAAAAGAAATACCGGACTTGGGATAAGAACCGGTATATATCATTTTTGGACCAATGAGATGGAGTTTGGTTTGTGACTAAGAATTTACTATATCAGCATACCATGATTCCCTAAAGATAGCTAATAGATTTTCATTAGGAAAATCCTCATTTATAGGTAATTCGTTACATGAAGAATTAGGGATTCGTGAGAGATGGTCAGCAACGACATTTTCTACGCCTTTCTTGTCTCGAATCTCGAGATCAAATTCTTGAAGAAGGAGGATCCAACGAATGAGTCGAGCCTTGGCATCCTTCTTCATAATGAGGTACCTAAGCGCAGAATGATCGGTGAAAATGGTAGTTTTGGACCCTAGTAGGTAGGGACGAAATTTCTCTAAGGCAAACACTACTGCCAAGAATTCCTTCTCAGTTGTAGTGTAGTTCAATTGAGCATCGTTGAGAGTCCTACTGGAGTAGTAAATCACGTGCTGCTTGTTATCAATGCGTTGTCCTAGGACAGCGCCTATGGCAAAATCGAAAGCATCGCACATGATTTCGAATAGCTTAAACCAATCCGGTGCAGATATGATTGGTGTAAAAATAAGCTCTCTCTTAAGCTTCTCCCAAGAATTTATACACTCAGTATCGAAAGTGAAGGACACGTCCTTAGCTAATAGATTAGTCAAGGGCCTAGCAATCTTGCTAAAATCCTTGATAAATCTTGGGTGAAAATCGGCGTGTCCTAAGAAGGATCTAATATCCTTCACGCATTTGGGCATGGGAAGCTTTGCAATAACCTCAATTTTGGCTCTATCCACTTCAATTCCTTTCTTGGAGATTTCATGACCCAAGACAATTTCATGTTTTACCATGAAGTGGCATTTCTCCCAGTTCAGTGTCAAATTTTTCTCAGCACAACGTTGGAGGACAAGTTCTAAATGGTAGAGACATTGAGTGAACGAATCTCTGTAGATGGAGAAATCATCCACGAAGATTTCTAAGAATCGTTCTACCATATCAGAAAAGAGACTCAACATACAACGTTAAAACGTTGCTGGGGCATTGCATAAGTCGAAAGGCATTCGACGATAAGCAAATATCCCAAATGGACATGTGAACGTAGTCTTTTCTTGGTCCTCAGGAGCAATAGGAATCTGATTATACCCGAGTAGCCGCCCAAGAAACAGTAATACTCGTGGCCTGCCAAACGTTCAAACATTTGATCAATGAAGGGAAGTGAAAATTGGTCCTTACGAGTTGCAGCATTAAGCTTCCTATAGTTAATGCAAACTTGGATCTTCGTGGGAAGTCGAGTTTGGACCAACTCTTTGTACTCGTTTTCCACTACGGTGAAACCGGATTTCTTTGGAACCGCGTAGATAGGATTGACCCATTGGCTATCAGAAATGGGATAGATTATCCCATTATTTAAGAGTTTCACAATTTTAGCATGAACAGCCTCTTGCATTATAGGGTTTAACCTATGCTGCGGGTCTCTTTTAGGTGTTGCATCTTCATTGAGATGAATGCGATGTGGAACTATGGTTGGACTCAATCCCTTTATATCAGTCATAGTCCAACCAATGGCTTCCCTATATTTTCTTAGAATTGCTTTAAGATCTTCTTCTTCCCCGTCATTTAAATGGGAGGCAATGATGACAGGAAAGGTCTCTTGTTCACCTAGATAGACGTACTTGAGATGCGCAGGTAAGGCTTTCATTCTAAGGAAGAGGAAGGCTCACTAGAAGAATTAGTCAAATTTGTTGGTTCCATTATTGGTGAAATAGGGCTCGAGGCCTAATTCACATTAGAATCTACAATCTGATCAAGATTAAAGTCGTCAGACTCTAACCCAAAGTCACACTCAGTTTCTAGTTCCAATTCTTCCCTATGTCACTCGTTAAGTTCTCAATTAGGTTGACTTCAAGTGTTTTGTCCTCAACATCGCGGGGTTGTTTCCTAGATTGAAGACATTGACTTCTCTAGTCATGTCCCTAAAGGTAACCTCATGGACCCATTCCTACAATTGATGATGGCATTGGCAGTATCAAGGAATGGTCGCTCTAGGATAACAGAAGTTTGAGCCCTATGATTGGACACAGGTTCTGTCTCTAGAACTATGAAATCAACAGGGTAAATAAACTCCCCGACCCGAATAAGGGCATCATTAATCTCCCCTTTCGGAACTTTTACTGAATGGTCAGCCAGTTGGATAGTAACTCGAGTTAGACTAAGATCGCCCAACCCGAGTTGTTGATAAACTGAGAATGGAAGCAAGTTGATACTTGCCCCCAAGTCAAGAAGTGCACGACTAATCTCGGCTTGTCCTATTGTGCAGGCAATGGTGGGACTATCTGGATCCTTATATTTAACAGGGATCGGACCCGATAGTAGCTCACTAACATTAGTGGCTACCTTTCTTCTCTGTTGAAAATAATATTTATAGAGAAAAACCAGAGGGGAGAGGTCGTAGGAAGATTGGGGTTAGAATTTTTGTTTATTATTTAAAGTTTAGGCTCTTTGTTAGATAGTATAAAGGTTGTATCTTTATTTTGCAATTTGTAGTTCAGTGTAAATACCAGTGAGAGAGAGGAATTGAGTGATTATATTCTGAAGATTGAAGTGACATCAATATAAGGATCAAGCTACTTTTTCTTCTACTCCATTAATAAGCTATGTCTTACTTTATTTACTTGCATTGTTCTTTGTCTTCCATGATTAGCTAAATCTGTTTTTTGGGCTCACTATTACTCTTCTCTCTGATCCCTCTTCTTTTCAAATGTTTTGATGAAAAGACCCAGTGAATCATTTGCATGCCTAACTTAAGCCTTTCTTCTTGAAAGTGTTCTTGAAGGCACATGAGGATGTGTTTAGATTTTTAAATTCTACTTCTTTTAAAAAAACGTCTCTTGAACTTGTTTTATCTCATACTTGAACTTCTTGATGATTTAACATTCAATTCGAGATGATTTCTTAAAGAAAAGAATTAACTTTTCCGACCATCTTATGTACTTTGCTTAAAACTTTCTAAAATCAATCTTAAGTTTTTGCCTATGATGAAGTTGAGGCACTAGGATTTCAATAGAAGAACATATCATTGAGTAGTGAGATAGTGAGCTCAGATTTTCTTCTTTATTAAAAAATAACATAACAATCACTTTTCAAATTTTATACAAAATTCACCTTTTCCAAAGCCTTCTCTAAATTTGTAACTTTTCTTTTAATCATCTCCCTTCTCTCCATTTTCTTTTCAACTTAAAAGAAAGACACCACTTCACTCTTTGTTATTTAACAAAAACACCGAAAAGCTTCTATCGCATTCCTCCTCGTGAACACGACCCGTTAGCCCAAAGTTACACGGTAATTCTTTTATCTCTTTGATTTATCGTGTAGCTTTGGCTAACGGGTCGTGTCCACGAGGAGGAATGCGATAGAAACTTTTCAGTGTTTTTGTTAAATAACAAAGAGTGAATTTGTGTCTTTCTTTTAAGTTGAAAAAAAAATGGAGAGAAGGGAGATGATTAAAAGAAAAGTTGCAAATTTAAGAGAAGGCTTTGGAAAAGGTGAATTTTGTTTAAATTTGAAAAGTGATTTGTTATTTTTTAATAAAGAAAAATCTAGGCTCACTATCTCACTACTCAATGATATGTTCTTCTATTGAAATCCTTAGTGCCTCAACTTGATCATAGGCAAAAACTTAAGATTTTTTTAGAAAGTTTTAAGCAAAGCACATAAGATGGTTGAAAAGTTAATTCTTTTCTTTAAGAAATCATCTCGAATTGAATGTTAAATCATCAAGAAGTTCAAGTATGAGATAAAAATAAGTTCAAGAGACGTTTTTTAAAAGAAGTAGAATTTAAAAATCCAACCCATCCTCATGTGCCTTCAAGAACACTTTCAAGAAGAAAGGCTTAAGTTAGGCATGCAAATGATTCATCGGGTCTTTTCATCAAAACCATTCGAAAAGAAGAGGGATCAGAGAGAGGAGTAATAGTGAGCCTAGAAAGCCGATTTAGCTACTCATGGAAGACAAAGAACAATGCAAGTAAATAAAGTAAGACATACTGATTGAGGCCAAACCTGCACAAAAATACGAAATTTCAGAACTTATAATAAAAATGTGCAAGTGCTCAATTCTTCCGCTATAGCAAGTGGCTATGCGGTTCGTGATCCACAAGGAGGGTTTTCCGATAGAAGCGTTTACAGTTTTATTGAAATCGTTATAAAACTAAACGAGAGTTCTTCTCTGTTTTTAAGTTAATAAAAAAGGAAAAAAAAGTTATAGTTAAAGTTAAGAAGAAAGCGAGAGATGAAGAAGGTGGACAAATCAGAAAACAAGAAAAACGACTGTGTACAATGGAGTTGAAAGAAGAATAAAAACGATTTTGGAAGAAGTGGTTGGTGATCTAAACTAAGAAAGAAAAGAAAGAAGTAAAGAAAAGTGAAGAATACTTACCGAGGTTGAGTGATGACTTACCTGGAAACCGTTTGCATGTTCTACCTTTGCTTTGGAGGCGTTCAACGCATAGATCATAAGCTCGAGCTCAGTCCCCGTGCACATTATATCGTCAAGTCTAGCAAGAACGAAGTGATGCGGTTCTTGGAAGGAGAACGTCTTCATGAACTATCGCTGGCTCTCACGTAGCTTAGTTATACTTGCTTTGGAATTCACTTGTACACTCAACAACAACAACCAAGGTAAAGTAGAAGAGGAAGACGAAACAAAAGAAAACACAAATATAAAAAGAACTTTTACCTTTATTAATTGCAGAGACAGTGGAAGAAAGGAGTAGGGTACATCGTCGGTGTCACTCTCAACATCAGCCCCTCTCTCTTACTTACATGAATCTTCTTCTACCCTAAGTTACATACAAATTACATAAAAAAGAAAAGAAAACCTAGACTACAAAGAATTAAAACTAGGCTAAATCCTAATCTGCCTTCGCCTCCAATTTCAGCACAACAATTGCCCTTTTATAGGCAAAAAACCCAACAACCAGAATCCCGGGGAGGTCGGGGGAGCAAACGCTCCCTAAC